>JAOCZM010000015.1:15255000-15855000 GCA_026122235.1 Vinca minor
TAGCATCGAAGATAAAAACTGTTCCATATCCTCCTTACTCCAACTCCCCTCAGATTTAACCGAACTCCTTCTCGGAACCGATCTCACATAATCCTTCCCCAATATTGTAGAAACTATCCCAGCCGTCGCCACAACTTTCCTGGACCTACTTTTCTGATTATTCCTAACTCCTTTCTGAGCAAAATCGGCTGCAACAAACACCTCAGAGGAGGAGGCAGTTCCGGAACTCGAACAAGATGCCAAATTCCCGCTGGAGGTAGAGCAAGTTGTGCTCTGATCATCGGTAGCACCGTCATCAGCAGCATCCAAAGAATTAGCTAAAATCTCCGCCGCCTTGTTGGCGTCACCGGCGGCTTCTTCAACTGAAATAGAAGCAAAAGCCTCCATTAAATTCTTCATAACCTTTTCCTGATCCTCATTTTTGTTAGCTTCCTTTGAAGCGTTGACCACACCAAAGCCGCTCTTCCTTGAAGCTCTCGATCTCTTCTTCTTCTTCATCTCTTACAACAATAACAACAAAATTAAAATCTACCGATTATTAAATTGCTATTTGTTCAAATCGAGGAACAAGAAAGAATTGAAAAGAAAGAATTGGGGAAAAATATGATCATGTAAAAACCCTAGCGGAGGAAGAAAAGAAATAAATAGTCTTTTGAGAAGGAAAAAGGGTGGAGATTTTGGATTTGGTAAACAAAAATAGGATTAGGTAAATGAAAGAGGAGGAATCTGAGATATACAGGGATTCCGGACGCGTTTATGGCGGTAAGGGGAATCGTGGTATGGTTTTTTGCAACTACTCTCGATCGTGGTCGGTTCCTCTTCCTCTTCTTTCTTTCTTTGTTTTTTTCTTTTGGGACAAAAAGCATCGGACACCCTTAATCTCAATTATCTATTTTAACATCTAAATTAATTTTTGTTAGTTTTTAACGCTCAAAACTTTTTAGAAATATCCATTTTAACACTTCTGTTAAATTTGACTGTTAACTTTAACGGTTGATGATCATGTGCATGTCACATTGTCCCTATGGAAGGGTATTCTTGGAAAATCAATAAACTAAAAATATAATTTTCTTATTTTCCCCCTTCTCATCCTATCCTCCTTTTTAGTGAGCCTCTCTTCTTATTTCCTGTTAAAAAATACCTAGTTTCTTTACTATCCAAAATGCATAAATTCAACATTGCAGGATTCTTCTATTTTTTTTGGTATAATTATTTTCTTTCTACCTTAAGGAACATAACTGCATTTTATTCTGAAATCAAACTCAATGTTATATTCGTGATATAGTTCGATTTAACTGGTGAATTTCATACTTCACACCACTATTTTCCTATTTAACTCCAACTACAAAGGCGATAGGGTTGAGGAAAAAAGAGTCATTAATTAATGTCTCCTACGACCATGGGGTGGGTATGGGTTAAGTCAAAGATTCTACTAGATGTTCATGGTTGTTGGAGTCAATAGAGTCCATAAGAAACAGAGTATTGAAGAACCACAAGTTACATATGGTGGAGTTGTGGCCAACTTGGCAGCAGTAGAGTTTATATGGTAAAGTAGGATTTTTTTTAACGGGAAAGTAGAAGAGAGAATTGACACTAAAAAATAAGATATGATGAGAAGGGAAAAATTAAATTAAATGTTTTATTTGATTTTCCAAGAATACCCTTAAAAAATGACCATGTGGAAAAGGATTTCGTTTTTAGACTTTGGAATTCTCAAATTTAACAGAAGTGCTAAAATGGGTATATATATAAAGTTTGAGTGTTTAAAAACTACAACGATTAATTTAGGTGTTAAAATAGATAATTGAGAATAATTTAAGGATGTGTAGTGCTTTTTGCCCTTTTCTTTTTCCTTTTACTACTTTTTTCGATATAGGGCAACCCTCCATTACGTACCAGGTAATATAGGAATTTTAGTTGGCTGTCTTTCTTACCAAAAAAAAATATATATAATTGTTCATTGGATCTTTAGCCTTGGTCCTTTTGTAGAAATTGAATAACAGGAAAATAAGCACTCTTTATATAAATTACATAAAATTAGTTTTTTAAATTTTATAATTAACTAATTTCACAAACCTAATTATATAATAAGAGAATTATATTATACAAACAATAATAAGTTTACAAAAAAAATATATTTTCCTTCTTTTCCTTATTTTTAGGTTGAGGTGAGCAACAAAAATATTTTATATTTTGAAAATAAAGCATTATTCGTAAAATTACTTGATACTTTTTATTTTCATGTGAAGAAACCAATCTTATTGCAAGAAATCTCACCAACTAAGCTGGAAATCATACTTTTTCTCAGCCTTCCACAATAGTATCAAGTTAAATAACCCAGTTACTCATTCATTGATTTGAAAATTTCGTCATAGCAAGTAGGACAAAGCCAAAACCTTGTTATAGGGGCGAAGGGTAAAATTTTGTATAATTAGACATCCGCCCTGTACGAAAAACTGGTAAGGTCACCCCCTCATCCACGTAATAAGAAAGAACTTCAGCGACTGACCATCTGGAAAAAGTTATTCCGCCGAATCATTGGGGGTTGGGGGGAGGGGATTTAAATACAATCTAAAAGCAAGAAATAAATATTTATAAAGCAAATTTTGAAAGAAACTAAGGGCACCCCCACCCCAGATTCGATTATGTTTCTATGGCTCACATTGAATAGCATCTTTCATTTGACATCTATCCTTTGAATTTTGCAAAAGCTAAATTAAATTTTTTATAAGTAGATATGCATAACTAATTCCAAAATTTTGATATTCAAGTTGGTATCCCAATGGTGAAAATCCCTTATCCTCATTCCTATCACCTCATTCCTATCCCCAACCAATCAGAATTTACTATATAAATATTTTTTTCAATTATATATACACATGATGAATTGTGATTGGTTGGGAGACACACGGGGACAGAGGATTTTTTGCTGTATCCCAATGCCGACTTGATTCCCTGCTTCAGCATATAGACGGTTGCCCGCATGTTTTAAGATTAAACCATATCCTTCTTTGAGCTCTTTGGATCACACCTTTTAAATCACCAAAGTAGGCAGAAAGCGAAGAGCATTTAAACAAAGCGACAATTTGCAATAAACTTGAACTAGAGAGAAGGAAAGGAAAAGGAAACGTTTCTGGACTAGTCACATAGTTAAAGATCTCTTATGTCAATGCGCCATTCTAGACCAGCCAATTGCTGCGAAGATATGGTTTGGGTGCAGAATGTTATCGTGGACATGCTATATACCGTATCTACTAAACAGTGACCATTTCAAGGATCAAACTAGAAATCACATCATACAAATACAATTAATCAGTATTCAATCTGCTGAAGAAGAAACAAATACCAAGCTTTCAAATGTTTCACATATTTATTGTAGAATAAGAGGCTAACGTTTCAATTGTTCACCTGACAAGTGAACCGCCGACGTCATTTGGGAGGTACAGAAGATGGTCAGCTTCATTTTACAGTATTGAATATCACATACAACTAAGTTTCAGATATGAAATGCATTAAGTCGAGTGCATTCCACCCATGAAGGTCCTTGGATCAGGGCAATTCCCACTGAACTGAGCTTGTGAGAAGTCAAAGCCTGGGTTCTGCATGAAGAAATGCTTTGTTACCAGAAATAAGAGGTAGCCAGGTCTATAGAACATCAGCAATAAACAGAAACACAGGCATGTAAGTTTACCACTTGATCAAGTACTCCGGACATTGACAATGGATATTGAAAAGGACTTTTAAGCAGAAGAACATGTTTCAAATCATTTGAAGGTGAAAGAGCAATGAAAAACACCGATGTCAATTCATGCAATCAGAAATGGCGTGAGGAAGAAAAAACAACAAAGTAAGCTTCATGCACATAAGACAGAATTTAGAATTTTAGAAGATTCGTCAAAAGTTGCAATCCATGGAGTGACTTGCAACATATACTTTTTCAGAATTTTTGGTTCCATGCCAAAAGTATTAAGATCGAAGTAAAATGCGGGTAAACAAAGAAAAAGCGCTTGAGAAGTAAATGACATCAAACACACAATTTTAACAAACTAAGAATATAGTGAGTTATCCATCAGATATTCAGCTTCCTATGTCAATGGCTTAATAAAAAGACGCTATATTTACATGACACAGGCACATCTCCACGGGGGAAGAGCCTACTGACAGGTAAGGTCAAGAATTTATTAAGAAAGTAGCACACAGGAAGGAGGCAATGTTTCACTGGGGAATGGTGTGGGCGTGCATAGCAGGTAAGGTGATAACAGTTTTGGGTTGCTTTTTTGTTTGACAATTTCTATCTAGGGGATTGAAAAAATGAAGTGTTTGTGAGAGAAGCTGTGAGATCCAAAGTGAAAAATTGCATTGGAAAATGAACCAAAAGTGGTGCCCAAACGCACCTATTTTATTCATTTTGAAGTTGCCCGTAAAAAAGTGTTGCTGCTCCTGATACATAATTTATGCAATACTAGCAACATCAACCACTCTGATGGCCAATATACTAATGAAACATTGCAAAAGGTATCGTTAATCAAGACATATTAGGCACGTGAATTAGGCAAACAGAATGGACATCCAATACATGGATACATATGACACAATAAAGGCACATCAATTGATATATAAAAGCATAGTTCAAGTCATATTACAGCTATGAAGGAATAGGCGTACTTACCTCCTCCTGAAATCTTTGCAACATCAGACGCTTCTGCTCTTGATCTGTTGCGTAAGGATCCAATTGGCCTTGACCCAATATTGGAGAAGACCATGTCTGACCTTTATCCCTCTTCTGCAGGGTTACGTGCAAAATATCATCCTCTGCAATTAGCTGGTTTTCAGGTTAGGACAACTAACACATAACCACATTTAACTCAAACATTCCATACATTCTCATTCTCGGAGAAACAATCATCCATATTTAATCCCAATCATGAACATTTTAAGAATGCAATACAACACTTATGTGCCCTAGTGCTCATTACTGGATAAAGCTGTATAGAACCCTTATATTTCAAAGATAACCAAAACATTTTGAATCATTGCAAGGCTTTGTTAAGCTTGAAATATCTCTTTCCACATTCCAAATTCTAGTTTAACAAAGAAAAACAGGCAGCAAGATTAAACTGTAACATACAGTGATATTTTACAACAAAAGAGTCAGTCCCATACATCTCATGTTACAAAAAAATATTCAGAGTGTGGATAAATTACCTAGAGTCCAGTAAGAACAATCGGTCTTCACTGGGGAAGTAAGATCATGCTGAAAAATCACCAAACAAGAAGAAAAAAAATGTTAAACTATGATATTCAGCGACCAGCTCCCCAGTAACTCATTCAATATTTGGTTCGACGAGCTCAAACTCATGAGCCAAATGACAAGGGTATCTTGGACCTAGCACGTGTGGAATGGATCCCCTCACAATTCACTGTGGGCCTGCATTTAAATGCACATGGGGAAGGAATAAACGAGTAGCCCAATGGTTGAGGTTACTCCTTTCCTGGACGAGGTCCTGGATCGATTCCTACTTCCCCCTTCCCCTTCCCCTTCCCCATCTCCCCCCCAACCAAAAAAAAAAAAAAATGCACATGGGGATGCAAGGCCCAGTGAATTGTGAGAGAGGATACATTGCACAAGTTCTAGGAAAATATTTTCTAAATGACAGATACATGAGGCAGGGTTTTTTGCCACCCTACAATATCCAGCCAGCTTCCAGGCTTGGGTTTTTTTTATTTTTTAAACACGACATAAAAACTAGATAGAACTATTTAAGAAACAAAAAATTGAAAGAAAAACTAACATTGAGATAAGGAGGGTTGCCTTTGATCCCAACTTCCAAATGTTTGGATTCAATCTTGCAACTAAATAGCTTCTTAGGAACATTTGGCGGAAGTGCTATATAAATGTTCACCTCTTCTAGTGTTTGATCCCATTCGAACACTTTTTCACCTGCAAATCAAATTATCACCATCGCCAAATTCAATCTGCAAAAAAAATATATATAATATACGGGAATAACTATACGAAATTTTACCATTATGAAGAAAGCTGTGACGCTTCTCAGGCGCCAATTTCTCAGACATTTTCCTAGGGTTTTGAACTTTTGATCTGATCTTCTGATGATTTCAACTTTTTTTTATTATTTTCTTCCTCGTCCTCTCTTTGTGGCGCTGGAGCTCTTAGACTTGGCAAATTGGTATAAATAGTCCCTAAACAATTTTCCGCTAGAGGTAGAGTCCCTAAAGATTTGTTTTTGGTTTTAGAACCCTCAAACAATTTATGTTTGGTGTGTAAAGTCCTTCCGTCCAAAAAAGTGTTAGTCAACTGTCAATTAAAAAATTTATTCAGGTAAAAAAAAATACTATAGGGGCATAATCGGTACATCACACAACACACAACACACAACCCAAAACCACTACCCTCTGAACCTCCCTCAGCCCAACACCACCACCACCACTCAACAACACCACCATCATCAAAATCCCCAAATCCCCAAATCCATCAATTCCTCTCCACCACTATCATGCCACAGAGATGACTGCTGATGTTGCCGTCATGGAAGTTCCTCAATCCACCATCGGTGTTCGCACTCGCGCCAAAACCCTAGCTCTTCAGTGCCTTCACTCCTCTTCCTCCACCGCAGCTACTCCGCCGCCAATTTCTGATTCTTCGTCGGATTATCTTCAACTCCGGTCCCGGGGCCTCGAAAAGCCCTCACTTTTGAAACCGCAAACTCAGAAGAACCAGAGTTGCGAGCCAGAAGCTGAAGTGAATAGAAACCCTAAGTCTGCTGGTTCGAAACTTCGAGTAAACGACAACCGATCAGCTCACGAGCGGTTCTCTACGCCTCCTCCAATACAACCACCGAAGCCTCCAAGCACCCGACTTCAGCGGATCCGTCATCCTCCACTGGCGCAGATTAGCAACCGTCCACCTCTCATGGCTTAAATTAGCAACCCTTGGCCTAATTTGCTAAACCCCACAGGATAGGGCCCCACAGCAGCAGAACATCCCCCTTCGCCGCAGTCTTCAATGTCTCTGCCTTACTTTCCGGCTCTGCCCACACACACACACACACATATATATATATATCTTTGTTCTTTGTTTGTGATGGTAAAAAAATTCTTGTCGCAAGAAGATTAGGGAGTTTTGGGTGGGGATTCGTCAGAAAAGTAAGGGGTGGGGATTGTGGGGATTTCATCGGGGAAGAGGGTGAGCTGGGTTAGGGTAGGGTTTGAAGGGTTTTTGGGGATGGACGCAAAATACCATAATTGCCCTTCAAATTTTTCTTTGACTTTATTTTTTTCTTACACACCAAACATAAATTGTTTGAGGGTTCTAAAACAAAAAAAAATCTTTAGGGACTCTACCTCTGGCGGAAAATTGTTTAGGGACTATTTATACCAATTTGCCCTTAGACTTTGTAGTGGGTGTCCAAATCAGGACGAAAGCCGCAAGATTTTTAAAAATATTATTAGGTATATTAAATTTTATATATAGTTTAAAATACTTTTTCAGTTTCGCCTTGAAAGATTTTTTTTTTGGCAATTTTTATATATATTTCGACATAACATTACACTTTTGCCCCAAAAATCAAATTTCTAACTTCGTCCCTGTGTTCAATGGCTATAATATTCGGCAAAAAAACGTCTCGTTCCATTTCTCAACTATCGTCATACATCTTGCACTGCGGGTTTCAATTTTAAATTATAATTTTTTAATTAAAAAATTAAAAATGTCAATTTATAGTAAAACAAAGAATGAGACAACAAGTTACCCCCTCTTTTCTCTCTCTCTTACTCCCTCTGCGCTTTCTGCTGCTCTTCTTTTTCCCTTTATTTTTGATCATATTTGACCATTGACTCCGATCAATGGTCGAATCTTGGTCATTTTATTTAGCTTTTATACCTCGAATCATATGGAACTTTTTTCAAATAATTTTTTTTCAAGATTCAAGACAAAGAAGTTAGATATGTCTCACATCTTCACAAATTTAGACTTGTTTTCTATCTTTCTAGGAGGATTCGTTTAACCCGGACTTAATTTGGGCCCTTTATCAACTTTCTACATCTTCCTGAGGAAATTTGTACGACGGTTGATACGCCCATGGTCCTATAAATTGTCGATCTCTACGGAAGATGTTGAAACTGATATTCTCCCGTCTCTGTGGTTCAAGGATTGCGATGAAGATGCTGCGAAAAAGAAGATTATGTATTTGTATAGTTTGCTAGTTTTATTAATAGTATTTCCTAACAATCCAAGTTTTCTTGGGTTTTTTTTTTGTCTGTTATCATGATTTTTTAAATTATTGTATAATTTTTATTTTCTTGTATTTTTAAATTTTTTTTTAATTGTAATGATTTCGCCTATTTTATGATTAATGAAAAATTTCTTATTCAGAAAAAAAAGAATGAGACAACAAATCTCTCTCGGTTTTTTTGTTTTGTTTTCCGAAGTTTCGAGAAGCGGTCCACACCGGTCTCTTCGTCTTTTTGTAAATTTATGTGTTGGCCATGGAGTATATGTTTATCTCAATGAGGTCTATGATAAATATATTATCTCAAGGAAGTCCAGTAATATTATTCTTTCTTTTATAGTAATAAAAAATTCATTAATAGGAGTGCTAAATAAATAATGGTCTTACATTTTTATTTTTATTTTTATTTTGGTGAGAATAATCTCATGTTGCAACACTAAAAGTGGACAACTTTATACATCTCATTGGTAGTTTATGTGTTTACGGTGCAATTGCAAAAAGTTGAAACTTCCCTTTTTGTTTGGAGTATTAAAAGAATGTTGGGAGGCGAATGATAAAATTTATGAAAGATTGGCCTACTCTTTGTTAAAGAAATCTTGTCTAAGTCACTAATTTATGGGAAGATAGTGAATTTTTATATTTAAAAAAAGTTTTAGTAGGTATCTCTGAAGTAGAAGTTGATGGCGGTTGATAAAGGAATCCTTGATTATAATTTCCAATATGAATACTGCGTCCAAGATGAAACTTGTGATTGGTAGTAAAACACCGATTCGCATAAGCAGCTACAAATTTCACAATTCAGCCAACTCATGATCAAGTTTTTAATGATGTGAATTGATCAAGTTTTAGGTGGAATGAAATTTGGTGAGCTATTATTCGTTTGAAATTAGGATTGGAAATGCCTGAAAAAGAAGAATGAATGTTTTCCTAAGATTTTTTGGTTTATTTCATTCAGACAAATTAAGGTTAAGTGATAAGATTGTATTCCATCCATGTCTTTTAGCTATTTTATTTATTTATTTCTTCGAAATGTAGTCTTTTATAAATTTTACCGATTTTTTTTTAAAGTTGCCATTACTTTTTTTTTTTTTGATAGATCATCAATGCTATCCATCTTATTATCTATTTCATTCTTGAAAAAATCGTTACGTGTCTCATTTTCTCATAAGAGTTTTTTTTCCCTTTCTATATGTTCTATAATTTCAAAAAACAATTCGGTAAAAATGTGACATAAGATGAAATGAAAAAACCAAAACTCCAGAAGACAAGTGATTCATGGAATGTTTTAAAGTCAAAAGTTCATTTTCATTTACTCGAGTCGAATGATATAATTCAAGCAAGCAGCATATAGGAACACTGTTAAATTGCCGAATCAATTCTTTGGCAAAAGTCAGTCAATACCTAAGGCTGAAAACTGGAAAAGGCATAGTAACTTCATTAAGATCTACCTAGGTATTCCTTCCAATTTCAAAATCCAAAATTGTGTGAAAACCTGGCCTTCAAGTGTTCCAATTGTTGCTGGGGTCAACAATATGTAGTTGTACGTTCTTCTGACTAAGGCGCCGTGCCCAGCGTTGCTCTGAAGATTTTACTTTTTTTCTTTAGTCTGGTCACGAGGTGTCCGGGGTACCACACTCAGGCTAATCACCTCTTCTGGAAGTTTAGTACTTTGACAGAGACAGCAAAGACGCCGAAGAATAGAACACTAAATAAGAAAAGCATAACCACTGAAACTCCTATCATCCCAGGTCCATAGCCCAGACTAACTTCCAAATACTCTTTTACTGTGCCCTCAAATCCAGGTCCTACAATCTTTGTTTCCACATCACCAAGTTGGGAGGAAATAATGCCCCTCAGTGTCCAGGCAATGGGGCATATATAATAAAACCATATCCACCACCCTGGGATGCTCTGCATAAAGTTATTCAAGAAATCAAAATTGCAGGATAATAATGAACTATATGATAAAAATGTAAAAGCTAGTGGTTAACTCTGATGTAATTAGTCAAGGTTAACCAATTGCTTATAAAGTTTTACTTAAACGCAAATTACAGAAGCACGAAACCGATTAAGAAGTTAATACACAAGTAGTAATGTGGTAGTACTTACTGGTTTGGGAACTAAAAAGCCTGACATAAGATTCCACAATGAGTAGAATGCAGAAGAGATCACAGCAGCCAATTGTTGAGTAGGTGTGAGACCAACAGCCATCATACCATAAAAGGTAAAGTAGCTGAAGGTAAGAAACATGAACAGAATATAGAGGAAAAATTTTGCTGCACAAGAGGAAAGTTTTGTTAACAATTTTATATTTGAATTACCTTGGCAGTCTTCCGGAAAGAAAGACAACACAAATGAAAATTTGTAAATGGAAATTTCCATGTTATAAGTTCAGTCAATTGCAACAAGTTTCTTATCCATATAAGATTCCAAGATGTGAGAATCCAAAACAATTGAAACTAGAATACTATGGTATGCAAAAAACGGGCCTAGGGATTAAAAGTATAAAAAAAAAAATTAAAAACACTGAATAAGAACAATCTCATAGGGATTAAATTTGTTTTTTTAATTATAAAAAAAGGCATTATATGAAAAGAGTTGTACCAGCTGTCCTTTCGAAGTTGATCATGAAGTATGTAATGATACCATATATCACTGTCTGTAAAGCAATATAAGGGATCTCCACGAGGCCCTGTTATTGATGAGAGGAGGAAATTTACTTATTAATAGTCCAACAGTGTAGAACAAAAAATTTAAAGGTTCATCCGAGCATTATTTAGGTAGATTTATTGTTAGTAGTCCTAGAGCCACTACTTTACGTAATCCTTTGTGACAAGATGATAGCTTGATTGGTATAGAAGAGCCAATTACCTATGTTTGAATCATATTAATATCCTCAGATTAGGTAGAGCAAATTTTGGATGGAATAAACTTTACCTGTGCAGCTGCATAAGCCAATGGGGAATACATTCCAGCAGCTCGCTCTCTGTAGAAGACTGTTCTCTCAATTGAAACTATCGGTTGGACAGAAGAAGAGTTATTCACCCCAAGGAACATGGCTGAAGAATAAAGAGCTCCCATTACTACCATTAAACTTGTAGTCGTGTCCCTGAAGAATATGTTAAGAGTACAAATGCATTATATACCATACATAGAGAACTCAAACTCCTAAATTCACAAAAAAGAAGAAGCAAGAATAGATCAAACAAATTCATTATGTACTGAACACTAGCTAATACATAACATAGGTGAAATGTATGGAGATCAATGAAGTTTGCTATCTTAAATTATCATCTTCACTCATTTAGCCTCATTTTTTGCACCGTTACCTAGTCATCATATTTCTCCACCATTTTTTCCTCATAATAATTGAGATAAAATCATTTCTAGAAAATCTAAAAAATTGCCAGTTTGATGATCAACAAGATATAAATACTATAGTAAAATCAATTTATAAATTTCAAAAAATCAGACTAAGATTCCACATTAATAGTTTCTGGTCAATAGTATTATCTTCCATGAGTAGTGGCCTGGACGAATTTGTACAAGACACTTCGCATATTATTCTACCAGTTAAGCATTTAATCAATCAAAACAACATCTTATCAGATATATTGATTAAGACTTTGCATATTATTCTTTTACCAATTTAGCAAATAATGTGTTCTTTTCTATGTGCTTATAGAACTCTCAAATCAAGGATGTTCTTAATGCTGAAAGAACATGAAAATAGAAGCAAGAATACATGCAAAAGTTAATATCAAATACTCTACAGGAGCACATAATATAAAATAGAATAATACCTTTTTGAGCCAATGTCCCAAAATACAGAACCAATTATTATAGCACTCATCGTTGTAAAGAATATCCGCACAGCATTGTATTGTGGGCTCCTCCAATACACAATATTTTGCTTCCAGAGGCACATGCGAAACTGAGAGAGTGTATCTTGAGCAAATGTGGAAGAAAATTTTAGGGGCTCTGAGCCAACGGGTGGAATGCTCGACTGCTCGATAGTAGCTTCAACATCCCTGCATGTACAAACTATGAGATACTGATGAAGTAGAACAACTCGACTGTTGTGATTCAAAACCAGTTACGGTTTACCTATACTGCTGAGAATTCTTATATATCACTGAAAAGTCTTGACCAATTCTCTCTTCAGCAGCAGGTGTGCTAACTTCTAGCATCCAAGTTGCAGGGTTGTAGCCATCAGGAATTGGAGGAGTCCCAGGGATGCTCTGTTTATTGGCAGGGGAGCATGAGGCCAAGTCTACAAGAGATGACAAAATTGAAAATGGAAAACGCAATAAATGTATAGAAACGTCACCTGAAAGTAGTCAATCAAGATCTGTGACTTGTTTCCAAGCTTTCCTCCATACACTACCCTTCCCCCACGTTTCATTAGAAGTAGCTGTATAATGAAAAAAAAAAAACTTTCAATTATTCTATGCTAAAAACTCTCTGGATTGCTTTGAAAAAAGCTTAACCTGACTAACCTCATCAAAAGCTTCAAAAATTTCAATACTTGGCTGATGGATGGTGCAGACTACGGTCCTTCCAGTGTCAACAGTATTACGTACTGTTCGCATTACTATGGCTGCGGCTCGTGCATCAAGTCCGGAGGTAGGTTCATCCATAAATATGATTGAAGGATTTGCAACAAGCTCCACTGCGATTGTTAAACGTTTTCTTTGTTCTGTGGATAAACCTGAACTTCCTGGCAACCCTACCAAAGCATCCCTTAGCGAGTCAAGTTCCACAAGTTGCATAACTTCTTCAACAAACTCCTGGAGAGAACAGCAGTAAAAAATTTAGGTTATGAGTGACCAACATACTTGATATTATTGCAAAAAATGCTTTGATAATGAAAAACCTGTCTTTGTTTTTTGGTAACTTCCTTAGGAAGGCGCAGAAAAGAAGAAAAAGAGAGGGACTCAAAAACAGTCACTTGCGGAGAATGTATGTCATTTTGTTCAACGTATCCTGAAACCCTTGCAAAAGTGTGCTGTTGTTTTGGGTGACCAGATATCCTAATGTCACCTTCTATATATCCACCGGTCTTCCTTCCAGCAAGGACGTCCATCAATGTAGTTTTTCCTGCCCCACTCGAACCAACTAATGCCGTGAGAACACCTGGAGAGAACACTCCACTTACATTTGACAGTAGTTGTAGCCTCTTTTCCGTTACACCTTGTGAAATCATCGCCTAAAAGCCAACATATACTATGTTCACTGTTAAAGTATCAAATCTAGCAAGGAAGAAAATGGTGCTCAATGGTTGTACCTTTGGCATGTCAACAAAATAGTTGACGTTATGGAAAGACATTATCAGTGGTTGAAATGGGAGAATCATTCCCTTTTTCTTACCCTCCTCCTTACCAATGGAGCCATTTGGTTCAACATTCTTGCTACCTCCTGCTAATGAGTCGAGATTCATATCATGAGAATGTATAACAGAAACATACTGCTGGACAAAAAGAGAACGAACCTTTACTATTCTCAACTCCTTTTTCCTCCACTTCATCTGCTGGAACAATTGCCTGTGATTTTCTAATAGCTGCATGAACAAAGAGAAATAGCAGGATTACGAACCAATTTATGCTTCTCAATTGTTTCTTTTTTCTTTCTACTACCGAACAGAATGCATAACCCATAAAAATCTGACTTACGATTTAGGTAAGTCAATGCGACTATCACAATAATGTTGAAAAATAGAGCATAAAGTAATAGAGCACCAACTCCTATCCAATACCAAGAGTCAGCAGTGGGTAGACCATGTGATTTCAACACCAAGTCCCCTACATTACTGTTTCCAACGAGCCTCTGCTAAATGAAAGTTCAAGTCAGATGCATCATTAAACCAGTAATGGTAGTCTTCATGACTAACATTCATTCATCCCAACAATGAAGTCAGTAATCAGTTAATACGAGGCACAAACCTCCTTCCATCTCTCAGCACTAAACTCATTAACAGAAATTGCACGCTGTCCATAGGACAATGGCGACACCCAAAAGGCCCATACCCACCAAGGTTTGATCATTTCTGAAAGAAGAGAAAGTTATTCATTAGAGGAGAAGAAAAGGAAAAACCTGATACTTGCAGGGTCTAGTGAATCAGCTTAACACACCTTTTGGGACAATAAATCCACCCAGCAGAAAAATGACTAATATTGCAGCTGAGCCAAACGTATTTGAAATGATTATATCTCGCGAAATTGCTGCCATTGTTCGAAAGAGACCAAGTGCCATTTGGTGAATGGAAAAGAGTAAAAATATATATCGGCAGAACCTGATGCAAGTTGAAATTGAACGGATAAGCAGAACATAGACAACACATATCATAGAAAAGAGAAAAAAGAGTACCGGGAGTACCTCCCAAAACTAGGATCAAATCCTACTGAGTAATAGACAACCACAGACCATATTATAGCTTCAATAACCGAGTAAGGTACACGTAAAATCCAGCTAGCAACAGCCCATGCCCATGCAGGATGAAAAGAATTATCTCTTTGCTTGTAGAATACAGGAAGTCGGAAAATCATGATAGAAAGCTCTGAGAACCCATTAAACATCATGTGGACCAATCCGAAAAATAGACAAGAAAGATAAAGATTGCCATTAATGACATCTGTGGGATGTATTCTTGTTCGTAGAAATAAGGTAGCTGTTATGAGTCCGACAAATGCAACCTGTAGCATAAGGCACAGAATATTTAAAATTTCCGAATCGTAAAAGGCACAGTTCTTGACTGATTAAAGCAGATAAGGTTCATAAACATTTAGTTCCAGGAAACACATTCTCATCTTGGTTAGTTTATCAGCATAACCATGGAAAGCTATTGATTTTTCACATTTCATTTTTCATTTGGAAAACATGGAATGAGATAAAGAAAAAAGTATGGCTAGAATTCTTTCCGAGGGGTCGATTATTTAACCAAACTTTACGAAACACGCAATTTCATGTTGCTGATTTTACTTGACCTCTTTCTCTTTATTTCCTTGAAAATTTGTTAGCATATTAATTTTGGCAAAGCATTTACCCTGTAAATATCCTTTAACGTATTTAATCACTGTTAACCCATGAGCTTATAAGTTATTCGGATCTTCCTTTAGGCACTCCATGTGGGACTTTATATTTCAACAATCACCATAACCAAATTGAACCTTAAAATCAAACTGAAAATAAATCAGAAACTCTTTTTCAAAATACCAAATACATTATATTTCCTTTCGCTTTTGAACACTGAAAAGACCTTATAGACAAACAAAATGCAATTGTGAAATGCAAATTTTTCATCTAAAAGATTGATGCATTATTTAAGCTTTTCCTACCAGCAATCCCTACAATATTTAAGACTCCTGCTGCAAGTTCTTCGCTTCAAAGATTACCGATAATGTATTGGATTAATTCGGGATAATATTGAAAATAACCACGAAATTCATTTAAGAATATAGAACATACCTGGCACGTTCTAAAGGTATAGAGAAAACGATGTCTACTAATCAGAAGCAGTTCCCTGGTGAAGCATGCTTTAAAAAGCTCCGATTTGGATACAGCAAAGTTTGTTTTGGGCAGAGCTTTAGGATGAGTCTTAGATCTATCATATGGAACTGAAAGAGAAGACTGCAACGAATGACCATATTTGGAACTTTGAAAGGCTTCCGCGATTTTTGAAACAGGAAGAAATGCATAGGGTTTTGAATGATCTGCCCAGTATTGTGCCTGGTCTTTTTTTGAGGTCACCTAGTAACAGAAACATGGATAAACACGTAATGCACAAAACAATGAAATATACGTAATGCACATCAATACAGAATCACAAAACAATGAAATATGTACCTCTTGAAGAAAATCTGCAACACCCTTACGAGGTGGCAATCGGAAACCTAAAGACTCAAAGAACTCGACAACTTCTGCCCTGGGACCTTGATACACGAGATACCCATCAGATAGTACCACCAGATCATCGAATAAATCAAATGTCTCGGGTGCAGGTTGAAGAAGAGCCATCAGAATAGTTCCGTCCATCACATGAACAAAAGTTCTTCAAGCATTTGACAATTTGGTATGTCGTAGAGCTATCAAGTCCGGTGGATATTTCATCCATAAAGAGCGTCTTTCGGGGCCCAACCACCATCTCCCCTACACAAGAAGCAGTCGCATATCAAATGTTTGTTCGTATCAAGGTCCTAAGATTTACGTTTTGTAAGAAAATCGAACTGAGGATTCCATTGTTTTCTGAAATACAAAAAAAAAATCATTGTTTTTGGGTGTATGAGAGTAACGACATTATATGCAAAATCTCAACATGCAAATTTGATATTCACAATGACGTTTTTTTTATGAATAAATATATACACGAGGTAGAGAGCATATTGCTCAAGATATAGATGAACAGGGCGATTGGAGAGGAAGATCGAAATATTTCAAAAGTCGAATTTCAACAATAAATGCAAAATTTGACGGTAATTCAAGCAAAGGAGGATTCAGGAACAGACCTGTAGTAACTCTTTTTCTTTGACCCCCTGAAATGCCCCTAAGCATATCATTACCAACAATTGTATCTGCGCATACATCAAGACCAAGGATTTTCATGTAGTAGTCAGTTGATACACTGTGCTTTCTACCTGCAACCGATGAGGCCTGAAAAATACAGCGCATTACCAAATCATGAAGTTAAATAACACAAAAAGAAAATTGTAGTGGCATAATAATGAAAGTTGCAAAGTGCACCTTCATGTATGCGTCTATATCAGGATTTGGACGAATGTTTTTTTCCTTCTCCAGATGATGAAGATCTCCCATATACTCTGCAATTTACAGTTTTAAAATAACGAACTAAGTTGCATCCTAACTTTGTCATAAAGTATATATTGTGCCAATAAAAGATGAATAGCTTCTATACACGAGCATTTGTATATAATTGATCGGTGAAATCCAATTACTTCTCAGAAGCTCACTCATATATTCTGCAATTTACAGTTTTAAAATGAGGAACTGAGCTAGCATTATAACTTTGTCATAAAGTATCTTAAAGGTTGTGCCAATAAAATATGAATAGTTTCGATACACAAGCATTTGCATATAATTGATCGGTGAAATCTAATTACTCCTCAGAAGCTACAGAGTATAAATCAGAGTTAGTTGAGGACATTATCACGACAATAGGATCAACAGTAAACTTAAACATTAAGTATCCTATTAGAGACTTGGCCATTGATGTTGTAACAATGTAGTGATAAATAATGGTGCTATGGTGAAAAAAAAGCTCAAACCAATGAAATTGAAAATGGCAAGGCCTGAAAATTTGATTCACTGAATGATAGAGAGAGATGATGGACAAACCTGAAAAAAGTAGATTTGCACCTTGACATCTAGCTGCAAAATCTAATGTCTCTCTTACAGTCATTTCAGCAATGTGATTGTCAGTCTGACTTATGTAAGCTGCAGTCCTTTTAGCACAAAATTCATCAAGCTTATGACCGTTGTACGTGATATCTCCCACTTTTCTGAAAAAGTTGGCAACAACAAAATAAAACATGAACACTATCATACAAAAACACGATAAACATTAAATCTATCATACAAATATGCCTTCAAAGTAAAAATATGATAATGTTTCGAGGTATTCTAGATGTCCCGTCATGCATTTTATATTGAGACTAAATACCGTTCAATTGAATTCTTGAAGATAGCCAATGAAATATGTATAAGAATATGATTAGACTGTCAAAGAAACTTCAACGCCAAAACAAGAAAATAGTTCTCTAGAACACGATATGTCTCTGTACATGTTAATTAAAGCATTTTTCCTTTTCGTCTGTTGCATTTTATTTTATTTTTCAAATATCAGACAAAGGATTGAGAAAGTTGAAGTAAATTCTCCTGCTCGTTTTCTCAACACCCTCAAACTCTCAAACCTTGTCATATCTTACCATGCATTCAGCGTTTGTCATTGTTCAAGAACTTTCACAGAACATATTTGCAAATGAGAAGAAAATGGGAAATATTTAAGGCGTTAGGAACTTGGATATCTCATGGCACTAATTCACATAGAAATCATTTTGTAATATTAAGTAAGAAAGTTATCCCTGGTCCAATAAGAAATTATGTTTTCAATGCTTTAGTCTACTAACCTTTAGGTCCTTATCCAGCTTCCCAGCAAGAGCGTGAAGTAATGTGGACTTTCCAGAACCAGGAGGTCCCAAAAGCAATGTAATCCTATTTCAGAGCCAAATACACAAGAATTAAAAAAGCATAGCCCTTCCATCAGTATTATGGACAGTTGCAATTATAATCATTCTAACAAAAGGCAAAAAATAAGGCACTACTACTACCTACAATGACAATTCACCAATTTTCCTCTTTCTTTTACTTTTTGGTGATTTTTTTCTAAATTATGTACCAAAACTTCAGGCAATAATATTTAGAAACAAAGTTCCCTGGTTTTATCGTACATGAAAGGAAAAAAATAAATAAAAGGGCGAAGAAAATATACCTCCCTGGTCTTATTACACCACTGACATTTTTTAAGATGTTAAGAGAATGTCTATCTGGCCGAAATATCCCCAATTTAGTTAAGAAAAGCTGCACTAGTTAACATGAAATAAATTAGCCACTCAAAATACATATATAGGAAGAGCAACTATAACTGAAATAAATCAAAACTTACTTCGACAATGTCACGACTGTAATTCACCAAAGTTGGCAAAGCTCTGGAACCAACTTGTACTTTTGCTGTGATGTTGATATTTTCATATCGAACCTCAATCTTCGGCACTTCAATACCAACTCTTTCACAAATATAAAAGTAACTCAAATTAAAAATCAATCAAGCAAAAACTTCAACATCTATTCTTTAATATAACTTTCAGCATATGTAGTGAAAATTAAGGAAACAAAATTTAGTATTTTTTTTAATCAAAATGTCAATATTATTTTCTTAAATGGAATTAGTGGTATACAAATTTTATGTAAGAAATTAATATTAATATTTTATTAACAAAATATCTTAATTTTTTCTTTCTTACTCTTCGTTACATGTACTAAAAATCTTATATTAAGAAACGAAGGGGATATTTACGAATATTTTGTAGACGTATAATACAATTTATGATGCAATTAAGAAGTATATAATAATAAATATATGTAGATATAGGACGGATGCATTGCATGCGCGTAGTGTTACAATCAATACCTATCGAGACGCTCCTTTACTCCGGAGAGGAGTATAAAATTATCCTGATCGGACGTAGCCAAAGCTCTTTTCACGACTTGTTCACGACTTACTTTATCGAGTTTCCTTACATCCACCGTCTCCATCGTTTGAACTCCGCCACCTGTTCCAGACATCGTACGCCGCAACAACGCAAAGTTGGTTTGTTTCTGCAACGGCAACCGCTCAATCGCCGCCCATACGAGCTCCTCCTCATCCTTTTCAACGTTCTCGACATTTGAAGGCCTGGCAAAACCTTCGGACTGTGATTCAACATCAAACTCAAAATACTCACTTCCATTTGACGCCGCAGCCATTTTTTAGATCTCCAGAGCTCTCTAATCTATCAGTATAGAACCTAAAATTTGATTATATAGAAGAGTTCAAATGCAAATAGGAGACTTTCAGTCAGTTAAATTTTATCAGGAAAGGAGCCAGACTCCCTACCTCCCTATACTTCTTTTCTTTCTAAAATGCAACGAGAAAAGTGGGTTTTTTTATTTATATTTTTATATTTTTTGTTCAGTAAAGATTGTGAGTTAGTTATGAGCTTTTGGAGGTGGAGTAATCGACACGAAACAGAAGCCCTCTCGAGTAGGAAATAATTATATTTGTCACAGATTTATCGAAAGCGTGTGGACATTCACTGATTAAATTAAAAATTTGTTTCTCAAAATAGAAAATACTACAAAGGAGAAACTATAGACAATTTTATTAAGAGTACATGTTTTTTAGGGGGAAAAAATACAAGTAATTAAAAGATGTTATAATTTAGAGAGACCGAGTATAATGTATGTAAGTATTATCATCCTGAGAGTGCGAAATGGAGAGATTAGGAGAATTTGTTGGCTAATTTTCAATTTTTTTATATACTAGATATATATATATATTTAACGGTTCAAATAAAAAAAAAGTTATACTACGACCCTCCCAAGAATTTTCAATTTTTTCTACTACGGCCCCTCCTAAACTTCAATCCTAGCTCCGCCACTAGTTCCATCCAATAAACTCTATAGTTTTATAGTGATATTATAAATATCAATAGGAGCATAAATATTACTCTATCCGTCTGAATTTGGATGTCTCGTTTTGACTTTAGCTACAATTTAAAGATTGTCATTTACTTGGGATGATCGGAAATTTAAATTGAAATTTTAGCTAAATTTAAAAATGAGAAATTCAAATGCAGATGGAGAAAGCATTATATTTCATATCATTTACTCCCACATTTCAAAATATATGTCGTTTATGACATATTGCAGAGATTAATAAAGTAAAAAATAAGATTTTTTGTAAATCTAAATATCAATATTACCATCTTAAATAGAATTAGTGGTATCAAAACCTATTTTAAAGAGTAATATTAATATTTCGATTAATAGAGTACCTTATTTTTTTTTAAGTTAAATTTACCTACATCACCTAAACGACTTATTCAATACTCCCTCTATTTCTAAATATAAGACTCTTTAGACAATTTTAAAAAATTAAGGAACTTATCATTTTCACCAAAAGTTTCAATATTACCCCCTCTCTCTCACTTCTGTAGCATAAGAAAAGAAAGGAAAAAATAAGGATGGTAATGGCGGCAAATAAAGGTAAAATCGAAGGTATAATTTGAATAAATTATTGACAACTAATAAAAGAGTCCTTAAACGATGTCTATAAATCTCTTAAACGACAATTAAATAGGAATGGAAAACGTAGTATTATTATATTCTAACAAGACGTACTCAAACACTAATAAAGTTGTTGCAACCATAGCTTGAACAGTAACGAATTCCAAATCTTTTGAAAGAATGAATGAACTAAGTGTGAACTTGAAACTGTATGCTAGCCGCTCTAGATGCGTAATGCCCCGGCTCACTCAATCCTAATATAGTTATCGTGGGATTGGTCACACATCCCTCACATGAATTGAGAGGAGTCAACATTTGTAAATAGACCTCGCCCAATTCATGTGAGAGAATTGTGGAGTCGTAGAATTGAATTTTACTGATGCCCCTCCTCACTGGATGTTATTTTTTTTTTTGAAGCCCGATTGGGCGGTTGCCCCATATAGGGAGATAGAACTGCCTCAGACGAGGAGAAGATAGCACTAAAAATGGAGATTAAAGCTTGCCCGCAGGCGGAAGGTACCGAGCAAGGTCGTAGGCAGGCGCCTACCCCACTGGAGTAGGACACCTTTGATCACTGGATGTTATTAATCTGCCCTTATGAGCATACACAAACAATCAATCAATTACTTATGTTCTTTTTTCTCTTCTTAGCCAAAAAATAAACTAAAGATAAAGCATAAGCAGAATAACCAAGCAAAAACCTTTTGGTAGATGAGTAAGTTTAAAATTTATATTCAGACCAATTAATACAATAAACATATGACAAAAAAAGTCAATTCTCTTTCCTATGAGTTTCACTTTTATTACTACATGTATTGTATTCATTGATATAAATATAAGTTTTAAACATCCAGAAAAACACTCTTTCACCTTTATTTACTAATAATAAGATAAAACAAGAAAAAAGTGAAGACGCTTTAAAGAAATCACACGCAGCGTGTCTTAAGAGTTAGTCCATTGAGTCAAAAACTAACAGAAACTTTTACAACTTTCCTGTAAAGAAAATGAAATAATCGGAACTTTATTACTTATGGCATTGCAAATGCACGCACGTGTAATTTTGCGTACCCAAATCTGATTTATTTCTTTTCCTACAAGTTGAGAAAAATTATATGGTGTTCAAAAATGACATTCCATCCGTCCAAAAATCAAATCAATTATTGAAACGGCATGGTTCCCAACTGCTTTTCCAGCTTTACCCTGAAGGTTGATATTTAGTAATCACAAGATAAACACACCAAGTCCGAAACAACAAATCCGTGCATCTAAAGCAACTCAATATAGAGGCGGAAATAATAACACCCCAAACCTGTGAGAAAGACCTAACACGAAGAAGGGTCGTAAGGGGAAAGAATATTTAAGTAATCTCGTCATTCTATACCTCAAAGAGGATTACACCTCGCAATCTTGAATAGAAAGAAGCGTCACGTAATCAAAGATTAAGGTACCAGAAATTTGGAACTAGAGACGTACTTGTTCTAAACGACTTATATTATGGAATGGATTAGTACTGAGCAGACAAATACATCAATCAGATTTTACCTTTGCACACTTTTGTAATCAGAGCTTTCTTAGACACCATTTCCTCTTGAGCTTCTCCCCTCCATATTTCTTTTCAATTTATTAATTTTCACTACTTCTGCTTCATCATCTAAAGTTTCTTCCTGGTCGTTTATGACGATCATCAATTTCCTCTTCGCTTGATGAACTCTCTTCGGAATCGGTATCGCGTTCAATCACGACCTTTTGTGGAGCCATTTTTTAACCAGATGAACTTTCAGTGGAGAATGGAAGGGTTTTTTTTGGTTACTGTGGAAGTTGAATCGAATTGAAAATTTGGGGGGCAAGAAAGGGACGACGTTCGGGATTCGTAAATAATTGAATTGACAATTGTATCCTTTGCGTGTATGTGCCAGGTTGTTTTGGTCCCGGGGGTTTATGGACATCGGATGTTAGGAAATGGCGGGAGATTTGCGTGGCCTGTTATTTACCCGTTTCATATGCCAGAGCAGATTATTGCGCCTCCGTCAGTACATGAATTATAAGAAAATGGTTAATTGTACTACATTAAATTAAGGGAGTGTAGTACTTTGGTCCTTGAAGTTTCAATTAATGTATGAGGAGCTCATTCCATTAAATTCCGTTAAAAGTGGCAGTAAAATAACTTTGTTATTATTGTTCATATTCTTATATTTTACTATTATCAATTTAAGACGTTTTTTCAATCTAGTTTTACAATTAAAAAATTAACTCCTTCGCATTTTTTAGTTTTAAATTTACTTTTTTAAAGAGACAAATGAAAGTAAATAATTATATCATTTTTTTTCCCTTTAGTCTCTTTCACATTCTACTTCTTTAAAAAAATCTAACTACTATCATTCTAATTGTCAGTACACTATATAAAATAACATCAAAAAACTGTTACCGTTACACCTTAACTGCAAGGGTTTGATGGACCACAGTAATAGCACAGAAAATATCTACAAAGCTAAATTTGATGGCGATCATAGGTAATGGAATGCAACAAATGGAGGGAGATAGTGTTAACGACAGCGACAATTTAGATTGTAGTCAGTGAAAAATGTAATTGACAGTAGCATCACCTGTTTGTCGTGAAAGTAAAAATCATGAAGGCTACAGTTTGAGTTTATGTTTCTATATTTGAGGACAATTTTTTTTGAAATAATTGGTTTGAGAGTAATTTTATGAAAATAAAGAAAGGATAAAAATATAGTATCACAAAATAAAAGATAGAGATATTAATGACATTTTATATTAAAATAGATGCCATCCACTTTAAGAGTTGACTGACTGCCAATGAAATCCTTGCATTAATTAAAATTTCAAGGATTAAAGTGATATACCTCTAAAATATTTGTAGCAAAGTGAAATTAACCATATAGAAAAATCTATGATGTGAACATCGACTCGACTTAGGATAAGGTTGCAATTAATTATTAATATCCTGAAAGGATTAGACACAACCAACCCCATTGCTTCTTCTTCTAATAATTAATTAATTATATAAAATGATTACAAAAATCGAAAACAAAAACAGCCCCCAGAGTGAACTGAAAGCCTACGCCTATCTTCCGCAGATTCTTTTGTGGGTTTCCAAAAATCAATTATTCTGAAGAATTCTTCGTTTATGTATTATGGTTTGTCATAAATCGAGGAAGAATTGTTTTTTGAAGAAAAACTAAAAAAGGTGATGATGGGTTCGCCATTTAAGGATTCTCTTAAAGCTCTTGAAGCAGATATTCAGCTCGCCAATACTCTGTATGATTTTATCTCTTTTCTTCTTTTTTTCATTCTTTTTGAAGAACTTGTAGAATTATAAAATAAAAAATTATTTGGGAGGAAATTTTTGTTTTGTTAGTTATGGTAGGAAAATATTTTCCTTTTTGAAGGTTTTCTGCCATTTTGTTATATTCAGTGATTTTTTTTGTTGCCATTTACCTAAAATATAGTACTAAATTTTAGTTAATTTTGGACAGTTTAGATTCATGGGAAAATCTTCATGGGGGGTTTTTTGTGTGGATATTTGGGATAGTCATATTTTAGTTGCAGAACATATTTGAAGCAATTGCTTGTCTTTCTGTGTGTGTTATAGGGTCGTGGGGCTTGATTTATTTCAAGCTTTTTGATTCATAAATGGTTGACCTTAAAGCTCATTCCTATTTGAATTGTAAAAGATCATACATTTATAGCTACCTGTCCAAAGTAATCTTCTTGGGACTACATTGATCATGTGGTTACAGCTAAAAAGCTTCTCTAGTGAAACTCTGTTTAATATTTGGTTTGAACCTCTTAGCATCTGAAAAAGTGGTCGATGTTGTCCTGATCTTGTGCGGTTTCTTATTTCTATATTCGCAATGTGGGACGATATGAGCAAATACGTGACATTTTGTCGGGTTAATGCAACTTGAACATTCCATAGTGATAGTAGCATTTGTAACTTAAAATTTTGTTCTTGTATCCTCCGTTCCCAGGATGCCACATTTTAATTAATTCTGTGTTGCTTGTGAAATACTGTGTTCGACTGAGATGATGAGTATTTGGTTGTTTGTTTTGTTGGAATAGCATTTCTTGCCATTTCTTGTTGTCCCTACCTAATGTGTGTTGCTTTCTCCCTTCCTCATCGTTTCAGGGCCTTGAGTTGTCCTAGGGAACTCGATGGAGCATGCCTTCAAATGAGGTTGTCGTATACTCCAGCTGCCAATATCTTCATGTGCCTTGTTCAGTGGTTTGATTGTCAGGTTGCTGGTGCTCTTGGGTTTCTTCGGGTGCTTATATACTTGGTAAATCCCCCCTTTCTTCTGCATTCAGATGATACCTTACATTCTCCAGATTTTCATAATATTGTGCTTATTGAATGAGGAATAATGATACCATTGTTTTTATCTTGGGTTTTTTGACGAATTGGGATTTGCCAGACATATGCAGATGGCAAAACAACTATGTTAGTCCAGGAGAGGAAAGCAAGCCTCAGACAGTTTTATGGTGAGCGGAATCTTAAGGGCTGCATATGCATTATCATATCTTTAGTTATTACTCAAGAGAATCTCATAGTAGATTTACCATCATGTTCCAATGAGCTATTGAACTTATTAATTTGTCCTCACTGCACGCAGGTATAATATTTCCTTCTCTATTGCAACTTCAAGGAGAGATTACAGATTTTGAAGACGCGAAACAGAAAAAGATATGTTCACTTAGATACTCAAAGAAGGATGATGTACATCGCGGTAAACTCTCTGAAATCGATGCCGAAAGAGAAAATGAGTGTGAAATTTGCATGGAACTCATTGGCAAAGTTGTGCTACCCAACTGCAGCCATGCTTTGTGTTTGAAGTGTTATCGTGATTGGTAAGTCTATTATTTCCTGTTTCTCTTTAGATACTAAGCAATTGATGTCTAGTGTTCTTGGTTTGGTGGCATAAGATTGAAGAAAAGGTAGTTCTCCATTTGCAGTTTTCCTTTGTTGTGTTTAGTCATTTTCATCTGCATCCTTGTGTTGATATTTTAACCCAAAAGTTCATGTTTCACCCTCCAGTGGACTGCGAACCTAGAACTTGTATGTTGAGGGGGCGAATTATAAATGGACATGTAGTGTGGTAAACTTTAGAAAATCATGAGGAGAGGTTCCAGGGGGCAGCGGATTTCCGTCCGTGGACCTAGTTTTCTTGTCAGAAGCTGCATCATTTGAGAGTCATAGCAATCATTATTCTTCTTTTAACCCTGTGAAAAGACCTTTCATTAATGTTCTATGCAGGATTCTTTCTTGTTAAATTGTTTATTGGAGTTGATGTTGGTACATTTTTCTAACGGAAAACAGTTTGATTTCATACTATGTTTACAATTTTGTCTCAGGCGAAGCCGGTCACAGTCATGTCCCTTTTGCCGGAACAATATCAAAAGAGTGAATTCAGGTGACCTTTGGATATGTCCCGACAGCACGGAAATTGTTGATCTGTCATTAATTTTGAAAGAGAACTTGCACAGGCTGTTTATGTACATTGACAAGCTGCCTCTTGTTTTTCCTGATTCTGTGTTCAGTCACTATGATTCTCATTTCCCATTTTAGGTGAGTCGCCTTCTTGTGTTCTTCCCCATCTGTATATAGCAAAACATTGTTGTATATAATATGAATCTCATATAACTAAAAATGTTTCTAGAATATCTTGTTGCCTTTACTGTTGCAGTTTCGCCCCAACACCAAATTCCTCGCTTCGTCCCTGCCTAAAACAATTTAACTTTTACGCACTATTAGCGTAAAAGCATCATTTGAATCATGTCACTCATTTTGTAATTGCAAATAATCTCTATAATAACGAGGCGCAGATTCTTCATGAGGATCATTATAGGCATATCCACCATGTCTGGAGATATCAAGTCCAGCAATTTCATCATCAGTAGATATTCTTAATATCCTAAACTTATGAAGAACCCAAAACAGAGGTCCCATTGTAACACTAACCCACACCCTATTATCACCAGAACTTCAACCAACTGAGCTCCGATCAGTCCCCCACCCACCGCCCAACAGCAACCCATATGGCCGGAAAACGCCACTAACACCCGGGTCATAGACTTGAACAACAAATTCCTGTTTAGAAAATAAGCCTGTGAAGATCAAACCCCATGCACCACAGCCTCCATGCAATTGAGTTGCTTCCAATGGATCATCAAACCTTAGTTTCAAAGCCAAGATATTTAGTCCAATTAGAACCCAAGCTGCTACAAACCCACAAACAATAGCAGCCCATGGCTCCACAACAGAGCAACCAGATGTGATTGCTACAAAACTACCAAGAACTCCATTGCATACATCTAATCATCCCAATGGCCTATTAGTAACTGGCGCCCGAATAGGGTGACGATTCCGGCTGTGGACCCTGCTAGCGTGGTTGTCACTGCCGTTCGGCCTACTCCTGTCCAGTTCCCTTGGTTCGACGTGTTGGGGTACGCGAGGAGAATTTTCGTGAACGAGCCGGGATTGAATCCAAACCATAATAGAAATGTTCCAAGAACTACTAGAGTGGCATTGTGGCCTCTCATTGCCACTGCTTTACCAAAGGCATCAAACCGGCCTACCCGTGGTCCTTCAATCAATGACCCCCAAAATCCAGCAATTCCACCTACCAAATGAACCACGCCTCTCCCGGCAAAATCAATGGCACCAGAGCCAAACAATAAGGAAGTAGAGTTAGGACAGAGCCAGCCACTAGATGACCAAATCCAATGAACAACAATTGGATAAACAAAGCCAGTAAGGAAGAAAGAAAAGATAAGGTAAGCAGAGAATTGAGTTCTTTCAGCAATGGAACCACTGGTAATTCCAGCAATAGCAAAAGCCCATTGGTAAAGAAAGTAACTATAGTCGAAATCGGTTGATGGGATGTCTTTATGGGCGAAGAATTTAGTACCTATAAATGGGTTCGAATTGGAGCCATCGCACAAAGGCAAATGCAAAGCCGAAAAGATAGTAGGAAATGTTGCCTACGACAGCATCAACTACATTGGTGAGCATTATATCGAGGGCATTTTTGGCTCTGACTGAACCTGCACAGAGCATGGCAAATCCAAGCTGCATTACAAAGACTAGGTAAGCTAAAAAGAGGAGATAAATGGTGTTTATTGAATCTGTTACACTCTGTTCCCAAGAAACATCCATGGCTACTCACTCGGAGGGAAACAGAAATATGATTATTGGTTGGTGCTAATGCAAAGAGGATGAAGAATTGAAGATAGCTACTGGGCTGCTATAACCCTCATTGCTTTGAATGGTAGTTCCAACTGTTAGTACATCAGTATACTATATATAACGTGGTTGCTATTGTTCAAAAAAATAAAAATAAAATAAACAATAACGTGGTTGCTATTTTTTTTTTTTTTTTTTCTTAAAAAAAAAAAAAATTGCTGGATGGATGTGCATGCGGTCATCAAACTCGATATCTGACGATGGTTGCTAGTTGCCATATCTGACGATGTTTCCATTGGATTTTTCTTTGATTATTACATTGAAGTAAGTTTTATGAATTTACCTATTCCTGAACATTAAAGGGGGGCAGGTAAAGGCTAATTAGTCCTTAGTAGTACAAATATCTAAAGGTCCCAGAATCCCAGTTGATGGGTGGAGCATTTTTTATTCAGAGACTTGGAAGAATAACAAAGATAGAAACTCCCAAGTTCCCACTTGTTGGGGAACTATGAATTGTTGGGATATCTGGATATTTGTTGTAGGAAGTGAATGGAGGTCCTCAGACTTCTCCATCAATTCTCATGTGGAACATTGTCTTCCTAATCATAATGTGTATCAAATAAATGATTTTCCGAATTTTACACTTTTAAGCTAAAATTGAACCATCCAGCACTAATCAATCAATAAATATTTTTCCAGTGACAAAGATAAATTTATTTTTACCACTCCTACAACAAAAAATACACTTTGATGAATTTATTTTCCTTTTTTTTAATCTTAAGGCACCCTCTATGATAGAGCATTGAAGAATTGTAGTATTGTACCATACGAAATACACTTGTTTGTATCTGGTATGCTGCAGAGATGGACAAAAGATCTTGCTCATAAATTTTGAATCTGGATAATAAGAAAAAAAAACATAAGAAGAAGCTCCTCATTGTTTGCGGCAATAAAGATGTAAGGATTGAGCTCTAACCTAAGCCCCACATCTCCGCCTCTAGGGCTAGTTAGTGGATGATTTAAATACCGAATGTGCCTCAATAAGAGACTGTTGTACACCACCACGACGCAAGAGATTCAATTTGATGCCTTCAACCTGAATCGAACCCCACTCTGTGGGTGGATAGAGGCAAGACCACCATACCAGCACGAGTTATGTAGGCATGCATGCCCCCATTGACAAAATCATACAACTAGGGGGGGAAGAAAAACCCATGATATAGATTGTTTGAGAATTGAGACTTTTTATCATCCTGCCTGTCGCTTGAAGAACAAGAGAAGAAATAGAATCAAGGAAGGATCTATAATTTGTCCTAAAAGGGCGCTTCGTTCACAAAGGAATATTCATCCGGAACTGAAACCTTCTTTGAAAGCCACTGATGTAACTAATTTGCTAATTATTTCTTATTATCATTACAAATTCATTCAACCATAATCAATGAAACAATTTTTATTTATTTTTAATTATCGAAATCAGCATTAAATTCCAAAGTCTTTCACATCCAAAGAAGAAAATTTTACATATTCGAAAAAACTCTCAAAGCTATATAACAAATCTAAAGTAAAAAATACACAATAAAAACTTCAACTATAAACATACTACCGCTTACTATCATAATCAACGACCTCAGAATCAGTAACAGACCTGGAGTGCTGCACAATAGACCGTCCGATCGAGTTGATCCACTCCTCTTTCTCCTTCTCCGAATCAGCAATAAAGTACATAGTCTCTCGGCTAGTGGAGAGTTCAAAGGCGAAAGGTTTATTGAGTGTGTCCTCAGCACCTTTAACAGTGAGACAATCGGCGACGGAGATGACGCCGCGAGGAACGGAATCCGGTGAGGTTGAATCAAAAGGATCCTTGAACCATATCAATTTCCCCTTTTTCAAAATGAACCATCTACGGCGCCAGGTTTTGATGTACTCGCCTTGCTTAGTGAGCCAGCCGGATCTTTCGGGATTAGACCAGAAATCTACGCCGTCGTAGTCGGAGGGATTGGGATTTGCTCCGGTGACTGATCGCCACAAGCTCTCCATGGCCGGCCGTGGAGGTTAGGGAGGAGTGGAAGTGTTTGTGATCTAATGATCAGAAGTACCAAAAGCAGGTGGCAGTGGCAGTGGCAGTTAAGCTTTGCATTGCACGTGTCCCGTGTGAGTAACGCGATTTCACTAAACTACCCTCATGTTTGCTACATTTTTCAGTTTCGTACCTTTACGTTAATTTTGTATCAATTTTCTTTGCTTCTCTTAGGCTCATGAATCCAATGTAAAATGGACGTTTGTTCATGAGATTTGATGGCTAAGCTTTGTTTAATATGTATTCACTCTCTTTTCAACCGTTGACTATTGAAACTTATTTCGTACGTGCGTGCAGGACATGACAAAGTTTGTTTTGCACTGGAGAATGAGTATTGACATTAAAAAAAATTGTCTTTTATAACCAAGATGCTAATTATATTTTTAAGAGTCTAAAAAGAAATAAAAATTGAACTAGTACGAAGATAACGTTTAGGGTACCAAAATAAAAAATGACAGCAAACTTGAGGACATCTTAGTAAAATTAACCCTACAGATTATGAATCAAACCTCCGCTTTGCAAGAGAAGTTTATTTCAAGGCCAGCAGATCATTCACTTCTAGGAAATTCAGAAGCCTCTGAAATTTTTTCTTCCGTTTTTGAAACTTTAGATTTGGCAAGCGAATCTCTAAGAACTTTGAAGGTACTCTTAACAACTTCCAACCTTTTCTCTAAACATTTAACCTTATCCAGGTACTCTCCAAATTGAGCTACAATACCGTCCTCTGTTTCCTGAGCTTTCTGTTTCAACAGTAAACAATTTTGCCTGTATTCTTCTTGTTCTAGACGTTGTTTCTCTATTTCAGCAGTGGTCAACATGACACCTCCAGGACCAGCATCTTCATAAATTGGTTCTTCAGCAAGCTGATATCGCTGCCGATACTCAGCAAATGCCCTATCAGATTCTTTTAAGGCATCCCTGTACTCTTCCACAAGGTTTCCCATTAGAAAAAGTTCGCGCTGTAGATGGAAAATCTCATTTTCTCTTTTCTGAATTTCCTCACATTTGGTCTTATGCAGATGTTCAATGACAGCATCCCGTTTTTGCACCTCACTAACCATTATCTGTTTCTGAAAATTTGAGTCGTCTACAACCTGCTTCTTTTCCTCATACATCATCCTAGCACTTCCTATCAGGTGTTCCATTTGGTCCATGCATGTCCCAAAATCTAATGGCCTGTCAGCCCATTGACCATCAATCCTCAACCTTTTATTGCCACCATTCAAAGAATGGTGTGCGATCTCATGTTCATGGCCAATCTCTCTTTTCTCTTTGTGGATATAAAATGACGGACCACCTGTAGACATATGCTGCAACTCATTCCTTGATTCAAGAAGATCAACTGAAGACTGATCACGAAGCTGTCCCTGTGAACCAAATGCAATCTGGGTCGTCTCCATGGCTTGAAGAAAATTACCAGTCAGTCCCTCTCCTCCAACAGCATACTCACCAGGCACAACATCAAATCCATCCTCAAATTCTCCTTCTCCCTCCTCATCCTCCACCTCCAACCGATCATCGTCTTCTTTTCCCTCGTTAAGACTACACCGCTGCATGTAGTGATGACCTACATTATTCTTTCCATACGGAAGCCACTGTGACTGATCCTGCTCTTGTTCCTTGTCATCCTCCTTGGACTCCTCGAAGTCCACCATCTCTACATCTTTCATCTCCTCATCTCGAACATCTTGGCCCAAAGTCAACTCAACATTAGGTCCTGGTAATTTACCATCCTCCTCTTCTGGGGCCTCAATTCCACTACCCGTTTTCACATTACCCCCATTAGCGATGCCATCCCCCTTCTTAACCTCTTCATCCAAAACTACCTTCTCCGAATCCTCACCCAAATCAACCTTCTCTCGTTCATTCCTCAAAACCACCTCCTCCGCCCCCATCGCCAACACTTCCTCACACTGTGACTTAATAAGATACTGCAAGTGTGATGCGTAATAACAGTCAGTAAGTTGTTCCCCTTTCATCAACTCCTTTTCAATCATAAACCAAAACACCCCTGCCCAATCCACCTTCTCAGGATGCCCATCTTTAATTGCCTTCGTCCAATTCAATACCTCACCTGGCATCATCCAGGTATCCTCGTGCAAAAGCACCCAATTTGATACAAAATCCTCAATAAAAGAAATTGATTCCTCAGACAATGCCTCGTTATCCAAGTCCACCCCATCAACAACATTAGAACTATTATCCTTTTTTACTGGCAACTTCAATGCCCGTGCTAAATCAGCCCTGTTGACTTTAATCTTAACCCCATTAACGAAACTATGTTTCGGCCTCGATTTAGAGTCATAATTAGCAACCAACTGAGCAATGAGATCAACCCGAATATTATCTCTGTCGAATTCTATATGAATAAAATCCCACAAGCAAAGCCTTTTAAGCAATTTCTCATGCTTAGAGAAATCAAGAATCTTTGATGGTATAAAGGGAACCAGAACCAATTTCTCCAAAAGGGTTTGCACTTTCTTCTCAATTGCTTGCTGTTTCTTACTGTTAACCTTCTTCCTCTTGCTACCCCTCTTGTTCGTGGGTTGGTAGGAAGAAGATGAAGTCATGATGAGGTCAGAACCATTGGGCCCACCCAGTGAAGGAGGAGCCGGGAAAGCAGAAGAAACAACAAAACCCGACGAATTCTCTTGGCAATCCTGGTTTTCGGCTACTTCTTCTTCTTCCTCTGGTTGATTGAGGATTAATTCATGATCTGGGCCTACCTGTGGTGGTGGAGGCTCAAAGGCATCAGATTGAACAGTGGGATCTACTAACTCTAGGGTTTGAGGCAAACTCTCAGATTGTTCTTTTTCTTGACCTTGTTCCTGCTGGCATTGAGGATCGACTTCTTGGGAGTGGGGGGGCCTGCACATGGCGGTGGAAGGGGTGATTACAGAGTTGTGTGGTTTTTCAAGTCCCTCTTTCTTCCCTCTCTTGAAGAGGAGTTTCAAATTACTGGTAGGAAAAGTAGCAACAAAAGAAATTTAAAAAAAAAAAACACAAAAAATACTCCCTCCATTTTTTAATATAGCTAGTTTAGTACATGTAACGAAAATTAAATAAGCAAAAAATAAAATATTTTTAATCAAAATATGAATATTACTCTCTTAAATAGAATTAGTGGTATACAATTCATATTTAACAGAGCAATGTTGATATTTTGACTGACAAACTAACTTGTTTTTTGCTTCTTAATCCTCGCTAATGTCCTAAACGACTTATATTAAGGAATGAAGGGAGTAATAATATGCGGCAGAAGTTGAAATCATGACTTTAAATCATTAACACAGTTACTTCCCTATCTTGAAGATAAAAAATTTCAAGCTATACTTACCAGGAAAAGTAGCCTAAATTAAGTTCCTGAGACTGATATAACAAACAATGAGTGCATTTGGACTTATTTTCTGCACATTCTCGAATGCAAAATTCTCAAATTAAGTCCCACACAATCTACTTTTTCAATTCACAAGACATAAATCCTGAGACAAAAAACCAATCCAAATACATTCTACCAGCACCAAAAGATTTGTTTTTAAAAAAAAAACAGCAGAATTTGAAAATTGAAATCATGGCTTTGACTAATAAACACAGTAATTTAGAATTTTTTTTTACAGAGAAATAGAAAATAAAACATGAGATAGAGATTGTTTGGAGACCTTTTATCGACGGGGTCAGTGTCAGAGGGGCTGGGATTTGCGGCTCCGGTGACGGATTCCATAGATGGCTGTAGAGAGAGAGAGAGAGAGAGGAGAGAGAGAGAGAGAGAGAGAATTGAGGAATTGAGTGTTTTCTGTTGGGATGGAAAGAAAGAAGGAAAGAAAGACAACTATTTAAGGGGTAAAAACGTCTTCTTGCATAAAAAGTTTAACACCGTTGTCGTTAACGGTCAAAATGAAGTACCGTTTCCGAATTAATACAAAGATACTGTTAAAAGAGTACCAAAGTGAAAATGGCAACAAACTTGATGGGCACCTTACTGAAATTAACCTTATAAATTACTATTTTCGTTCCAAATTAATTGTCATAATTTCCTTTTTTATCTATCATAAATTAGTTGTTCTCAAATTCGTTTTGCACCTAAAAAAATTGTCATGCGTTTATTAACCTTATTAACTATTTATGCTCCATCTTTATTGAATTAATCTTTTAATGCCCCAGGCATTAGTTTAGTGGCTAAGGGTGAGGCCTCGTGAGGTAGAAATCATGAGTTCAAATCCTCACTTCTTGAATCCCAATTTTTTTTTATAGATAGGTCCCCATTCCTTAATAAATAATTAATTTGTTTTCAAAAAAAGTAAAAAATAATCGTTTATTTAAGTAATGTGTGACAATGTGAGTATTAAATTTTTGATAGATTATATGGTAAAATATTAGTAATATTTTTTGACTAATCAATCACCAGTTAATTATTTTTTAACTAACCAATCATCATCTTGACTTATTTAGGAAACTATCAATATAAATAAACAATAATAATTGTTGTATTAAAAAAATTGAATAAAAAAATATAAAAATGAAAATAATTGTTAAAATTTAATATGACATTATGCCTTCCTTATTAGATAGGAGGTGGGGGATAAAAATAAATTTGAAAAAAGTTAGCCCTGGGCCCAAATGCCACAAGTTCTAGATAGTTCATCTGCCAAAGCCCACAAACTTCGAGATGGCGCGAAAGAAGTGCCGAGAAACTACTAGATTTCTCCTTCCCAAGTTTTAAATACCGCACTCGTCTCTCCTCGCAGACCACAATACAATCGAATCAACAAAAGCATCAATCTACAGAATCTTCTGCTATCTTAAATCAAATCAGAGGTTCAATTTCAATCATCATTTTCTGTTTCAAAATCTCTTCTGAAGAAAAATGTCGCTGATTCCAAGTTTCATCGGTGGCCGTGGGAGCAACAGCTTCGACCCATTCTCAATGGACTTGTGGGACCCATTCAAGGACTTCACATTCCCAACTTCCGGCCAGGAAACGGCGGCGATTACTAACGCCCGAGTTGATTGGAAGGAGACTCCAGAAGCTCACGTGTTCAGGGCCGATCTTCCGGGGATAAAGAAAGAGGAAGTGAAGGTGGAGATCGAGGACGGCAGGGTTTTGCAGATAAGCGGAGAGAGGAATGTGGAGAAAGAAGACAAGAATGACACTTGGCATCGTGTTGAACGCAGCAGCGGGAAGTTTATGAGGAGGTTCAGGTTGCCTGAGAATGCTAAGATGGATCAGGTCAAAGCTTCCATGGAGGACGGGGTGCTTACAGTGACCGTTCCAAAGGAGGAAGTGAAGAAGTCCGATGTCAAATCCATTCAGATTTCTGGTTAGAAGTAATTTCACATAATGATGATGTATGTGAAGTTCATGTTCATGTTCCGGTTTTCGTTTATTTTTCTTTCTCGTTGTGTTGGAAATATGAAGTGTCTTGTGTGTGTGTCTGTTTTGTCATGGTAATGAAATTTTAAAGGTTGTTGTTCATCCAAGGGAATTGTCTATAATCGATTTTTTCAACTACAGTCAGGGTTCGGAAAATGGTTATATAAGTAGTTTATGATATAAGTAACTTATATGACATTTAACGAAAATTAAAGAAGTTTATTAAATAAAATTAGTGGTAATCTTAAGGCTTACGGAAACCTTCTAAAGGTTAACAGAAACTTACAAAAGAAGAAAGCAAAATCAAAGATTCAAAGAAAGAATAGAGATCTTCTGCTCAACTTTAAATGAAAGATGATCAACATTTTATTAACTTACCACAGAACAATCCACCAAGGTTCACCATTTGTCATTATTGGAACATATACTATTGCTTTTCCAGAAAAGAACATTTTACCTAATTTACGGCGCCAAAATCGATGGCTCTGCCTTGTGGATCATGATAACTAACCAAGGCTGAAACCTGACTTGCAAAAGATCATACAGTTTTCTTCTACCATTTGATACAAACGAAAAGCAGCTTCTCTGTTGGCTGGCAACGTATTCATTGTTTATCAACAAATGATGACTCGGCAAGATCAATTGCTCGGGCAAGAGCTGCAGATTTATTTTCACATTCTCTCTGCTCGTCAGCTGGATCACTATCAGCCACTATACCTGCCCCAGCTTGAAGATGGGCAATCCATTCCCGCCGTCTGACCTCGTCTTTGTAAGAGTACATAGTATCGTACCTGGTTCCGGTGGGGAATACAATGGTTCTTAATGCTAGTGCAACATCCATATCACCGGAGAAGGAAATACCTCCAAACCCACCACTATATGGTCCTCGCCTTGTAACTTCCAGTTCATCAATCAACTCCATTGCTTTTACCTGTATCAAAAGTATATGAAATAAGCAGGCTAAGTCGCTTCTTATTTCTCATTTGGTGCCCCAAAAATGTTTTATCCTAAAGCATTCTCATGAGCCATGCACGAATAATATATAGAGAGGAGAGAGAATATGCACGTCCCAAGAAGTTCAGATGGGACAATGGACAGTCTCTATATTCAAGAAAAGTCCATTCCCGTGATTGACCTTTCCCTAGTACCCCAAGAATAGAGCAAAAAGATGGGAAAACGGGAAAAGATCAACCTTATCAAAGAGTCTCACAGGGAGAGTATGTTTTATCCAAATAGCCTCTTTTTTCTTTCTTCTTATGTTTCCTGGTGATACGCCTATACTAATGATTTTGACATCGTGGGATAGGCTTAAGAATTCTTAAGATATTTTCAAAATTCTGAAAACAATCTAGTCATCTTAGCTATTTTTATACATAAAATAATCAGTTATTGAGATCACGGGAAATGAAAACTCTACTCCAGTAGAAACATGACCATGACATCATTTTGCAAATTGAATCTATGCATGCATACGCTCTCTTAAGAATGGTGAATTCTCCATTTGGACCATCTTTGAGATTAATCGATATTGAAATGTACAATTAAGGGCTTCCTAAAAGAACAAAAATCGATCAAAATCAGAGACACGTATCATTAGACTAAAAGTTAGGAAATTGAAGAACACCTTTGGGGCTCCACTAACAGTTCCAACAGGCAATGCTGCACGTAAGACGTCCCAGCTGGTTAAGTTATCAAGTAACTCTCCAGTAACCTGCAAAACTTTGGTTTAGATTTGCATAATAAATGACAGTAACTACCTTGGATACTTCAGCACTTATATATGTGATTTATAGACAAGAGATCAGCTACAATGTTAAAGTTAAATGTTTGTGGAGGAGTTTAAGCGATAACTATGCAGTTTTGAACTACCACTTTCTTATCAAAAGGACTTCTAGCCAAACCTCAATGTTCCAGAATTTTATATGTATAGTGTTGTTTTGAAGCTTCCACTGCCCAGTCACCTACATACTCTTTGCTATATATACATCTTTACTTCTTGATGAAAGAAAAATATAATGCAATTCAAGAATTACTCACTGTAGAGCTGATGTGCATGACATGGGAATATCGTTCTATGTTCATCAGTTTCTCCACCTTCACAGAACCAGATTTTGAAACCTGAATTGACAATATATTGAACATAAGATTACATAATATACCAATCATGACAAGAATCATTCTAATTGCATGGAACATGAATTCCCATCATCAAACAAAATGAAAACTTTACAAGGTATCTTCAGCAAGAGACACGACGAGAACTACTTTATGGATTCAAGGTATGTTAAAGGGATATAGATCTCTGTCTGGGGACTAAAAATAGTAACTACTATTTTAAGGCAAGCTGGTACTTGAACCAATTAGAACACTAATCCATTAGATCTTCCCATCTAGCTTTTATGAGAGCGGCAAGCTGCTTGCTCTCTTTTTTCATAAATTTTTGAGTGGTGGTGTTTGGTGCTATTTATGTAACATATTTGTCCTATTGAAGCAAATACAGTAACTTTTAGAACGTCTAAGCCAAAGAAGAGAACCTTTCCAACATCATTCCTTCCCAAGTCAACCAGCATAATGTGTTCAGCGCACTGTTTTTCATCGTTAAGGAGCTGTTGTTCCAACATATGATCTTCTTTTGGTGTTTTCCCCCTCCGGGTAGTCCCAGCTAGGGGTCGATTAGTTATTGTTCCCTGTAAATGAGATATGAAAAACTCCAGGGATTAGCAAAATAAATTACTTTTACAGGCAAAACTGCATATGGGAACTAACATAGTGGAAAAACAAAGTGGACTAGTTACCTTTTTAACTCGAGTAAGAATTTCAGGACTTGAAGCAACCAAAATACACCCTCTAGCCTGATCAATGCAAAAGTGTAACAAAAGTTTAAAAGGCAAAAGATAAAACTAACCCTCCAAAAAATTGAAAACAAGGAAGAGCAGACAGACTTGTAAATAAGTCATATATGGACTGGGATTGACAATTCTCAGTGCTCTGTAGATTTCAAATGGGTCTGCAAATGTTCGCCGTTCAAAACGTTGACTTAGGACAAGCTGGAATATGTCCCCAGCCAGGATATGCTCCTTAGCTTGCAAGACTGCTTGCTCAAACTCTTCAGTTGTCATGGTAGAATTCTTTAATTTAGGGCCAAAAAGACTAGTACGTAAATTAATTGAACCGGCTGCCAACTTAGGACTGCATATAAACCAAATATGAAGAAAATGAGTCTTACAAGAACAGAACTTTTTGCAAAGCGAGAGCTTGATAACTTACGGAACTATGTCATGCACTCTTGATACTAAAGATTCCAAGCGCTCCATTCCATCATTGAAAGCCTCCTCAACAGAAGGGAATTGATCCAGCCGCACCCAGTGTATTACATAAGCTTTCTAAGTTTATAAGACAAGAACCACATAGCATTTAGTAAATAAAAGAAACGAGCTCCGAATTTCAAATGAAAATCATGGCCTAATAGACCTAGAACTACAAAGAATTTAAAATAAAGAAGTTTATTTGAAATGATTCAAAATGAGGATTACATTATCGCCTATAGCATCACACTATAGAAAAGAGCATGAGACTATAAATTATATGGGACCGTTTCAAGATATTAGTGGTAACAAAATATCAACAGATATCAGGAAAGCTAGTTTCTTCGGAAGAAGGGAAAAAAAAAGCAGAAAGTGACATAAATTGTAAAGACCCCGACATCTGAAACTAGTTTTGTTTAGTGAGTATAAATATTTTTATGGAGGAAAAGGACACACCTTCTCCACATGGTCAAACACAATTACGTCATCATAAAGTCCTAGGTGCATGTCAGGAAGGTTCCGGTCATCCAGAGGAGAATTTTTGAATGGCAACTTCTTCTTCTCTACGTACCTCACCGTATCATATGAGAAATAACCAACCCAGCCGCCTGTTTTGGAGATAAGTATAATGTTGATAAGTTTGAGGAAGTAACATGAGCCTTCTCTTTGCAATGCCTATATTGGTTACTACCAGAACTTGGTTATGTTTAATTCTGATGACAGAACCCATGCTGTGAATCATTAGATAAGACAAAGAGAATCTGAAGCGAGAAGGCATAAATGTACAAGCTGTGAATACATAATCTTTACCACCAAAAAAACAAAAATGTTGAAGGACATCTAAATAAATATCTCCCTTCAGGTTCCAGACATAAGAGAAAGACAGGTGGTCTAATTACAAAATCAAACAAAGAATTCCTTTACCAAACAACTGAAAGAAATCAATCGAGACAAACATTAGATTAGACCAAGAAACAACTAACTTGCTAGCACATAATCTTTTTGATAAGTGGGTTAATAGCCATACACAACACAGATACAGTTGTTTCTGAATACCATAAGCATATAATTACAATTATTAAAACTAATATTCTAAAATATTGGTAAATGATTAGATGAAATTGCCTACTGAGAGATCCCAACTTCAAAGATCATGTTCTGTGTAATCTATGATTTCTATAAAGAGATCTCTAATAGATATGTGAACTGGACTGCTGGTGTCAGGTTACAGAACAATTGATGGTGGACAAGAAATAACTTAATCCCACAGAATCAGGCTACATGGAGTGGCACAAACGCCAACTGAGGCCCCATTATATAGCTTTAGGAACTGAAAGGCACATACAGCATAGCAAAAGGGGGAGGAGTGTCAAACTGAATGGCCTGACCAAAATAAAGCGACTAATCACAGTTACAAGAAGAACAGATGAACATGATTTATCCAATTCTTTACCACAAAAAGCATCAGGTAGCTCCTCAATGCGCTGGGGTTTCCACTTCTCCATAATTCTCCTAGGAACTACCATGGGATCCTCTTCAAACTGTTCCACACGTCGTCCTTGACTGTGATCCATTATGGTCACCATGTTCTCTTTTGCAACTATTTCCATAGTTGGTTGAGCTCCAATCACACTATATCTCCCCTAGCACAATTAATTTCGCATCAGACAAAACATTAAAAAAAATATATATTGGACCCAAGTTGCATGGAAAATGAGTGGAGCAATGCAAAAGTCCCAATTCTCAAGTTCGAAACCAAATTAACTTCTCCAATCTTTTAGGGTTCCTAATTAGATAGATAGTAAAATCTCCAAAGAAATAATTTCACCATAAACCATAATCAAACCATTTGAAAGACATCTTTATTGTTTTCTTTCTTCTCATGAAAAAACATGTAAATTACTAGTTTGGTTTAAACACCTCAATAATACCTGAAAATATATACTATGATTCTGGGAAAAATTTCATCAAATAATCAAAAAAGGGACCAAGTGGCTCTGCACTTCAAGAGGAAATATAAATAGATACAAGACGGAACTTACAACATTGGATACTTTCAAACCAGGCTCAACGGACTCAAAAAGGAAGCTGGGTGCTTCTCTGTCATCTTCCTTGACCAAGCACCGGTAAGCTAGTACCGGAGTCAAGTGATCTGAAAATATAGGCCTGTACAACGGAATCAAGTTCCCATCCTTCGCCGCCTCCTTGAACTTCGCAGAATGATCGACTGCATCCACACACAAAAAATTCCATTTCAAAGCCAAAAATAAACCAATTCAGTAAAGCCAAAATTGGAAATACAAATCTCAAAGTAGTACCAAATGAAGGAGCAGCGACGGCAGAGCATTTAAGCGAACGGCGGACGTGAAATGCCGCCGCCGGGGAGGTGACGATGGAAATGGCTCTGTAACTGGAAGGAATAGGAAGAAAGGTGGAAGTAGAAGGGTGAGGTATGCGAGAGAATGCTAGGGTTTCCATTATCGGTGAGATTGATCGATCTCCAGGCCTGAATATTGAAGATTGCTGATGAAGTGTTTGATGTTTGGCTCCAATGAGTAGAGGAACAGTTGTTAGCTGTACTTGTATGACTGTTATTAGTGCAGAGGTCAAAGCTTTTCAAGACGAAGAGATGCGGGGGCCGGGGGTGGGGTGAGGAGGAGGAGATTTATTTACAAAATTGAGGCTGCTAGCAACTAATAATTGCGAATAAAAAATTTATAATATCTTCATTCCTTAATTTAACTTGTATAATTATGTAGCGAAAATTATTAAAGCAAAAAGTAGGAGAATTCGATAATCATAATATCAATATTACTCTTTTAAATAAATTTTGTATATTACTATTTTGACTAACATGTTATCTTATGTTTTAAATGATTTATATTAAGGAATTGAGGGAGTATTAAATAGAGGAATATTGTTTGTGAGTATGACATGTGATTTGGTTGGTTTGTGGTGCAGTATTGGCTAAATAAGTTTATTCATATTTAGTAAATTAAGTGTAGTGTTAGGGAGCTAAGTAATTAGTCTGGTTAAATTAGATGTAAAATGGTACAAATATTGTAAAATCTCTTATACCAATATAAATTAACTGTGTTTAAATTTGAATTTTTAGTTAATTTTACTTAGCCAATAAATATTATTCATAAATTAAATACAGTAGTTGATTAATAATCATATCTCACATTATTAAAAATAATAATACTCTTGCCTCACAGTACTTTGGGGGAGAAGAAAAATGTCGCCTAATGTTTGTATATAAATAATTATAGTTTTTACTAAATTTCTTAATGTATTAAGGTAAATAATTATATGTGAAAAAAATGATAAGAGCTATTCTTTATTAGATAGGCCACCAACTTACGGGTGAAAATTGTATTTATCAATATAAGACATATGTACCATTATGTAAATAAATTGTATTTATTAGATAAGACGTTTATTCTTTATTAGATAGGCCACCAACTTACGGAGTATTGAATCATTATGTACTCCCTATATTCTTCAATATAAGACATTTATGACACTTTAAAAAAAATAAAAAACTTAAACAAATAGTAATCTTTCCACCACAATTTTAATAATAACATTCCTTCCTCTCTCTCTTTCACTTTTCTAATAAAAGATAGGTTGATGGTATAATTTTTTTTTTTTGACGCCCGAAAGCGATTGCCCCCAAGGGGGAAGAGCGGAGAGTACCCTAGATCAGGGAGATTGTAGCATACCCCTACGTCGCAGGGGAGGAGCTTAGCCTCATAAAGAGGAGAATATTATTGCCCCATTATGCGGGGAGAAGGTGTCGAACTTGGGATCTTTCGGTCCCAAGCCAAAGGCTTACCCACTTGGCCAAACCTTTTGTTGACGTTGGGGGTATAATTAAAATAAATTATTAACATTTAATAAAAAAAAATATGTAATAACAATTAATTTGAATATATATATTTGTTAAACGATAATTAAATAAGAATTGAGGGAGTAGTATATGACCATCAAAGCAGAGAATTTCCCACGAGGTACATACATGCCATCAATATCTCGAGTGGTAGGTGGAAGAAGGGCCAAATTTGGCGCCAATCTTTGTTTACTACTCCACACATGGATTTGTCTTTTTTTATTTTTCTTGGATGGATTCCACATTGATTACATTAGTCCATTTCTGTTGACTGATGACAAAGAAATAGATAGGTGTATTTGGATTTTCTTTCGGAAAAAAAAAAGGTTTATTTGGGTTTCGCAAAAGTTTTCATTTTAAATTTTAGGTCTCTTTTAACAAATATTTTAAGTTCATAAATTCTTAAATATAAATCTCGTTTACATTTTCCTCCTTTTTTTGGTATATCTCGTTTACATTTAACAACAAAATTTCTGTGAACAATTAGAATTGAATATGTATAACATGTTACTCAACCTTTGTTGCTCAACCTTTAGACTTCCCTAATAACTAATTCTTACTGAATTCTCAGTGGCTATTGCTTTCTTGCAACAACTCCAAGGAAAACATGTTTTCTTCATTCTGCAAAACTCATTTGAAAATGGGGGCTCTTAATCAAGAGTAGGAAACTTTTGCAAACACCAATATCCATCTTCCCTGTACAGAAAGACAAAGCAAGCAGACATATGAGTTTAACTAAATGTCATCCGAAGCCATAATTGTAGTTTCAGAGAAAATGAAAATGCATCAAAAATAACTTTTCTACCTTCAGTTTATGAGTGGGTCTAACTATTCAATAGTAGGCAGCAGCAATGAAGAAGCAAAATATAGAATCAAATGCTTGTGCTGATCATTATTGTTGAAGACAGTTTCTAAAGAAGCGAATTCCCTGCAGCGAAGAATGATTTAAGCAAAATATATATATATCCGAATGCTTAGGAGAACATAGTTAAGAAGTTCTCAAGGGAATTGACTCTGTACCTGTAATGCAAACGTAATGTCTGCTTCATTTACTTTTAGGGATACTCTTCTTAGTTTATCTTCTCGTGATTGCCCCAGTTTAAGAAGCCCCTGCATGCCATACCAAGTTTATTATGATTGTTTAACCAATTACTTTTCTGCCTCTTTCTAAAGCACGGTTTTCATTGTGTTAATTCTTTTACCTGATCTCCTAGAACTCGGCACATGCTTGAGAGTTCCATCATCCCAACTGGTGGTATTAATGTTGATTTGCAAACATCAATGTAATACTTATTTAGCTGCAAAAGAAATACAAGGAAATCAGCATTTATACTACAATTAACAGCCACATCTGCTCCAAGAATGACTGAAAAATGTACCTCGCCTACAGTGGTATCCTTCTTTCCTGTGCGGAAAAGTTTAACAGCAGAGCAAAGAATAATCTGCACAAAGAAATTAGTTATAGATGCACAAACTGAATATGAAAAACATGAGAATAAAGCTATTGTGACAGCAGAAGGAATTGGAGAATCAAAAGCTGACTATGAAAAGTACATGTAAACTAAGAAATATTTCCAAAGAGAAAAACATTAAATGTACCTGTTGATGCTGTGGAAGGGACTGTATCGTATCAACTACTGGTGATCTATATGTCTTTGATAAAGCGAGGGCCATATGATCAAGCCTGACCTGGAATACATTACAAAACCAATATCAGAACAAAGATAAAGCAAGACATTTATCTACATATCAAAAGATCATAACTCCAGTAAATGGAGGAATCGTAACTATTTGACGAGGTAAGGATGTGACAGTGTCTCACCAGGGATTAAGATGCTGATAGTGGACAATTGTTAATTGTAATTCAATTTTAAACCTAACTACCTAAGGCTCAACAATTATGTTATCAGTACTTACGATAGAGCTATCTTGCTTTGACAAAGTTTTGCAGGGAGCTGCTCTCTGGCTATCACAGAACACTACATCAAGTGATGACAGATCCAAGTTCTCAGTAGAGCCTCTTAGCTCAGCTTCTAAAATCTCAATTGCACTCCTGTAACAACAATAACAGAAGGTACATTAAAGAGTGGTTTAAAGACTTCTTTAAACTTGTTAATATTATTCTGGATCAAGAAATGAGATTGGTTATTTCTCGACTGAACCATGAGTTTTTTTTTTTTGTCAAGGGTGATACTGAATCTTTTCAACACTTTAATAAACAATTTTCTTGCTAATTAGTGACTGAACCTTCAAAGATCTTAAATTGGCTCAACATTCACGTTGTTCGTTAATTTCAATGTGGAAGAATCCAGTTCATTTAGATTATAAGAATGGAATTTACTGTCTTGTTAGATTCTGCCTCATGGGAATTAAATCACATCATAGTAAAAATCACCCACATGAATTAAATCCTTTGCTGCATGGATTCATTAGCTACAGGAAAGGATCATTTCCCTAACTTGCAAAAAAATCAAATAACCAACCTGCAGATCCATAGAGCCTTCCGCATATCCCCAGATGCAGCAGAAACTTTCTGCCATATTAAGAACTGTTAGGCAACATTATTTGTGCAATACTCGAAAACCTTTCAATAAATTCTTATAGTATAAAAGGATAGAAGAAAATATGGGAAGATGATGTTTGAATTCTTACCCTAGCACAAAGTTCTAATGCTTGCGGCTGGAAGACAACATAAGGAAGACCCTGTTCAGATGTATGAAAAATGTTACCAACAAATCATGCAAACTGTTCATAAATGTGCATCTAAATGCATGCAACATCTCAATCATTACTGTTGTATATAGAAATGGTGAGAGAGTACTCACCATTAATCTTTGTTGAAGGATGATGATTATCTGATCTTTGGAGTATGCCCGATAAGTTATCACCGTAGGCTTGCCTGTCCACAGAAAATTACAAAATTATGACACAAACAGCACCCATTAGATAATTCCAAATGTCATAATAAGAAACCTCCTAGTATCTAAAGAGTAGATACTTACAGTTGAGTGATTGTAATTTCGGGAGAAATCTATCAGCTAGATCAATCGCATTAGCAATTCCTGGAAAAGTAAAATCAAATGAGAACAGATTATAGCCATCAATAAGAACTCAGCCAGATCATAATATCCATTTGAAGGGAAAATAACTCAAGCCAAGCATTAAGATTCACCTATTAAAATACATCTGGAGTAAGGTAATGTCGTGAGCATGAAAAGATCATGAAGCACCGCACGATCTCTTGTTATTAAATAATCCAACTCATCAGCGACTATTAATCTGTTAATAATTGGGTTTAATTAGGAATGCTAAGAATTACAGCATGTCAAAGATAAGGCATTCAAAAGTCAATAAACCAATCTTAGTTTCAGTCAAGTTGTTTAAAAGTTTGCAGTTTGAAATTTCTTAAAAAATCAAATCCTTGAAAGAAGAAAATCTGAATATAGCTAAAAGAATGGCCAATATCATCATTCTTACTTTATTCCAGAAAACTGCTGCTTCTGCAAATAGCTGGTCTGTAGATTCTTTAATGGTGATGTAGAACCAGTAAGTTTCTTTTGTGGTGAACCTTTTCCAAGTATCTGTAAAAGATATTAACATTTTAGCTATGTAGTTTTGCCATAATTGGTACATAGATGAACACGCCAATTTTTGTACCTTGCTAAATATTTCAGAAGTGTTTGTAAGCGAAGTGCAGTTAATAGATATCACATCTGGTGGCTGAAATCCCGCCTAAATTTTAAAAAATAAAATAAAAATAGATTTAATTAGCATAATCCTCAGATACTGAAGCACATTGTGAAACATTAAAGGAAAAGCAAAAATGTCTAGAAGTCTGACTTCCTTTCAAAATATACGTATGTATCAAAACTTGCTAGTGTGCCCACTGATGACATTTTTATGTTTTCTTACTAATGAAAAAATATTTTTTTCAAGGAAAATCTGTTAGCTACTCTAGTTGCATACAAATCACATCCAATGAAGATCAACAGAAAAAGTTAAGTGGAGCGCGTACTTGGCCATCAAATGCTTTCTAGCACTCTTTACAAGCAATGAATCATCAAATGCTTTCAGGAAAATGGTCAAAAATTCAGAAAGATGAATCAGGTGCTCTGAGCTATACCTCTTTTGCCCAACAAACCAAGGCATCTTTGACCTTTTCCATGGATAGGGATTTTCCAGTTCCTGGGCATCCACATACATATAAGCTGCCAGCCTTTTCTTCCTCCACACATTTCTTACAAAACTCTAAAACCTTATTCTGCTCATTATCACGGCAAACAATAGCAGAAGGAGATGTAGATACATGTAAAGCTTCCTTAACCAAGCTCAACTGCTCCACATCTGTAGTACAACAACAGCCAAGCCTTAGTCCGAGTAATTAGAGTCAGCTAAATGAAACAAATCAAGGATTGCATGTGGTTGTTAAAATGAAAACATTGTCACCACATTCGTGTTGAATGAAAATTATGATAATGAAACTTAGAATTAATTTGGTCAAATTAACCAACAATGAGGACTTACCTTAACAAACATAAATATGCAAGTATGAGAGATTTTACCAGGAAAAATTCCACAATGTTTTACATGTTTTACCTTCTTCGTCTAAGGTTCTAAATGCTTCCTCACTTTCCACCCCTTTATCCTTATACTATTCTTTAAATCCGTCACATCAAAGACATGGATTTCCAAGAGAGAAGAATCTAAATACATGTAATAGAGCAACAATCTACTTCATGGAACACTTCAAGTCAATATGTTGTTCCAAGTACTTAAGACTAATTCATAAATCAGGCAGAAATAACCGACTTGAAAGAGTAAAACTGATACATATATTCAAATTAACTTTACTTAGCATTCAATTAGTAACATATGACTTCAATGAAACATCATATAAACTTAAATTAAAGACAATTATAGCAATTTCAACTCCATTAGCCCAACCTCTAGGACTCCACACAGGTTTGTCATGAAAACTGTCCGACAACTTCTTTTTCACCAGCGATTCGATAGGTTTTGCTACTTTATTCCCCAAATTCCTTTCGTTTTCCTGCAAAGTACACCAAAAAATTCAATTTAGGCCTTGCAAAAAGTCGAATTCGTATACAGAGATTTGAGCAGTTAGGCTTACTTTTAGAGGAGAATGAATTTGCGGACTATCATTGACGCATCGACGTGGCGATTTCCTCTTTGCCGGAGAACAACAATCAATCGGCGATAGTACCGAAGAATCCGGAACATCCTTAATGGACGAATTGGATCTCAACTTGCGTTTCTGAGGAATTAAAACTCCGATCTCGGAAGTGATGGACTTGTTATCGAAGGATAACTCATCTCCAATGGCGGAAACCTGAGAAGAACGACGGCTGGCAATGGTCGGCATATTTTAGGAATAAATTGCAGAATAGATTTAATTTAGCAAAATGCAATTGAGAAAAAATGTATATGAATTCGAGTATTGGAATGGCTGTGAGTGATTGAGATTTGAGACTGTGCATACATAAGAAACTGGGAGCGCGGCAAATCTGTAAATTTAGCGGGAAAACGAATGGCCGCGAAAACTGCATTTCCCGCCATGGCTTCTGCATATTTTGGAGGGTAATTTTCACTTCATCCTTAAATTTTGTGTTGGTTGTTGTAAGACTTCTATTTAAACGTTTCTTTTTTAATTAATTTTTTTCTAGCTGTGTAAAGGGTTTATGGGTCGGGCTGCGCCGTAACTATCGAATTCGAAATAAGTTGATCTAATAAATCAAAGAAAAAAGATTTTGCATGTTCTAATATACTCTTTTATTCAAAATTTATTCCTATAAAAAAATTTATTAATAGATTAGATTTTTAAGTGAAGTGACTAGAAAAATCATTTAGGAATTTGGAATACAACTATAGTGTTGGTTGAATTAATAAAAATTATAAGTAAATATAGAATTGTGAAATAAAACTAACATAGTATTATTATTGGACAACAAATTTTAAATCAAAAAAAAGTAATTTTAAAACAACTAATTCAGGACGGATATAATACTATCCATTGCATCAATGTAATAGGAAGATATGAGTAAAAAAAATAATCCTTTTCAGAAGAAGACCATATCCTTCCTCGCAGTCCGGTTCCTATGCGGAACAGTTTTTTTTTCGCACGTGCGGAACAATACCAGCCGTCGGATGAGATTTTGAACGATCTAGATCTGGAGAGAGAAAAATTGTGGCTGGATTTAAAAAATAAAAAATAAAAAATTTTCTCTCTCCAGATCTGGACCGTTAGAAAATCTCATCCGATGGCTGAGATCGTGTCCCGTAGTACGAAACAAAAATCTGTTCCGCATAGGAGCCGGGACGCCTTCCTCGCGCTGCGGTCCAAACATTGGCACACTTTTATAGTACGGGCTTTTGGGCCACAACCATCGGTAAAAAATCCTCTCTCCCCGTTCGTGTATGTTTTCGTATCCCCAACTAATCACAATTCACCATGTGTATATATAATTGAAATAAATATTTATATAGTAAATTCTGATTGGTTAGGGACACGGGGGACATACACGGATGGGGACAGAGGATTTTCACCCACAACCATTGGACCAATAACCTGAAACAATGAACCATACTTTTTTTTCTTTGCCAATTTATTAGTAGACTCTGGGTTTGTTCATATATATTCAACTTCAAAAAAAAAAAAAAAAAACTTAAATGCTTGGTAGGTGATTCGATTAAGTATTATGCGTTAATTTATCGGCATTAACCACCAACTAAAAAAAGTGAGTCTATTTGAAAAGTAAAAAACTATACTTATTCATACAGAATTTAGTACTCACTTATTATATAAAATGTATAACAAAAGTAAATGTTTAATTTTAGACGAACATCTTAATAATATATCATACAACTCATTATGAAATTTATAAAAAATAATGGAATATTGCTAAAGAAACAACCACTTCATATATAAATATCAAAGAAATATCACTTGTCTATAACTGTGAATTTATTATTATTATTATTAAATAAGTAAACGGTTGTGATTTTTGTTGTCTTCTTCAGTTCTTTGCCATCCTATCTCCACCTAATATATGTTTTTTTTAAGTCCGGCTGGACGGTTGCCTCATGAAGGGGAGATAGAAGTGCCTTACAAGAGGAAGAGAGAACCTTAAAAGGGAGATTAAAGCATGTCCCGTGTATGGGCAAGCCATAGTCTCACTGGGCTATGGACTTGTGATCACCTAATATATGTTTTGTTTCCCTCTTTTTATGCATGGATTTTTCCGGGTGAAAATCCTCTGTCTCGTTATACGATGTTCTCAGTGTCTCTAACCAATCGAATTTACTTATATAAATATTTGTTTCAATTATATATACACATGGTGAATCGTGATTGGTTGGAGCATATGGCACATACAACGAACTGACAGTAGGATTTTTTGCCGATTTTTCCAAGTGGATTCTTGTTATTGGAAGATTATCATTGAAAAGGAAAATAACACTTCTGATATGGACCGGGTTCACTGGATCATGCGGTACAGATTTGGCCATATCACTGTATTTCCTTCTCTCTCCTTATTCTGTAGGGATGTGGCCAAATCTGAAGCATATGTCCACATGGACCCGGTCCATATCAGAATTTTCCAAAGGAAAATACATCAATTGCATGATATAACATTTATAATATTGGGAATTGAATTCTATAGAAGGAAACATATTTTCATTGAATTGGGATTTGGGAATATTATCATTTGTGTGGAATTGTTGCAGTGGAATGTTTACCTCAACAATGGCCCCCTAAAATTGACTTAGATCGTCGAAAGTGGTCCTTTTTTAACGTAGATACTTTTATTACTATATTATCATAAATCTTCTTGAAACATCACTGACCACACAAAAAATAAATAAATAAATTGTCGAGACAACGAAGATAACTACCAACAATAACAACACAATAGGTCAGTGATATACCTCATTAAAAATCTCAATAATTAAGGTATGTGCAGAGAATGGATAAACACACCTAATTTCCTAATTTTTAGAAATAAATGTCATAAAGTTACTGTTTAAAAAATATCACTAAAACAAATAGATTGAAGACTGGCATAATATTTGACAATAAATATAAAAATACAGTCACTTTATACATTTATTGATCGAAAATTAAATTCGGAATATTATCAAACTCGATGAATTAAAAGTCTTAACATCGTCTTGAAAATTTTAAAAGGTGTCTTTGAAAAAAAAAATCCCAAAAGAACAAAGAATGCGACTATACAAATATTGGGGGAAAAAAAACAGTGTCACATTGTTACTTCATTATAGCATGTTTTGTTATTCAATTTGAATCTAAAGTTATAACATATTGAATAATAGTACATTGTGTCAAGAGGTACATAGCCCAGTGAGGCTATTGTCTGCTTACGACCCTGAGGTCGAGGGTTTTACACCTCTCCTCTACATGGGGCAAATAAATATTCATTTTATAGGGCGGTCCTCCACTTCTGATGAGGCTAAAAAAAAATATTACATTGTCAAAGAATGTTAGGTCAATGGTACAACACTTTTTTATCTAAAATTTTAGATTTTTAATTTAACATTATAACCTCTTCTCGCCCTAAAATTTAGGGGGAAATGTACATCTTAATTATTTAAATTAGTCTAAAAGACTTTACTTTATCTGGTTGCGTCCAAAATTTATGTACATCCTGTTTTAAATTAGATGTATTATCAAAATATTATAGGTTTTTAATTTTCTTAAAGTTATCTTCGTCTTATTTTAATTATTTTAAGTTAGATGCAGCCTTGAAATATGTTTGGTTTCTAATTTTCTTAGGAATATATTGATGAGAATTATGAAAGAAGCAAAGATGAGAAGATAAGAAGATTGGCGTGGCTTTTGCGTCTGCATGTATTTGTCCAATCTTTAAACACCAACCCCATGTGAAATTGCCCTCCCCCAATCCCAACAATCAAGTATAGACGAACACTTCAATCTCGATAATTAAATTAACTAGGAAAACTATAAAGTTATATCAATCTTTAATGAATCACAACAAGTTTTGTGAATCCCAGCTCCAAAGATTAAAGGAATAAAGAGATACTTATTTACACAAGTTAGATTGAAAATATTTATTTATCTGTCTTTAAATTATTAAATTATGTGTAATGATACAATATTAAATTCTAAGTTAAATCGCCCTTAATTATATCATTGACGATTGAAAATCAAGTGTAGACTAACACTTCAATCTCGATAATCAACTAGGAAAACTATAAGTCAAGTTTTTTTTGTTTTTTTTATGGATAACAGAAGCAAGTTGGCTTATACTTACAGCTTACCATTTTCTCAACTTGAAATTTGGACTGTCCATTTATTACCTCAACTAACTAGATATTTCTTTTTTCTTTATTTTTTTATTAGGAGAACTTGTTGGGTGGGGCCCTTTGGTTTGTATTTCTTGAATAATATGAAGAAAACGTGGGGCATTTTTTTTTAAATAAAAACAAATGCAAATTGAGGGAAGATATGAGCAGATTATTGGACTCCAAAATGGACGGCGCACGCACGACCTCGGTATAAAAAATGATGTCCGAATCAAACAAATGGTAATCGAATACTCCTTTGAACACCGCAATAAAATAAATAATTTTAAAGAACAAATTCAAGCACGTGACTATATTTCTGTAGATCGATATAAACACCCTTCAGGTATTCTCAAATATCAGCTATTTCATATGACACATTCTTCTTCGTCTCTCTTGTGTGTTTTCATAACAATATTGTCAATATTGTAATTTTGATTAAAAAAAATAGTTTAAAAATTCGTAATATGAAACAAAGTTGTCAAAATCATGATCCATATAAAAGCGCGAGATAATGTATAATATTAACACCTACATATAATTTTTTTGTTTATTAATGTAGCCGGTTTCAATTATTTAAAATTAAGAATTAGTTATTTATAAGTTAGTTACTCTGGGTAAAACATTATTTACCACACCTCTTTATTTATAAGTTCGATTTAATGCTCATTCAATTTTTTGTACGGAGGTTAATTTCTTGCACTCCTCTTTTTCTTATTTTATTAGTAAAAAGACCTTAATACCCAAACTCAATCAATTCAACTCAAAGCTAATATTTAAAGACAAATATATCTAAGGGTATTACATTCATTTTATTTTTATAGAATAAGATAAGTGAAATATTAGAAGTTAAATTAGAAATACAAATATAATTTCCATTTTTCTATTCCTTTAGTAATAATATATGATTCACTTGAAAAGAATAATAAAATGTAAAGAAATGTACCCATAACCCGAGTTTGAAACATGCAACAACCTCTCCATTGTATTAAAAAAAAAAAAAAAAAGGAATAGGAAATGTACCCATATTTAAATTTTATTCATATTCATCTTGTAGTAACTTTTGAATCCACCCATGATAAATGCAATGTACTATACTCGACAACTTCTTGCTATAGAATATGTCAAAATAGTCTTGATGCTCTAGTAAGGTGCACACGTGGGAAGGTTTATATATTGTTGGAGATTCTTTGGTATATTTAAAAGGATTTTTTGGGACAACGAAATGCAGTTAAAACGGTAAAATATTTCACTTCCAATCAATAAGTCGAGAGTTCGAGTAATGCTGGGAGGAAATGGGGAACTATTATTGTCCTCCTTTATTGGAAGAGAGAGAAAAAAAAGAATTCTTTTGGATTTTGCATCATGTCCTGACCAGTGCCGGATCTATGCACGGCAAAGTGGTGCAATTGCACCACCAGATTTTTTTTTTTTGCCCTTTTTATTGCCCTCCAAAATTTTTATCAGTTTCGCCTTCATATTTGCACCTTCAGATTTCGATTTGCACCACTAGATTTCGACTCCTGCGTTCGGCTATGGTATTGACTGTGTATGATTAGTCATGAATATATTGTAATTCAAGTTTAGAAATGTAATAAGAGGGGTGTTTAATAGTACAATATAGTCTTAGTACCCATTTCGGGAGTTTTCTTTTCCAACTCAAACGGAGGTTTGAAATTCAAAAGTTCGTTTAATAAGTGGTTTGAAAATAAAATTTACTATCTCGTTTAGATTGTAAACAGTGGTGATATTTTCGGAATTTAAAAAATTTAATAATTCTAACTTTTGACCAAAAGTAACTTTTCGACACATATATTTAATAGATGGTTGAATATTGTGTGAGGGATAAAAGATAAAGATATAAATTTTAAATAAGATTAATAAAATTAATAAGGGATATCTTAAATTTTTTCTTATATTTTATTATTAAAATCGCTGAAATCTTAATACCCGTGTATTTGTCAAAGTTGACAAATAATTTAAGATTGATGGAGTACAAAAGAGTAAAAAATGAAAAAGAAAATATGAGATACGTGTCATTAGAGTATTAATATTTATACAAATACTTTGGAGAAAAAAAGACCAGTATTAAATGAAACCGGTGAAACACGTGGCAAATGCTCAACGCGGACATACATCCAAACCCGTGAACTCAGACGTGTTGAACTCGGTTTCCCCTCCAACTTTTTTACTCTGGTTCATGCCCACTGGTATCCCAAACAGTAAAAACCGTAACAATCTCATGTGTACAATTTGTCACAGAAAATAAATTACTTATAAGAAGGCTTCATAAACTTTTATAGTTTAGTAATGAGGATTCAAATTTTTTGTGGCTAGACTTTTATTTGTTTATATTAGTTTAATTTATGTTTTGTTAAGATGTTTTTTTCGTAGTATTTACATATTATAATTAATAGATATATTAAACATGTATTGCATGACAATGTGTTAAAAAAATCTCTTGATTTATTTTATACGAGTTGAATATTAAATTTATATTATAAATTACCGTACTTTTTCTAAAATATTGATAGATAAATAAACTGAGTTGAGCGCTGCTAGTAAGCTACTTATGAGTTGAGATTAAGTTGAGAATAGTAGTTCACATCAAATACGGGATTGAGCATGAGCTTAGATTAGCACAACTCAACTTATTTCCATCCTGCTTCTTTCATTAATTAATATTTTCTTTCCGTTTCTCCTCTTAATTTTACTTTTGACTGATGCTAATACTCACTTTTTTCACCTCTTTACCATTATTCATAGAAGGCACAATACCATTGATTCTCTATTTTTACCTAATGATACCTAGTTGTCTGACATAGATGAGATTGGTGATTGTTTTATTAATTCTTTTGTTAATTTATTTGAATCAGCTAATCCTATCTTCCCAGTTGATTTGCAGGACTTGATTCGGCCTTCCATTTCAGAAGAGTCCAACAGGGAGTTGTGCAGAATCCCTTCATTTGAGGAAGTTAATGAGGTTGTGTTTGGTATGAAGTTTGGTAAGAACCCATGCCCTGATGGTATGACCCCTTGCTTTTATAAGAATTATTGGGAGATTGTAGGTAGGTCGTTGGGGATTGCTGTTCAGTATTTTTTTTTTAATAATGGTCATATGCTTAAATCCCTGAACCATACTTTCATTTCTCTTATTCCTAAGAATGATAATGCTTGTATGATTGATCATTTTAGACTTATCTCTTTGTGTAATATTACCAATAAAATTATTACCAAGATTCTTGTTGATAGACTTAGGATTTTGATTGATGCTATCATTTCACCTTCTCAAACTGCCTTTATACCTAGTAGAGTTATAGCTTATAATGTAATTGTTTTTCATGAATTAATGCACCACCTGAATGGTAAGAAAAGGAAAGTTGGGATTATGGCTATCAAAGTTGATATGTCTAAAGCATATGATAATGTGGAGTGAGATTTGTTGGACATGGGCTGATCTGGGAAAGCTATTCTGTCCAAATTTACCTTTTGGAAGATGAACTATGTTAACAGATTAGCTAATTTCTATGCTCACAATATTGCTCTTTGGGCCAAATTCATTTGTGTAACTGACTACTTAAATCCTTTTACTATTTCTCCGTCAATTCTTTGTGATAGATGAGGCATTTTTTGTAAACTTAATCCGATTTCGAATCCTTCTAATAATTAATCTAGCAAAATAAATAAATAAATAAATGAAAAGACTATTCACCAAAAAAAGTAAATAAATTAACGGGATCTGAAGCCAGAGAATGGTTCCAATTTGGTTCCGTTTTGTAGCTTTTCACTGTTTGGACTGTTATAGAGATTTTTTTTTTCTTTCAAAGAAAAATGGCGATATATAAATAAGTCCTCACTGTAAAAAAAAAAAAAAAAAATCCTCAAACCTCCTTCTTGATAAGTGAAGGTACGGCGCTCCTACTTCTTCGCTTTCTTCACCACCGCCATTCTCTTGCCGGGAAATATTTCTTTTTCAGTTTTTCTCCTCCTCCGTCGTCGTTTTTGTTTTTAAGTAAGTGTTTCTTTTATTTATTTATTTTGTATATAAATGTCAAAAATTGCGCCATTTGCATGTTTGTTTTCTTAAATTGTGTTATTCTGATCCGTTTTTAGTGGGTTTAAATCATTAAAAATTGTGAATTTGGTTTAACCTTTTAATGGGTCGGTTTAATTTTTTAATGGTTTTTTTTTTTTGTTCTTTGTAGGTTTGTAATTTGAGTTTAAAGGAAGAAAGAAAGCTGACGCCTTTTCAAATATTTTTCTGATCTTTTGGGCTAAATCATTTTTGTGAATAGGAAAAATGGGGGTGAAAGTAGTTGCTACAACTTGTTTACATTGGTCACAGCCATCAGTTCCTCACTCACCATCTTATTCTCAAGCTTTGGCTTCTGCAATTTCATCACCTTCTTCTAAACGACGTAGTTTTAGCACCACTGGCACCGGCGGCGATGCCGGTGCTCTTGTCTGTCGCTATCTCCACAGACTGGATTATCGTTCTGCTTTGTTTGGAACTCCTTATGCCAAGCTCTCTAGGACTGGATCTTGGCAAGAACTTTCTCCCAGAGCTCCTCATCGAGTTAATGTGATTAGAAGGGCTTCCAGTTCCAGCCTGGAATCCTTTTCCGATGAAGAATTTTCGAAGCAAATTGAAGAATTAGCGTCGAATTTCGAACTATCCGATAGTACGGAGGAACAAAGATCGAACAAAATTAAATATAATGAAGAAAGGAGGGACCGGATTGAGGCGAAATACTCGGAGAATCGGAGGTTATTTGAGCCAATGGAATCGCCTCCTGATTGGGAGAAAGAGATAATTCCGGCGAATATAGAACGGAAGGCGAATAGTTTAGAACTTCCATTTTCTCTTAGGATGATAAGGAGAAAAAAACAAGTGGAAAATAGATTTAGAGAAACAGGGGAATGTGCTTATTGTTCTGTTAAGAAAGCATTTTCATCAATGGTGTTTATAATTAGAGAGATTCAGAGTTATACTTTACAGATGAGGGAATTGCTTTTCTATGAGGATTTACAAGGGATTTTAGAGAGAGTACAGAAAGAGATGCACATGTCTTTTGTGTGGTTGTTTCAGCAAGTCTTTTCTCATACACCTACTTTAATGGTGTATGTGATGATACTTCTTGCTAATTATAGTGTTTATTCAATGGCAAATAATACTTCTATTATGGCCACCCAGCCTTATGTTGTTACTACAGAATCTGTTTCTGTAATTGATGGTGATGATGATTATAGCCATGGAAAACAAAGATTTGATTCGTCATCGGCTATCAAGACGGTTTCGAGTGGAAAGACTACCTCAATTGGTGGAAACAATGGAAGTGGTGGGAAGTACAAGTCAATTGCTAGTGGTACAGAAGGAGATGGAAGTTTTGATGGGGTTTCATCGTCCGATCGACATGGGGACGGTTGTTCCTGATGGTGGGGTGTCTTCTATTGGGAATCCTTTGATTACGAGTGATGATGGAGAATCTGTTTCTGAGAAAAAAGTAGTGACCCAAGAAGAAGAAGAAGTAGAAAGGAGATTGTGGGATTCAATTGTGGATGAGGCATTAAGAATGGGGTCTGTAGATAGAGATGAGTCCTTGGATCATGAGACAATGTCCACATTTGTTGCCTCTTTTTATGTAGAGATTGAAAGTGATGACCATTCAAAGTATTTCCCAACTCAAATGATGTATGAATTGGCCTTGACTGAGGAGCCCGGAAACGTTCTCTTGCTTACCAACTATGCTCAATTTCTTTACTTGGTCGTCCGCGATTACGACAGGTATATAGATCTTACTCTCTCTTAATTTTATGCTAATATACCTTCAATGCCATTTATGAACTGTTTATTTTATATGAAACTTCCTTTCTTTGTTATCTTGATATTGAAATTTGGTGAATTTGTTATCTAGGATAGCTATTCTTTCAGATGTAGGCCCCGAATCAATTAAAACTTCAGATTTTTTATGTGTTGAATATTAGAAATTAGTGAATTGATGATTTTTTATGTGTGAATCAGAGCTGAAGAATTCTTCAAAAGGGCAGTGAAGATAGTGCCAAAGGATGCCGAGGCTTTTAATAAATATGCAAACTTCCTGTGGCAAGCCAGGAATAACCTGTGGGATGCCGAACAGGCCTTTAATGAAGCCATCAGTGCCGCCGATGATCCCTACAACTCCTATTATGCAGCTAACTATGCACATTTCCTATGGAACACAGGTGGCGATGATACTTGCTTCTACCCCCCTATGCCCCCTATCCCCTGATGCTGGGATTAGAAACAGTGAAAGAAAATAGAAGAACGCGGACGAAGTGTTAAGACTTGGACTGGATGCCTATTGATTAAAACTTGCAAAAGGGATAATCTTGGAGCTTTTCTTGATCTTTCTGGAGGAAATATTTCTAATATAGTTGAGATTAGAGTGGGGAATTAGTTGGATTTAGAAGGCAAATTGGAGAGAGTGAAGATCCCATGGATATTTGGCTACTTTGCTTCTTGAAGATGATCTTTGCTGGAACCAGAGACTTGGAGATGGTACTGAAAGGATAATATCAATTGTTCGATTCGTTTGGTTCTGCTTAGCTGCTTTTTGCAGACTAGTTTAGTCTTTTCTGTTTTTTCTGTTTTTTTTTGGTGTTGGATCTTAATGGCAATTTACATGGGGGCAATTGTAATTAAACTTTTTGTTTTGGAATAATTTATCTTTGAGTAAACAAGTAATCTGCATGTTTACCTGCAATAACATTCCTTTGTTGTTTATCTGCTCTTCTGTGACTTTGGACAAAGCTTTTATCTGAAATTGAATGTACTTATGGATTAAATGTAGGGAAGTGGACATTTATTTTAAAATAAAAAAGGTTAAACTTTTAAGCTTAAAATTCACATATTTTATCAAAAATAAATTAACTTTGAAAAAATAGTTATTGATCTAATAAATGCCTTCACGTATGAATCATATATAAAGATAAATAACTGATAAAATTACTTTATCTTTCTAGTTAATTATGAATTACAAGATTCAATGAATCTGGTCAATAATAAAACTATTAGTAATTTTTAACTTTTACAACTCTAAAATCGAGTCAAAAGTTATGGAAATTCAGATAATCTAGAGATGTTGGGAGTGCTAGGGTTTTGGAGTCAGCCCAAGCAAAAGAAGACGCCAATACACGAGAAAGATGCCAACTTTTAATCAAATCCTCCCATGTCTCCGTCAGTTTTCCCATGCATGCAACCATGCTCTGCCACCTATCCTCTTTAACCTTTCCACTCCATGGACCATAACCCCCCAATTTGGCAAAAAAATTCTCTTTCCCCGTTCACCTGTAGATATATAATTGAAAAAAATGTTTATATAATAAATTCTGATTGGTTGGTGACAGAGATGGAGACAAAGTATTTTTCAACCCCCCCCCCCCCCCCCCTTCCAATTTATAGACTTTTAGACATCTCTAGGCTTTTCCATTTTGAAATTTGTCCCCTACTTTTCACATCACAATATGAAATCTTCGAGTGTAAACGGATTTTAACAACTTGGTATTGGAGAGAGAGAATAATGACATTGTAAATATATATATAACTTTTAAAATTATGAGGTGGATGTTTTCATGGATCCGCCCGTTAAGTATAAATAAGGTGTATTTCATGAATGATAGCATAATGGATTATATGTTCCATCTTCTATCATTATTCTCCAGCCTATTGTAAATGATTACCAAGTGTCATGTTTTTTCTTTAATGTTTTTTAATTTCCTTTAAATTTTATATTTTTTTAAAAGAAATTTGACGCTCAACAATTTTTTGTTAGTATAACAGACGATTAAACCTAAATATAGGACTCTGATAGCTTAATTAATTCGAACAACCTCTTATTAAATAAATAATAAATTATGAATTCAAATCTATTTTGACTGTTTATATATAATTATTAAAAAAAAAAAATATGGGAGTACTTATGAAGGGTTGCAACTATCAAACCTTGGTGTTGGATCTTAATTGCTTTAAACATGGGCATTATTAAACTAGAAGTGGATGCTAAGTTTTGTTACATTTATTGTCACATGCGAATTTACCTACTCATCCATATTCTCCTATTATTTATGATTGTAGGGAATTGCTCAGGAGGATACTGGAGAGTAAACTAACTCATATCTAAAGGGAGGCAAATATTGTTGCCGATGGACTCGCGAAGGAGGGAGGAAGTTCGCCTTCTACTTTGCTTTTGTGTTTTCTTTTTGTTTCCCCTTTGTTAGTCAACTTGTGGTGAGAGATACTCGTGGACTTGTTATATATATATATATGCTTTTCGACCCCAAAAAAAAAGGTTTTTTATTTACAAATCCATAAAAAAGTTTGCTTATATAATTTGGACTCGAGAATAAAAGCTGGGCCCAATATTTTGTTGGGATATTCCCGTCTCTATATGGTTGAATATGAAAGAGCCCAATTTGTAGGGGCTGATTTCCTTTTGATGGATCCCGGATTAAATGGTCCGCACATTGTTGATAACAGAAGTAGGAAGTAGTGTCAATATGCTCCAAACAAAATTTCCCCTTTTCCGTCGACGAGTGTTCAGTTTCTCGGTGGACATCGGCTCTCGTGAGATTTTTTCGCGTTAGTAGAGCTCCGTGTAAAAAGAGCAGTATTAGTCAGACCCTCTCCCACTAGAAATCACACTACGAACCAATCACAAACCACAAACCGAATCTGAATTAGTCAGTACATTAGCAGTGATTCAGTGAACGCCTTAGGGTGAACCATAAAATGTCTCCTCTTGTGCTTGACAATACTCATCAGATAGTAGGGAATCAATCTTTATAGTTTTTCCCTAAAAAATTATACCATTTCGATTACACCAAATCAACCACAAGGTGTAGATAAAACACACTTAACAAGCTGGGACTCGAAACTAAGAATCAACAAAAAGAATAAGAAAATACAATCACGAAAAAGGGATCGAAAACAGTTGGGACTAGGAGACCCTCTGGAGGACCAGCTGAAATGTGATGCAACGCATTGAGCAGCATGTTAGAATTTGAAGGTAGAGAGTATCAACTTAATCATATTACCGTTAACCCCAAAAAATGACACTTGACACCAATAATGATGCTATAAAGACTGAAAGCTTGATTATTCCTCACTACTACACTAAATAAGTAATCATTTCATTGAAACCTATAAAAGCAACTAGACTCTAACTTCAATCTTATAACTATTCTTGAAGCAATACAGCAAAGGCAACGACAAGCCTTAATCCCAAAAAATTGGGGTCGACTACTTGAATTAAAGAAAGAATTACGTAAGGTATCCATATGAATCCATTCTCTCAATTTCTTTAGATCAAAACAAAACACTCATCTACATTTAGCAAATTAATATCTCCTGTTATCACTTCCATCCAAATCTTCGGTCTCCCTCGCATTCTTACTACCTTAATAGCAATACAGCAAAGTCCCAACTAAAAAAAGTAGGAAAAATCAAATAAAAGATTAAAATTAGATATCACAGTGACAGTGGTACAGAATCAGTATCATATTACACCAATTCAGCAAACCTAGTCAACAAGTGAATTGTCTTATTCTGTTCTCTATCAAGAAACAGGTGCTGGCATCCCCAAATTGATAATTCTGTTTTTGAAATAAATATCTGAAGAAAAATTATGCAACTCCAAAGCCCTAAAACCGAAGCACAAAGTTCAATTTTGCTACTTTTAAGTTATCCTATGCTATGAACCGTCAAAATAAATTATTTAAACACATCAAACATTACTAAAACTCATATATATCCTTGCGCAGAATAGGAATTGGCATCAAACAGGAACCCAAAAAAAAAAAAAAAAGTAGCAGAATGGGAATTGGGGAAAATAGGCAAAAAAAATTTGGACCATTTCTCGATTTGTGCGTGTCATCCTTGCGCAGGGGCCATGCTAATCTTCTCTGTATCGTTCCAATTTTATCGGATGTCCCCGAAGGGACACGAGTTTCTTTGAAGTCAGATTACATATAGTATACATAGGTTTCTTGGCTGGACGATGTGGGATAGATAGCTGGTCAATTTGGGCATTCCTTTTCTCTTTTGGAAATAGTATATAGGGAATTTCGACGAGATGTGGGGATCGAACACGGGCTCTTAGGCCGCGTTAAAAAGCAAGGAAGCTCCTTGCACCCGCTAGATTTGGATATTCTTATGGGCTTTAAGCATGTTCCAGGTCCACGTTGGAAAGGCCTATTAGAAGATTATGACCAGTTCCGTTTTCACATTCTAAAATAGATTATTTTAACATAATTGATAAAGCACACAGTGCATCTTTAATAAGTATAGTGTAATTTTGAAAAATATGTTCTTGAAACATTTCGTAAATACAACTATGTCTTATTCAGTTAGCAGACAAAGTATTTTCAAATTACATAGTAGAAGTTAATGAGGGCTCAATTTTGATGATTGACCAAAAAGTGTTAATATAGCGATAAATTTCTTTTTTTTTTTTGGTTAATTGTTGTTAAGTTTGAGTCATCAAAATCAGAAGCACTAAAAACTGAATGACCAATTAGGTTCATCCAACTAGTAAGTGATAGTCTACAATGACACTCTAAACTGATTAGGCCGACTGAATAACATCGAGACTTGAAGTGCCAACTGAAAAAGGCACTTCGAAACTTTAAATATCACTAATAGCAAACTCTTTTCAACTGGGTGGACCACCCAGTCTAACCTTGGGTTTTCTTTTTTCTTTTTTAATTATTTTAGTAAGGATGACAAAATTGTAAAATAGGACAATGTACCTATTAAAAAAAGTACTGCACTTATTAATTTACTTTTTAAAAATATAAAATTCAAAATTAACTTAACTATAGAGTTAAAAGACAAATCTTTCCGTATATTTATTTAGTACATCAATGAAAGAATATACATGTAATAATATGATTAGTTCAAGTGCATAATCATCTTTTAACTCGATGATATATTTCAAATGTAACTCATTCATTAATTATACATGCTTATCCCTATGATGTTACAAATATGTTTGACAAGCACCTTTCAAATAATTTCAAGATTTATTTTGACTTTTTACCATCTTTCCTTTTTACCCAATATGTTTGACATTTTTGTAATTAAGGTCTTTTAAGAATTATATTACTCTTACCTATATATTTTGGTATAAAAGCCAGGGACATAAGTTGGAGGTTGGACTTAATGAGAAAAAATAAATTGCTTAAGGATATAATTGAAAATACCTCTAGCTAAAAGACTGATTATAAAATAGAAGGATTAACAATATTTTTTTATTATAGAATTTTAAGTAAGAAAATTAAGACAAAAGAAAAGAAAAAGAAAATGTTGGTCGGTCCAAAGCTTATATGGGCCAAAGTTCAATAATTAATCGACTCCGTAGTTGGGGGCAAATAATCCTCTGTCCCCAATTCCTGTCCCCATCCCTGTCCCAGCCAATCACAATCCACCCTCTGTATATATAATTGGAAAAACTATTTATATAGTAAATTTTGATTGGCTGGGACAGTGATGGGGACAGGAATTGGGGACAGAGGATTTTCACCCGTAGTTGGGTTATGTTTTTGTTTCGGGCCGGGCCTAGTATACTTCTCCTAGTCGAATCAGAAATCCGAAACCCAAACTATATTCGAGAAACTTGCCCACCAAGAATCATCCCCTATAAATATGCTCCACCAAATCTGCCATCTGCCCCACCCGCATAATATCTTTTCTCTGCCGTTTCTGTTTCTAGGGTTTTTCGTAGATAACAATGGCTAGCGAAACTGCCTGCACATACGCTTGTTTGATTCTTCATGACGATGGCATCAGTATCACGGTACATTGTAGTTAGTGTTTTTGTTCAATTCGACCTGATCTATTCCGTATATTGAATATTACGTTCAATATTGTGATTTTTAATTTTGTGTTTTTTTCTGTTCATCTATTCAGGCCGATAAGATTGCAACTCTCGTGAAAGCTGCCAATGTTAACATTGAATCCTACTGGCCTAGCCTCTTCGCTAAGCTATGCGAGAAGAAGGATATTGAGGATTTACTCCTGAACGTTGGTGTCGGAAGCGGTGGCGCAGCCCCTTCCGTTGCCGCTGCTTCGGTTGCCGGTGATGCCAGTGCCGCTACTGCTCCAGCAGCCAAGGAGGTACTTTTAATTGTTTTTTTTTCTTTCTGGCAAATCTTACAATTTTGTTTTTGCGATTTTAGTTACTACCTTTTATTTAATAATATAATTTTTTTTTTTAATATTTAGCGAAAATTAAAGAAATATTTTTAATAAAAAATAATAAATATTATACCAATAATTATGTCTAAGAAAATAATATTCATATTTTTCTTTATTTTATGCTAAATGTTCTAACTACTTATATTACTTATATTACGAAATGGAAGAAAAGGATATAAAGTAAAAATTAACGTTGATTTTCCCCTTTGGTAGGAGGAGCCAAAAGAAGAGAGTGACGATGAGAACATGTTCAGTCTTTTCGATTAAGGAGTCTTAATTATCACACGGATGGGAGCTGAAGATCAATCAGGGAAGTTAAGGAAGGAGATCTGTTAGGGTTTTAAGTATTTGTTTTATGATATTTTATTATGTTATTATTATATTTAGCGCTGTTGTTTTGGATGTTAGATGGATTTCGGTAAATATATGAAATTGCTTTTGCTCTTTTGAATGATTCTAATTCGATTACTTCATTTCACTTTTGAGTTTACATATTGTGTTCTTGCAATTTATCCGAATACATTAACTATTCCACAAGGCGACTTGATTGTTCGAAGTACACATTCCATATGTTCAGGCAAATAGCAAGAGTAAATTGTACAAGCAACAGTTTCTCAAGTATCTGTTTAATGCAAAGGTAAATTATAGATATGGAAAAAACTCTAAATTTGTTAAGTTAAAAAGTATTTAAGTAAATAAAATTATATAATAATTTTAGAGAGATATATTTGCAATCCAAATAAAGCTTCTTTCAAAACTACTTTAATATCCATAGCCATGAAAATATGTAGAGTCAATTAGGGTCATGTTTATGGATATAAAAGTAATTTTATTAATAAAAAAAGAGGAAACATGTGTAAGAAGTACAAATGGCAAGTATGGGTATTTAAAGAGGAAATTCTCAAAAGCTAAATGTAAGATATGTGAGTACGAAATTCGTCACGAAAATGATTAGGGGACGGGAACAATGGTTAGACGCATAAAAAATAAACACCCGATTGTTATGTTTAAATTGTACTTTTCATTTTAAAAACCGGTAGGGGTCTATGCCAAACCCCATCACTACAAGGGTGGCTTTATTTATATTTATTTCTAACTTATACTTATAAAAAAAAAATTTAAAAAAACACCCAACCCACTAAACCCGTCAAACTTGCCAAACCCAACCAACCCACATGATCCACCGGGTTAATTCGTGATCCGTCTCACATTTAACGAGTTTTTCAAATGGGGCGAGGTGGGTTCGTCATATTTAGATTTGGATCCAAACCGCCTAGCTCCGTTGACTGATCAACCCCGACTCTTCTCGCCCCCGCCACTATTCCCGAACTCGCCGGATTAACCCGTTTTCCATTGATATGCCTGAGCACACATAATGGTGTACGAACTCGTTATTTTGTTTGTGGTTTGTAGTTTTTTGTTCTTTTGTTTACTAATCATACACACGAAACCAAATACATATGTCAATTTTGATTTTATAAGTCTCTTCACGTGATAGTATGGGAGGGGATGAAAGAATAACTGAATGTTTTAGATGCTTATTCTTGCACAAACATGTTTTTATTCAATGTAAAAACACAAGTAAAACAATGTCAAAAGTACAAGTAAAACACAAGTGACGTGTTTTTTATTCAATCATTGAAAATAAGTAAGGTAGCATATGTATTGCTTTTTTGTTTGAGAGATTGAAAAAATGATTTTTTATAACAGATACGTGAGTTTCAAACCGAGAAAGTGTTGAAGAATGTATTATTTTAATTGAGCTGGCAATCGAATCGATATCTTAACTTTGGAGAGAGGTTTCACGAGAGAAACATTGAAGTATGGGCCGGCTGATCGACTCATTGTCAGTTTCACAAGAAGCCCAATAGGCTATTTTACCTTTATTTTGTGTTTGGCCCATAAAATAAGTAGGGCAATGTTAATACCCATCTTCGGAACTGAAGGTAAAATTTTGAACGACGTCGTACTAGCCAACTCCAATCAATGTCTCAATTATTTAACTTTTATGATCCAATTTGGCAAAAAAATCCTCTGTCCCTGTGTATCTCTAATCAATTACAATATGTATATATTTGAAAAAAATATTTATATAATAAATTCTGATGAATTGGGAACATAATTGAGGATAGGAATGGGATAGAAGATTTTCAGCCTAAATTGGGCGCGGGTCGTTTAAGAAGAAAATCACTGGATTTTCCCCATCCAATTCCGCAGTATTCATGACACGTGTCTGGCGCAGAATAAATATCATAATTCTTCCCTCCAGAAGAACACCAAAAAATATCTTCCCTTACCTCTTTCCCTTTCTCCCAAATTCCAAAAAACCTTGCATTGCAGAAGAAACCAACCACAATATTCAAGTGTTCTGAAACAAAGCTCTGTCAGAAGCTATGACAGCGAGAGCTTCTTCGCTCATAGCCTTCTATTCTCCTCCGATCCTCCATCATCACAATTCAAGCTATGACAGCGGCGTTCGTAATTTCAAGCTTCCATTTCGAATGTTTTGTTTGAAGCATTCTGAATACACTTTCCGTATTTGTTCAGGAAGTAGTAGTAGTGATTATATTAGTAAAAATGGTTTGGTGAAATTAAGGATCAATAGTGGCGGGAGAGTATGTGCGGATGTCAAGTCTAAGCCCTACGATTTGTCGGAATCGGACAGGGAGGCGTTGAAGTTTAAGGAGGGAGAGAGGAGTAGTAGTAGTAGTAGTAGTGATGAGGTTTCGTGGTTGGAAGAGTTCCCCAAACGTTGGGTGATTGTGCTGCTTTGTTTCTCGGCTTTTTTGCTTTGCAATATGGATAGAGTAAGCTACTTTACTCCTCTTGGAAATTTAAAGTGGTTTAGATTGTTCCTTAACTGTTTATTCTTTCCTTGAATGTGATATTCTGATCATTTATCTCAATTTTCCAGTTCAGTTTTCTATATGATTATCGGAAGAAGAGAAATATAGTAAATACATGGAAAATGCGCAATCTCTGTTTTCAGATACGATGTATTTGTTTTACTGTTATATTTTGATGAATCACTTAATAGACGATTCTCGTATTTAGAATTCGCACGGCGCTAAGATTTCCTTTTAGTAAAGATGGTCGCATTTTCCATAGACCATGCTCACGTAGTTGCTAGTGTAATGCAGTCAAGAGGATTACCTACAAACAAATTAGGACATCTAAAAGGTAGAACATGTGTTAAAAGCAGTCTTACGATGCTCTTAGGTCTCAGGATTTTCCAGCGTCCCCTTCAGCTTTAACTGCTCTGAACCTTAGCACGGAATACTTTGGAAAAAAAATAAATGCATAACTGCGTTTGGAAACGTTTTGTATCTTATCCAATTGCTTGTCTATCCTGCCATGATCGCGCGGGTCATTCCTTACAGTGCCACATTTCACGAGATATCATCTATTCATGCTCTGAATATATCAGTTCTTTTAGCTGAAATGCTCATTTTGACGCCTCTCAAAACCAAAATAGGGAGTAAATTAAAGAAAATAATTTTGGCATTACTGGAGATGGAAACCCCATATATATTGTCCCTTCTTTGATATGTTCAGGTAGTTACCTGTGCAGGTGATTTCTTGAAGGAGGTCTAGTTGCTGGTAGTCCTAGGCCCCAAGTCCTTGCAATAAGAGCTTTTCGTTTTCTGGGGTGGGTGGCCGGGGTAATCAGGAACTATGCAGTATTGCCTATAAGTTGCCAAAAAAAAAAAAGGGTTAAACATGTTCTACGATTGATTTATGTGACTTGTGTACTGAAATATATCCTATATGCTAAAAACAAAACATTTTTTCTGGAATAGGACATGTGAAAATGATAAACTTTTGTGCCGCTGAGGCCTGAGGGTGTTGGAATTTTCAGTTGGGAACTTTAAGCAGATTCTCTTTTGCAGGTTAACATGAGCATTGCCATACTTCCAATGGCCTCGGAGTTCCATTGGAGTCCGACAACTGTTGGTCTTATACAGTCTTCGTTTTTCTGGGGTTACCTTCTAACTCAGGTGATCAAATTACTTCCTCCATGAAAAATCCCATGTTTGTGGAAGTGGTCTTCCACATATTTCGATTTTACCAAATTGACTGTTCAAATTTTGTAAGGAGAAGAAATATATATTTTTTTCCATATTGGCTACCTTATATATTTCCCCCCTTGTTTATTATTATTTTATTTTATTTTTGTGTGTGTGTGTGTGTGGTGGGGGTGTTGTTATTTGGTTCTATCAATTCTTAGAAACTTCTGCTGTGTGCTTCATTTAGTTTTTCAAAATTCACACAGCAAAATATTTGTAATCTTTTACTCCTAATATTTAATGTTGAACAGATTGCAGGAGGAATCTGGGCTGACACTGTTGGTGGGAAAAGTGTCTTAGGATTTGCTGTAGTTTGGTGGTCTTTAGCTACAGTTTTTACACCAATTGCTGCAAAACTAGGGCTACCTTTCTTACTTGTAACTCGTGCTGTGATGGGGATTGGTGAGGTCAGTTCTATTCAGATATTCTCTTCTTTGAAATCATTTAAATTTCAACTTTGTAATACCTAAACCTGCTTGAATCCTAAATTGATTAAATTATTTGTATTATGGTCTCTTAGATGCAGAATTCTCTTTACCTTGTGCTGTCTTGGATGTTCTGTTTATTGTCCAAGCAATAAATGATTGCCAATGGTAGTCAAGATGACCTTTTGTCTTTCTGCTTGGTGCTTCTGCAGGGTGTTGCTATGCCAGCTATGAATAATATTCTCTCAAGATGGGTTCCTGTATCTGAGAGGAGTAGATCATTAGCACTTGTATACAGTGGAATGTATCTTGGATCTGTAACTGGCCTGGCATTTTCACCCTTGTTAATCCATTACTTTGGTTGGCCTTCCGTATTTTATTCTTTTGGTTCTCTTGGCACAGTTTGGTTCACTTTGTGGCTTAATAAGGTAAGTTATATATTCGTATGACTTTTCACTTTTCTCTTGATCATCAAATTATTTATTTAGCTCTCTCCAACAATGAGGTATCGTGACAGGCATTTACTTATTCAATCTAAGAACTCTGTGATGTAGGCACAAAGCTCACCTCTTGAGGATCCTGATTTGCGGCCTGAAGAAAAGGATCTGATTCTCAGAAACAGCGTGTCCAATGAACCTGTTAAATCTATACCTTGGAGACTAATTTTGTCGAAGAGACCTGTTTGGGCCTTGATAGTGTGCCACTTTTGTCACAATTGGGGAACTTTTATTCTTCTTACATGGATGCCAACATATTATCACCAGGTGCCGCCTCAGCACATTTTATGTTCCAGGCTTACTCTCTGAAACTGTGGGCATGTTTTGATGCATACCGTGCAAACATTTTCTAATTTTATGGTCTCTGCCACTACTTATTTGTCCTCTTCAATTACATCAATGCTTGATATTCAAATGTTTTGTTTAGTGTTGAATGATTCCATCACTGAGGAAAAAACAACAGTTCTTGATATCTACCCTGAACTGTATATGCCTCCTGATTCAATAGTTAAATCACAGACTTTTGAGTTTTATTCTAGTAGACTGTCTAAATCTTTAACCAACTTGAGATTACAAGACATTGGAAAACAGATTCTGCTGTAGACGTTATTTGTCTATTTGCACATTTTTTTTTATTTTTTTTTAACAAAAATCCTTCAAACAGTGGTAACACCTGCTTATCTTGTGAACTGCGACTTAATGATCTATGAGATTTGAATGGCTGGGGATTTGATTGGTTGTTAAATTCTGTTGTAGGTGCTGAAGTTCAATCTTACCGACTCCGGAATGCTTTCTGTCTTGCCTTGGCTCAGTATGGCTTTCTTTGCAAACTTTGGTGGGTGGATTGCAGATTCTTTAGTGAGTAAAGGCATGTCAGTGACCATGGTCAGGAAGGTAAATGTCGTGATTCCTTGTATTCTGGCCTCTGAAAAAACCCTACCTATGCAATTCGGTAGCAGTAGACATGCCCAGAAGTGGAAGTGTTATTTCATCTAATTCATTTGTTTAACTGCAAACGGCATCTGTTACCAGGCATTTTATTCTTTTGCATGTCAATTTAGGAGATCTTGAAATTTGATTTGATTTCTTATTATTCATTCCAAACTTCTAATTTACCACCACTAAATTATCTGCCCAGAGGGAAGTTTAGGGTAAGCTGACATTTTTGCGTGGTAGCTTTGACATGCTCTGGAATAAGACTCACGATTCACCTTTTGTATCATGCAGATAATGCAAACAATTGGATTTCTTGGCCCTGCTTTCTTCCTTACTCAGTTGAGCCATGTTGATTCTCCTTTGATGGCTGTCTTGTGTATGGCATGCAGTCAGGTTTGTGCTTTCATATGCTGCAATTGAATAATATTTGCTATTATTAGCACTACTAGTTGAAATGGAGATCTTGTACAACAACCTTAAACACACAAGCCTGGGCTGGGCCTACTTCCATCCCTAGAGGAGCCGTATGAGACGAGAGTTTATACTCTTTTTTTCAGGGAGCGAGACCCTAAAGGATCTACGAGGACCTGCTCCCTATATAAAGCAGTACTTCTCTCTCCGACTTCCTGCACCTACCCGGACCCTGCCTAAATTAGACTGAAGCTCGGTACGGGTTGGGGTAAGGCTAAGCCAAGCTACCATCTACCCCTCGCTTGAGGTATCTTGCGATAGGTTTCAGATTTAGGCTCCTTTTGAAGTTGAAAACTTGGAATAATCTCTTTTCAATAAATTACGCCATCGTAATAATGTGAGGAATTAAGTCCCAAATGTTGGATAGATTTTTGAAAGGGAAAAGGACAAAAGTGATAATAGATGAGTTTTTTTAACTCAAGCCTTTTCCCCTACTACTAGTAAGTGGGCTGAAATATATGGAAAGGACAACGTAGTAGATGAAGTCTTCCTTAGATATTGAAAAAGACCTTTTATGCTATAATGATGATCTTTCTCCAAGTAATATACCTTTCAAATGAATCTCTGGTAAACCCATTTGCTATTTCTTTAATTATGTTGAGATTGTTCTCTTTAAATCACCACTCTCTAATCTTATATTTGAATACAGGGTACTGATGCCTTTTCGCAGTCTGGTTTGTATTCTAACCATCAAGACATTGCACCTCGCTATTCTGTGAGTATCATTTTTACTTGCAAAACTTTCAGAATGAAAGCATATGCATAAGTCTATAGGTTACTTGTCACTTTAAAATATTCCCTTAAAAAATTTTGCGTGCCCTTGAAAGGTTTTTTGCGTAATGGTATAACCAAGCACTTCTTGTTTAACTTCTGTTATTGATAGGAAGTTCTTAACTTTATTCGTCTCGGCTCAGCCTGAAGTGATGTTTTCTTCCTTGCGTATCCTCTTTATAGGGGGTCTTGCTTGGTCTCTCAAATACTGCAGGAGTGCTGGCTGGTGTTTTTGGAACAGCAGCAACTGGTTATATTTTGCAACACGGTATTTTCTCATCCCTTACAGGGGTTCACTTAAGATTTTCATGTGCTCGTCGACATAAATTTTTATTATATTCTTAAGAGGTCCATGCCTGTTCAAAATCCTCTAGGTAGGTTCTAGTCCAAGTGAAGGGTTCTTGTCTAATCACCTTCCATGTGACCTTGTGTTTAAGAATTATGTAGAAACAGAACTCTATCGATCTTTTACTATCCTCCTAGTTTCCACATATAATAAGTTGAAGCTGTGATCCATTGCATCCAGACTTGTGATTGAACTGCAAGAACTTGACTGAGAATTAGGCCAGAAACAGTGGGTTTGATAGATTGAATGATTGATTTAAACTATCTTCCCCTATAGTTTGACTTATTTGCTTGGACGAATACTGTTTTGCTCTTCCTGTTTGACTTCTAGTGTGGTTTCTAAATCAGCCATCATCTGATGACAATACATTTCCAGAACTTTGTTACATTATCCCCATCAAATCGAGCCAAACAAACATTTTGAAATTAATAATCGTATATTTCCCGTGTTCAGGTTCCTGGGATGAAGTGTTTGAGGTCTCAGTCGGGCTATACTTGGTTGGAACTGTCATATGGAACCTCTTTTCAACGGGTGAGAAAATAATCGATTAGACAAACAAATATCAGCCTCAAAATCCACAGCTAGGAATATACAAAGGTGCGATGGCAAACCGGGGGAATAGCTACACATATTTCAAAAATGTCTCACACAATTTTGATACCAAAACAAAATGGAGCAAGATGCAGGAACCCCAAAACCCCCACTCTAACCCACTGAGTTGCATCGACAGAGCTCTTTCTGAAAGGAAAAGAATTCACAGCTTGTATATCCATCATCATGTATAGCATAGAAACATTAATTTTTTTTTAAATACTATTTCTAGATTGTTAATAGCAGCAACGTAATCAATCAAATTATAGATTTTGCCACTTATTTTTGCGAAGTAAAAATTAGGTTTCAAGTATTAAGACAACATTAGTCGATAACCAGCATATACCTAATACATAGAGTAACTTTTGTCTAAATACGCACTCTTTAGTTTCTTAAAGAGGGTGTCGAGATCTTGTGAGGCTTGTTAAAATATCAGCCTAATAATACAATCTGTTTCTTAAATATACGTTAAAATAGTCTTTTAGTTCAGGTCTTGTTTAGAAACAACTATTTTTAAGCAATGATTACGAGTTGGTCAATGTTGTTTTACTAACTTAGATTTTCTGGATTGAACCAATTTCGGGGTGGCTACGAGGGTGTTCGAGACGATTGACCGTACATGGCCTCCAAAAATTGGGGACCCCAATTTTATGTTAGTTATATAGAGAGATAATCACTATTTATACCCATTATCTAACTTTGAAAAGCAAGTTATACCCATTATCTTTTTTGCGTGCCATAAATAGCCAGTATAATTTTTGAGGTGCCATTTATACCCAAAATGAGGATTTCGTCGTGCCGTAGAAGCAATTAATCGTCTCTCTGGTTTGCCGGAGATGAAATCATTCCAACTGAGGAAGACGCAGATCGGCTTTCACCGAGGTGCTTACTCACGCCTCTGAATCCTGCTGTCCGATTCGTCCTCTTATCATCCGATTCCGCCTGTTTGGGTATAAATGGCACCTATAAAATTGTATTGGCTATATATGGCACACAAAAAAGATAAAAGGTATAACTTGCTTTTCAAAGTTAGATAATGGGTATAAATAGTGATTATCTCTTATATATATTATTTAAGGTGTGTGTTTCTATTTTGTTGAAGGATAATAAAAATTATAATTATTTGAGATTTTTTTATGTTGACAACTACCAGTAAATAGCCCATTCTATTTATAGGTAAAAGCACAAAAAACGTGAAATAGTTTATCTTTCTTCTTAATATCGATGAAAATGATTTGAATGTGGAGTTTAAGTTACATAGAAAATTCTTGCCTAATGAAAAGATGAGACTTATTGATATTTTATATTTTTGAAGCATGTAGGATTTTTTTCCTAACGCAATAATTGTATACGGAATTTTATTATTATTCCGGTTACTGTTGCATCTACAGAAAGTAGCTTTTCAAAATTGAAGTTGTTGAAGTCACACATACGTTCTACAATGTCTCAAGAAAGACTCAATGAATTAACGACGATATCAATTGAGAATGATCTTTTGGAGCAAATCAAACATGAAGATTTAGTTGATGATTTTGCTTCAAAGAAAGGTAGAAGGATCACTATTTTAAAGTGAAGAAAATTTGCCAGTGTTTATATTTTCAAAAATTATGTTTACAATTTTTTTTGTATATTTTGGAGAACAAAAATTATGATACAGTTGTAATGATCTTTTTTTTGTTATATTTATATGAAAGTCATTTTTTTCCGGTTATGTAGGATCTAATTTCGGAATTTAGCACAGGGCCTCTAAAATGATTGAGATGCCTGACCAATTTGCTGTTTGTTGTGGTAATTCAATGTTGTTGTTTTTTTTTTTGTTTCAATGTTGTCAGAAAACCTCCAGCCGAAGATATATCTGCCTTATCACTATCCCCATACATGAAGAATGCAGCCACATTTTTTTTTAATTTTAAAAAAGCCACGTGTCAAATCGTTAGCCGTAGCTACTGGAGATGAGCTCTCATCCAAACTTTATTTTCCTCCATATGAAATCAATGCAAATTCCAAAAGAGGTGAAAAAAGAAAAAAAGAAAAAGGAAAGGCAAAAGATCAGAGAGGATAAGCCACTTGGGGAGAGCTTGTGCTAGAAACACGTTTGTGTAATTGTATTCACAATCATAACCCCAAGACAGCCAAGAGAATATATCATCTCACCTTCATTGCTTCTTCTTCCTTCCACAGTTCCACTGACCACATTAACTTGAGCCTAAAACTCAGAAATGGCTTCTTCAATGAACTTATTCTTTTCTCCTATTGTGACCCCTCAAAGAAGAGTAATTAGGACAGCAGCCACAGCTGCAAAGAGTTCCGGTGGAGGCGCTGAGGAGAAGGGACTAGTGGATTTCATTATTGGGGCACTACAGAAGCAAGAACAGCTCTTTGAAACTGACCCAGTCTTGAACAAGGAGGAGGAAGAGAAGTCTGGCACCACCACCACTGTCGGCCGCAAGAACTCCGTAGCTGTTCCGCAACCTAAGAAGAAAGAAGGTAATGGTGGCTTTGGACTCGGAGGCCTTTTTTCCAAGAAGTGAGAAACTGTAAAAGGGATGTATTCTATCTTCAAAAGATTTCTTGTATGCAGATTACATCTTATTGAATTCTTCTTAATACAATTGCACTTGTATAATATAAGTTCTACTCTTCTAAGTAGCTTTTAAACTTGAATTCTAGGATTTTTTTAATTGCAAGTGAAAATCTAAGGCTAGGAAAAGCATAGAAATTTCACTATAGTTTACAATGCTCTGAATCTGAGTAATTCTTTGAAACAATTAAGGCTGTTAATTACTTGTGCATAATCTCATTTAGCAAAAAACAAAAGATATATAATCTCCATGTTTTGTATTTGAACCAAGCAATACAAATGGTCCCTCATTCACATATATCCATCCTGCATTCTATGATTGCCATAGCATAGCACTAGTAAATAATGTATTCTCCATCCATTTTAGACACCGGAAAAAAGTAATAGTCTAGAACTTTTGGTCCATTAATTTACGAGGGAATCAAAATTTAGGTTCCTGAATTAATCATAGAGCTAGAAAGAATGCACAAGATATAGAATATTCATCAGAAAGATAGCAAATCATTCATCTTCAATCATCACAAAGCAGAACTTATCTTGTGGATATCCCCACCACTGGAGCACAAGCGCAACGCTTTCTAGCCTGAACTTTAAATGAAAGGCACCCAAGGAGTTTTATAATACTCCTACAATGTACTTAAAAAGTCTTAATAACTTCTGTAATATCTTCTTCCATCTTCCTCATCATCATCCGAATACTGGTTCGAACCATCAGAATCGTATGCGCCTCCAGAATTATCCATTAATCAAAAGAGTATAAATTGTCAAAAAATAGAAAGAACAAAAATTGGGTGACAATCAATTAAGTCGTTGTCGGACTTGATTAATGAAAGAGAAATAGGAATTTGAACGAAGTAAACTTCTAAACGAGCTAAAGAGATTCAAATCCTTAGCTTGTTTAGGTCCAAGAGTAATAATTTGGAGATCAAAGAGAGGATCAGAATCGAAAATTACGCGATTTTCAAACCCTAAACGTAGTGGAATTGGTAAAGTAGCAGATCCATTACTATTTACTGCTACTGTGCGGGCCAAGCGTTTTAATTGGGGATGGCCCATACCCACTATGTCGGGTCTGGGTGGATGGATTTGTTAATGGGCTTTATTTTATTTTCGAGAAAAACGTTGTATATGTACACCAACTATTTCTGCTTTTCTATAAATAGCACAAAGAAAAAAATAGAGCCTACGTGTACATGAACAATTTACGGGCCTGCTCTGTTTGACAAATTAAGGATTCAGGCCAATTTTCTTTTAAAAAATGCTATGTGCGCGACACATGGCACCGATTTAGAGGGCATAATCGTCAAAAACTAAATGGGTTTTCCCCCAAACTACATAAAAACCTAATCTTCATCTTCTTCCTTCTTCCACATCCGATTTTAAGGAGATTGAAGCTCTTTCTTGCAGAAAAAAATAGATTATCCACCAAATTAGATGTCTTCTTCAAGCTCAAGAAGTTCAAAATCCTTTAAAACCTCCACTAATCTACCCAATTTTTGCCAATGTAAAAAATCGTAAACCGGTTGCACTAAGAACATCTTGGACAAAGGATAATCAGGGTAGAAGGTTCGTCAATTGCATATATTTATAGGTTGAATTAGTGTATTATGAATAAATTGGATAATTTGTTGATGAAGATATATCTTGAATTGGTAAATTTGGTTAAATATTATACAATAGAGGTTGTCAATTCTTCGACTGGATAGACGATCCAATATGCCATCGATCGAAGCAAGTAATTCCTGGGCTTCTGAAGAGACTGGACGCGTTAGAGAGTGATGCGGACATTACCTCTGAAACCGTGAAGAAGGTGCAGGTTCTTGAAGAAGAGAATAAGAGAATGATTGATTTGTTGAAGAAGAAGCAAGGTGAGATTGACGGACTCCTGTACAAGATAGGAAGTTTGAAGATTTTATGCAAAATTTTAGCATTTTGCTTGACTGTTTTGGCTATGTTAATTTACCTAATGTTTTAGGTATTGTAATGGACTTGGTCTTTGCTTTTGGTATGGCTGTTTTGTATGCATGAATTATTAGCAAAAGCTACTAGAATGGAATGATTTGAACACTTGAATTTGCAAAATGTTATAACGTAGTCATACTAATAGTAGTTTACACCTCCAGATATTTCTAGCAAAGTGTTTCTAACAAAAAAAAAGGTGCACAAGTTACATGTAACTTAGTAAGTTTACATGTCAAAAACCAGTTTAAAGCCAAAATGGCCCAAAATACAAGTACTACTGCTTCTAAAAGTATGAGATGTTGTTCCTAATCCATATTCCCCTCTCACTCTGGCAGGTCCTCTGATTATGCCCCGGTTTGTGGCAAACCTTGCAAGTTATTGCCCTTTTTGTACTTGGTCTAGCAACTTCAACATTTGCATCTTCCTGAACAACCTGAGATGTAGGTTGTGTTCCATTGTCTGCTACTTCATTACCAGATTGTTGTACTTCATTAACAGCTCCATCCTCTTCATTTTCTACCTCATGGCCCCCAGCCTCATTTTCTGAACCAACAACTGATCCCTCATCAGCTTCATATCCTTCTCCTGTTTCAGATCCTTCATCAGCTTCTGTTTCAGCCCCTGCTTATGCTCCATCCCCTGCATCTGTTCCTTCCTCAACACCATTCTATCATCGATTGAATAAAGAATTCAATAAAAAATAAACATTTCTGGAAAAAAGACATTTTTTTTAAAAATTAAGAAACCCTACGTTTTAATAGGATTTATACGCACCGTAGGTTGGTTTATCCTTATCTGGCAGCCGGATATGTATATTTCACTCGATTTGGTTCTTGTCTAACAGTTCACTCAACCGGAAATCACTCTAAAAATCGCGGACGTAGGGTTAGGGTTCTTTTGGTTTGGGAAAATTCGAAGAGGCAGTGGAATATTCTAGTTTCTAGGGTTTTTGTTTATATACTAAGTATGCGGGTCGGACTCATTGGGTCGTATGGGTCGGTTTTTCCTTGGGTGGTTTTTACATTTTATAAACTGACTATTTTGCCCTTTAAATCGGTGCCATGTGCCGCGCACATGTCATTTTTTGATGGAAATTGGCCTGAATCCTTAATTTGTCAAACAGAGGAGACCCGTAAATTGTTCATGTACACGTAGGCTCTATTTTTTTCTTTGTGCTATTTATAGAAAAGCAGAAATAGTTGGTGTATATATACAACGTTTTTCTCTTTATTTTCCCCTGAAATAGATAATATTAATAATAAGTGGAGATTTGTTAATGGTTAGTAGCTTGGGTTTTACTGTAAAAAAAAAAAAAAATTAGAGTTTGAAAAGGAGTAATAAACTGACAAGTGATTTTTAGCTTAGGTAGCCTCATTAGATTTTTAAGATTTGCTAAGTTTATCTTGTTCAGAATCTAAACAGATTAGTATCTTTTGATACCCGATGTAATTGTACACTTATTGAGCATGTTGTCCTTTAAGCAATATCTTAGATTCGAATCTTGTGATATCCGATGTAATTATAAATATTTGTCAACAATATGAAGTATGGTGCCTTTAAATAATGTCTTTAGATTCAAATCTTGTTAATAAAGTAATAGTATGTGGCTTTACAATTAAAAAAAAATATCAAAAGAGAAATGAAGGTTCAAATCAGAGTTTCTTGACATTCAATTTAGAATAAAATAAGTATTATCAAAACTGCAAAAAAGAGTTTAATATAATTATAATACATTTTATGAATTTGTTGCATTTTATTATAGTTTCTTCAGATTTGGTTTGTGCATTATAATGTAATTATTCAAGTTTAAACAAAATGAGAATGTTGGAATTGAATATTGCTATAAACCACCAACTTCATATTACTCCTCCTATAATAACAATTGTGATTGATATTCGATGGATAGGTAATTGATTAGTTGGTCTAGTAGTAAACATCAAGTAACTAATATTATCTACTAGTAGGCGTGGTAGCATGAAGTATAGTACACCAATAGAATTTGAACAATTATTAAAAAAATCTTATCAATTACACATCAAATGTCTCTCCTCAAATATGTATCAGATGTCATTTATATTCTTGTCTCGCTTATTTATCATTTCTTGAAATAAAGATAATTATTTGAACAAAAAGAAAAATAGACAAGTCACTCCAACAATTTTCTTGTATTTACACATAAAAAAAAACCAAAATTAAGAGTTTGCTTCATTCAAATTTAAATTTTATTGGTAACGATTCCAATTGTCTTTCATCTCATATATAAAGGACTTTTGAAAAAAAAGGTTCTACTTTCTATTAACTTGTAGGACCTAAAAGAAAAAAGGAAAAAAAAAAGAGTTAATCACTATTTATACCGCTCAGGTATGTTTAAAAAACAACTGTTAACTCTAACAAAATTTAGATGCTATAAATATCCCTAACTATTTACGGGGTGCCATTAGTACCCAAAAATGACGGAATCTAGCGAGAAGGGACGGCGTTCAACATGTGCAGCCCAGCCCGCACATGCGAAACACCAGGGGCAAAATAGTCAAAAGAACCCCTGAATTCTATTCTTCAACCTCTAGCATATCCCCTTCATTTCCAATTCATTTCATCAATTGATTCAGAAAATGTAAACAAATTGAGCATTAAACTAAAATACAAGTTACAAACAGAGATATACAAACAAAAATATTAATCAAACTAACAATTTTGTAAGGATTCTTATAGTTGAGATGCTTCTGCATTGATTTGCTTGCAATCAACCCAAACCCATTCTATTCACCCATTACTCCAGTACATTGCGATCTTTTTCAACCCATTACTCCGATTAGAAAAAAGAAATTATCAGCTGAAACGACTCTTTAGTTGCTAATAATAATGCCATTTCATTTTCAGGGCTAAATGGGTTTGATCTCGCTCTGTGAAAACTGATTGCTGAGTAAAACCAAGCAATTTCAAGATGTGGGTCAGGCATTGTTTGGATTAAACGGAAGAAAATTGACTCAAAATTGAGAAATCGGAGGTCCCATTTCGGTGTATGGCTGGAAAGTGGTGGAGTGATTCTTTTAACATGAGTTGGTAACACTCTTGTGATTGTGAGTTCATTTGGAGAATAAATTTAGCTCTCAAAATTATGGAAAATGGTAGAAACTTTGGGTTCTTAAATCTTTGAATGATCGAATTTGAAGAAGAAATTGGAGGATGACGGCAGGGGGTTGGGGGTTTAACGGTTAGTTCAAAAATCCTAGAATTTGGGAGAATGTCCGTGATGATGATGATGATCTTGGCTGATGATTGGGTATTTTAATCGGGTTGGGAAGTGGGTCGAGTTGGGGTAATTGAATGGGTTGGATAAAACCCATTAAACAAGGATTGTCAGGATTATGTTGCCCCTGAAAATATACTTGTGCAGGCTGCACATGTGGAACACCGTCCCTTCTCGTCGGATTCCGTCATTTTTGAGCACTAATGACACCTCGTAAATAGTTGGAGACATTTATAACACTTATTTTTTTTGAAGGTTTGCAGATGCTTTTGAAATATACATGAAGGGCATAAATGGTGATTAACTCAAAAAACAAGAAGAAGAAATCCAAGGAATTATTTGTCGTACAAAACCAAGAAGATAAGCATTTCAGAAACATAATCTTGAGGATGAGATAAACAAGTACAAAAATTACTCAAAATATTTCTTTTCCAATTATTATTTGCCAGTTTCAATCAAGCATGATTTTGCCAATAATCTATCCTTGTAACAAGACATGACCATTACCAAACATATATAAAATATCAATAAAGATGTTTACTTTAAAAGATCACTTTCCCTCATCATACATTAATAATTATTTAACAATAATCATAAAACGAATCAATTTGGTTACTTGACAAAAAGATTTAAGACAGAGACGGAACTAAAAGGCAAAAGGTATCGGCCTCCCTCCAATTTTTTTTTAAAATTTGTTGCTATTTTCTTTTCATAAATATTAAAATTTATAGAAATTCATTAGTATTTTAGCTTTCCTTTTCAAGAGTTATATAAGATTTTATTTTTCGCCGATCCGAAGTTTTTAATTTTTTTTGCTGAATAAGAAATTTTTCATTAATCACAAAATAACCGAGACCATTATAATTAAAGAAAAATCTGACAATACAAAAAAATAAAAAGTTATACATTGATTTAAAAAATCATAATAATCGGCAAAAATCACAACAAAAAAAACTTGGATGGTTAAGATATACTAAAATTAAAATTAGTAAAATAAAAAAATACATAATTTTATTTTTTGAAGTATTTTCATCGCAATCTTTGAACCACAAAAGAAAGAGAAAATCAATTTTAATATTTTCGTAAAGATCGACAATTTATAAAAACATGTATGTATCAAACGTCCTACGTTCATTACATTTTCTTATAGTGATGAAGATTCGCAATTATTAGATCCGCCTGATATATACAGTAAAAATGAAATAAAAAAACAGCAACAATAAGATACGAAGTTGTGGATCCAAAAAAGATAGCGTGAGTGAAGAAAGACAATTGAATACCGTTGCTGTTGTATTCACTAGCTATACAGCTCATTGTAGCTCTGACTTGTGTACAGTGATAACCATCGGGCCAAATGTCACTTATTTTTTGGTGAATAAAAAGAATGTGCAAGTGATGATGACTCGTTACTTCATATTCGAATTTTTGTATTCATCAATGAATATATCAAACTTAACTGAATAATCAAAATAAGTACTGACCCATCAAAGTAGCACCAACAAGGAACAAATATCACTTTCTCATATTTTTTTTTTCTTTCAACATTTTATTCATTTCTTAATGAATTGTTATGTATTTCATTTTTCTTTTTAGAGTTATATATTTTTTTAATTTTTCTCTATACATTATTATATTTAAAAAAAAAAAATCAATGTGTTTAATTTCAGTAAGTTGGTGTTAAAAATGGATTTGCACTTCACTCAATTTTTCAAAAAGTACTTCAAAAGGAGAAAATTGTCCAAACCAAGTTAATGTAGATTAGAATTGGACATTTAGCAAGGGCGCAGGTTCGAATCTTGGCAGCTGTAGTATGGAAGTTTCAACCCTCCAATGTGGGGGTGGCTTCTTGCGGTGGGCTAAGACAAGGCCTCCCACCAATCGAACCGCTGGGTCACCTTGATTTACATCCTCCACAATGCCTGTCGGATCGGGTGGTGGGGATCCTGGGGGCGTGGGTATCGCCTTTATGTGTAGAAGAATTGGACATTTAGAGCGTGGACAATAATAAACACGACAAATTGCAAGAAAAAAATCGTCTATTCCGTGTATGTCCACATTAATGTACCCAATCACTCACAATTCACTACTTTTATATATAATTGGAATAATTATACGCAAAATAAATTATAAATGGTGAATACATATAGGTGGACAAACGATTTTCACAAAAAATTGCATATCCAACATGGGCCCTCTCTCACACCGACAACTCCCCCTTCATCTTTCATCATCATGATCCATGGAGGCTCTGGCAAACCATCTTAACTCAAAATCTGTACATAAAAAACAGCTAACTCATACACATCAATCTTCTATTTCTGTCCTTGCAAAACATCTGCATGTGGATTGCTGTTTCTTCAAACTTATTTGAATTGACTTCTTTTATTTCTTTTTATTTCACTAAAATAAGAAAAAATATCTGTAGTCTTGTTTAGAAGGAGCAGCCATGGAAATCTCTGGTTCGAACTAGTACTAATAGTACTTTGAACTGACAAAACTTTACCAAAAAGAAATTATCTATTCTATAAGTAATCTAATCAATTAATCAAAGTAATGATCAAAGGGGGGGCGTAAAGTTTGATTAGCTGGGAGAGGGATTCCTTCTTGGACCTTGCTAGGCTACTAGAATTATTGGCTAAAAGATTGACTAAAATAATTTTTTGGACCGTTTTGCCCTTATGGTTGGGTGAATCCCTTATACCAGTAGGGGGTGAGATAGTCATTTAACACTCTCAATTTGAGGGTTTAGAGTTTCTATCCCAAAATTCTGAGAGTAAATCATTTTCCTTCTTTGAAAATCATTTCTTGAAAAGAGTAAACAATAAGAGTAAACAGCTCATGATATATTTCTAGTACGCCTTCATATAGAAATCTTGATGAGAAAACTTGAGACTTACACCACCTCAATTGAATCACAAAAGTAGTGTCAATTAATTGACTAAATTGGGTTAAAAATTAAAAACACCGTGAAATCATTTATATTAACAGAGGTGACTAGTGTTTAAGTATTTTAGCCAATTCTAACCAATTTTGCTTAGCCAAGAAACATTTCCCTTTATAAAATATCTATCTAAACCACCATCACCACCACACCAGGCTAGAACAGCTAAGCCTACGTTGAGGCCGGTGGTGGAGTTGGAGTTGGCAGAGACCATAAAACTAGCTAGCTACAGGATCCATGGTTCAAAGTTGCGGTATCTGTTACAAAGAAACAAAAGACAGCAAAGTAAAACTATAATGTTTGGCTAATTGAATACTTTTTCATAGTTTAAACGGAACTGCTAATAGAAACAGCAGAAGGGCTTAAACTTACCTTCCAAATACTCTGCGATCAAGAATTTCGCAATATATTTATATAGTTTCAATTAATGAGTAGTGGAATTTGATCTGGGAAAGGAAGAAGAGTTGAGAAACTCAATACAATCGTCAATGGCTTCAGACCTGTGCGAATCAAGTGGAGCCAAGGATGGTTTTGGTCTAACTTGTGAAGAATTAGTAACTTTAGGAGAAGAAGTTCTTCTTGAACTTGAAGATATCATTCTCAATACTCCCAACATCTTTCCACCCAGCTGCTTCAGATATTTCAATGGAGTTGACAATTCTTTCTTCTTTCTTGGCATTCTGAAATTGCAATTTCTTGTGGGCTTCATTATATCATCTTCTTCTTCTTTTTTCTTCGATTTCTGCTTTTCAATGGCGGCCGAGGATGTCTTCTTCTGATCAACTGTGGGGAAGCTAACACATGATGCTCTTCCATTGCATCTTGTTGCAGACATTGACATTGACACTGACAATGAGAATCAATCAATTTTATGAGTAAGAGAAATGAAGGAAGTGATAAAGAGAGAGTGTAGAGATGACTTTAAAGAGGGAGGAGTTAGAAGTGTTGATGTGCTTAAATAGCAAAATGGGATGTGCTTCCTCCAATAACTATAGTTTATCAAACAAAAAAGCACAACTCATGTGGTAAAACATTTTGCTTCCAACCGATAAGTCGAGAGTTCGAATTTTTTTTTTTTGCTAAGTATCGAGAGTTCGAATTATGTTGGAGGAAAAGTGGAGAACCACCATTGATATTTGATACTACTATAAAAAAAGGGAGAAAAAAAAACTAAGGTTTAACTTGTTTAGTTTACGATATATGAATGAAAGCTTTCATATTTAGTAAAGTGTTTAGAAGGTGTGGTAGAGATCTGAACTGTAAATAGATAAATTCCTTTTAAAAACTCAATACCAAATTTTATGTTGTATAGTGCACATAAGAAGTGGTAGGGCACAATGGGGCTAATGAACACTATAGCAAAATCACAATAACTTAAGCTTCAATAAATTAAGAGAGGAAAAAGAAATTAAAGATTGGTCCAAGGGCCATGCCCACAACTGTTATAATAAGTAGTAGAAAGAGATGGAAAAAGGAGAGGATATAATGAAGAAAAGAAAGTCCAAATTAGCTTTCATATAATAGAGCGTCCTAGTGCCCCACAAGAACTATCACAGCTGAGTGAATTACTGTCAAATGCAACCATCTCCTGCAACATAATTCTAAGGCATCAAAAAACATATTGCAATAGTAAAAAATACCACCATTAATGAAATCTTACAGTAAGCAACTGCTAACAATGCGGAATTTTCCATCCCGGCTTTTTTTTTGCCACAGCATCTATCTGCACAATAGAGTATTATTTCAAGTATTATATCAGCGCAAGGACCTTTGAGTCTAATGTTTGATACTAAAAAACTTGGCCAAAAAAATTGGGAGATGGAAAGCAGATGCAGAGAAAGAGACCTCATCTATGAATATGATTGATGACGCCTCTTTTTTGGCTCGTGCAAAAAGGTCCCTTACACGGGATGCTCCCATGCCAACATACAATTCCACAAATTCACTAGCAGAACAACTGATGAATGGCACCTCAGCTTCCCCAGCAACAGCCTTTGCTAGAAGTGTCTCACCTGTCCCAGGGAGAACCACCTGTAAGATGACGAGAGCCACACTTGCGCTCTAGACAGGAAAAGCACTATAATGAAAACAACTATCACACGTCGCAACCACTCTCATAAGAAATGCTAAACCCATAGAGTGCATATAAAAAAAAACAAGGCGCTTCCTGCAACTAGGAAAAGAATACAGAACGGAAAAGAACAAACTCTGGTGTACCAAAGTTCATTAGATGCCTTTCATCCTAGTATGTCAGAAGTCAAACTCACCAGGAGAACACCTCGAGGAGGACGTGCACCAAGTCTTATGTACCTTTCTGGATTTCTGAGAAATTCCTATATTAAGAGATGCAAATGAAGGGAAAAAAAATCAAGAAAGCGAGAATTAAACCAGAAACTCGTGCATTTAAAACCCGTTTGTGCGAATTCACAAAAGATCCCAAAGACAATATACACTACCACAATTTCTTCCAGCTCTTCCTTAGCTTCATCAACACCAGCAACATTGGCAAATGTCATTATTTCAGAAAACATTCTGTTCTCAAAGGATAATCAAATTACAGAATTTACTGTACAGAAGCGAGACATTAATGCACACCCTGCATCTTCCTTTTCATCCCAAAGCTTTTCTAGTTTATTTATACATGTTTTTCTTTTGCTTGGAAGCGGTAATAACAAGTGGTAAAATACTTTCCCGAAACAGAATGATTAGCAGCAAATGAACTACAATCTTAGATTAGAATGATATCGTTCTCAGTTGATTCTTATTTATTTCTTGAAAAGGTAGGTTTGATGAGTCCGTTCAGAACATGCTATTTCTTAAAGAATGATCAATGAAGCATTTCCAATAGTTCATTTCTCGGCTGCACTAATTCCTTAACATGGCTAGCATTTGTCCTAATCAAAGCATTGAGCTTTACACCTATATTCGCTGAAAACACATGCACAAGATTATTGTACTAAAATAAAATCAACTCGAGTATATTCTATTTTGTCCATTTCGTTTATTCTCTAATATATCATCTCATAATATAAGTGGTTTCGAACATATAACGAAAACTAACAAAGTAAAAAATAAGGTATTTTGATAGTTAAACTATCAATAGCACCATTTTAAATAAGATCAATGTTATACAAGGAGTATGCCAAAAATACAAACTCACAAGAAAGAGAATTGACTCTTTTGTCCTAGGTGTAATACACTCATTAGTCTGAGTACAAATTTTAAACTTACTAATTTAACCGTTTAAAAATTTTTCGTTATACAAGTCATATATTTTGCTTAATAAATAACTTTATATTTTGCTTCACGATTTATATTATTATGGGATGAAGAGAGTATTGTGCTTCGTTTTGGTACGAGGTTAGCAGGGATGGAAGGAGGAGAAAAAAAGCGGACAATGTCCTAAAATGGAGGATCCACAGCACCTATCAACCAAAGAAAAACCTCTTTTCTAACTCCATTTTCGGCCTCCCTTAATTCACAGGTGAATCCAAATTTCTCTTTCATCCACTGTTTCTTTCCTTTTCCTAAGTTAACTCCTCCTTTGTGGTTACTCTAAATTTCCCCTGCAAAAAAATTTCATTTTTTTTTTTTTTGGGGGATCAATAATTGTTGAAGTATTGATCTGAAATGAAGCTTAATTCATTTTTATTTTCAGAATTTTCTTGGTAATGTACTTTTTTTTCTTTTCATTTTTTGTTCCTTAGATTTCTTTTTTTGAACTTTTTTTATAGGGATTGATAATTAAGTACATTGCCTGATTAGTTTGATTCTTGAAAGGAATTTCTGTTCAAAGAAAAAAATTACTGCATGTAAAAAAAGTATAAAAAAAAAAAAAAAGCAAATTGGGAAAAGAAAAAAAGATGGCTATTTCTGGGAAGGATGTTCAAGTTTGGATGTGGAAAGTTGTTAAATTTTCAATGGGATCTGCTTATACTTTTGTCAAGAATCATCCATTTATTGGATGTCCTTTGTTATTCTTGTTAGTACTTTATATACGGTTTCCACCATTATTCTGGATTTCATTATATTCTTCAGTTTTTATTATATTGGCCACTAGAATATATATTCGGTATCGAAATGCCAAAAGTTGTAGGAAAGATGAGACGAAGAATGATGAAGAATCAATCAGGAAAGAGGGTTCTGTAAGAAGTGTCCCCAAGAATAGAAATTCGAAATATTTAGTGCGGGCTCGATCTGTTAGACGAAGAAAAGCTAGAGAGACGAGCAGAGATAGTTCTGTTCATACAAGCGAGGATGAGAAAAATACCATTTTCTCATCAAGCTTTAATAATGATATGGTTGATAAAAGTGCTTTAATAGATGAAAGGCCGAAAGAAATTCGAGAAATAGAGGTAGATCCTGTAACTAGTCATCCTGAATGTTCTTCCTCCAATGACAATCTCAATGAGTCAGTTTTGAGGCCTGAACTTGATAATACGCCCTTTGAAGGGTCGCGGAAATTAGGGGGTGGCGGCAGGGATATGGAGATGGAGAGTTCAGGGACGGATGAGGAAGATGAACATGAAAGAGAAGCAAATAATAAGGCCGTGCAATGGACTGAGGCGGACCAGAAGAATTTGATGGATCTTGGATTTTCGGAGATTGAAAGAAATAAGAGATTAGAAAGCTTGATTGCAAGACGGAGGGCACGGAAAATGTTGAGCCTTCAAGTAAGAAGGCCAGTGGTGAACATGATGGACACCTTTGAAGCTCATGGTCCAATGACTTCTCTCATGATACCTAGAAGCTACAATCCTTTTCTTCATAGTCAATCAATGGGGCACTTTTCGCCCATGCCAGGATCAGCTCCTTCCGTCTTGTTACCTAATCAAAATCCTTTCGACCTTCCCTATGATCCGCAAGAGGAGAGACCTAATCTTACTGGTGGTAGCTTCCACCAAGAGTTCGACTTTACATTCAGCAAACCTGAGGGCATCGGTTTAGGAGCATCCGTTCCCGGGGAACTGAAGGTAGATCAACAAGAAATATCATTCTCCCGTAACTTGACTAAGGAGGACGAAGTTTCAGAAGATCTTCAAAACTCCAAAATAGAAGGACCATTAGGTAAGATAAGTTTAATAACAACCCCAGACCATTGCATATAGGCTATATGAATGCAAGTAGGTTGCAATAGTTTCTTTTAATTGTGGCTGAATTTATCTTGAATTCTCTGACTGCAGATGAAAAAACCGCTGACAGGATTATTGGAGTTGAATCATGCGAAGCGCCCGAATTTGAGGTAGACAATGCAAGAGCTGATGAAGTTATCAAAGAAGAAGTCCCATATTCCAAACAGGGAATGGACTTGATAGGTAATTGTGAAGAAGAAAATAGCAGTGAAGTTGAGACAAAATCAGTACTGATAGAAGATTCCGTTGACAAGTTAAGCTCTGAAGCTTCGTCAGAAGATGATAAGCCGGTCTACAGAGTAGACAAAGAAGCGGTCTTAAAATCCCTTGGAAGGAACACGTCTGTAAATAGGGAAGGGAGTAACCAAATGGGATATATCGGAAACAATTATGATCCGCCCGTTGACATGTTTCGCATGAGCAAGATGCAGGAGTTCCTCGACAATGCTGATAAGGATATGAATCACAGCCATCATGCCTCCATATCTTCCATTGCTTCTGACTTGCAGGTCGAGGTTTCTGAAGTTAGTTGGTCTGGACTAACAGATGACGGAAACATTTCATCCCCCGACGAAGAAATCGCTATGTATAAAGGAGACATGGAAAGCGAGAGCACTGGAGGCATTGAAGACATTGGAGCAACATTATCTCAACTACCTCGCATTGATGAAAATGAACCGAAGGAAGTATATGGTACCAATGAGGACAATACTGGAGTTTCGAGAAGTAAAGAATCTGAAAATCATGTTCCACACAACGGAAACATTTCGTCCCCTGACGAAGTATCCTCAGCATACAAAGGGGACATAGAAAGTGAGAGAAATAGTGGTAATGAAGACACGAGAGAAACATCATCTCAACTACCTCAGATAGATGGAAATGAATCAAAGGAAGTATATGATTCCAATGAGGACAATACCATGGAGGTTGGATTTTCAAAAACTAAAGAATCTGGGAATCATGTTTCAGATGAATTTGCAGAGGAAGTGATTGAACATAATGCCGATAATTCAGTTTCACTATTAGCCGCAAAGGCTGAATTTCTTAACCAAAGTCAGGACCCAACTTCATTAATCTTCCAGACAAATATTGAAGATAAGTTTCAATCATCTACATCTGCAGATTTGTTGCATGTATTAGCATCTGATACTTCAGCTTTTCCAGTCATGGATCAAATGCAGCACCTAGAAGGGGATACAATGAGTAACATTTCCCAAATTGATGATCCGGAAAGAACAGAGGTCAGTCGAGATTTCCCTACACTATCAGTAGGATTTTTATGCTCTTTAACGGCTTTAAGTAGAATAATGGTTTGCCTTAGACTCATTTATAAATCATTTGGGAGGAAATACTTGGTCTCGTTCTTAGATTCATTTCTTAAAATTTGTTTGAAAGCAAAAGATTGAGAGAAATAACTTAATTTTTTGGTGTTAAAAGTTGTAGAGGGAAAACGGTAGTATTCTAGAAGAATATTCTGGTTTCTTGAAATGGTGATTGGGTAAATATGCAACTTCTTAGACAACTAATTAAATAGTTTGTACCAAAAGGAATAAAAAGGTTAATTACATTGTTTAACTAGCCTAAAGTTATGGGAGAAATTTATATCTCAAACTTCTAATTTCTCATTTGAAACTTTCTTACAAAGTCGATGAAAAAGGTCGAATCTTGACAGGAGCCATGAAATTGTAAGCATATCGCAAATTTTCGAGCAAAGATTTCAGTGCTCCAATTATACCTCCCCTCCACCCCCAACCCCCCGCTGTAAGATGCTCAAATAATAACCGGAGATTGTGCATGAAAGCAGCTTACCTATTCATACTTTTTCCCCTTTTTGCGGAATTACGTACTCATACAATTAATTATTATCTGAGTTTGAGAGTAGAAAAAGTTGGTTTTGCTTATAGTTCCGTTGATCGTCATGTTCAACAGCAACTGTTATGTTCTCCTGATAAACCGAAGGGGGAGTCGAGCACCATGTACAAATGATACAAAACTGAAAGAGGATAATGATAAAGAGTTTGGTATTAGAGAGACTGACGATTCAGTAGGTTTGTTCAACGAACAAGGTACAAGAAACCAACCAGAGAAAATGGAGGATCACCATAATAACATATTGGGCCTAGTTGGTGAAAATTCCAATCCAAAAATCTCTGAAGAAGGCAGGAATGTCATGGATTCCTCCACGGCAATTAAGGACAATGATGCCCCAGGATCAACTCAAGTAGATGAAAGTGAAGGGCACGGAGCAGAACAAAGATCTTCCGTAGTTCGTCCAAACTTCACTGATCACCAAGTACGCACTTTGCTGCCTGCATCAGTACTTCAACAATTTCACATTGATTCAAGTATATCTTCCCCCAGATCGGTATTACATCGAGATATTTCAATAGATCCCAGCACCTATTCAAACTCCGGTGATGATACTCCTGTTGAAATACAGCAACTTCATCCACAGGGGGTAGAGAACAGCAACTATATTCCTGAAGACGCTTCAGGAAGATGGGAATCCTCTAATCTTTCATCATCTACTGAGGAAGAGCATTTGACTAGATTGGTTAGTGAGGAAATGGTTCGTGAAAATGAAATGAGAGAAAAGAAAACCAACTTTATCCCCCAAGGCAGTTCAGAAAGAAAGGATTCCTCCAATCTTTCAACATCTGATGTGGAAGATAAATTACAATCTGCGAACCAAAAGTTAATTTGTGAAGATGAAATAAGGCCAAATGAAATGATGGTCATTCCTGAAAGCAGTTCGCCAAAATTGAGTAGTCCTGACTCAGTACTACCAAAGGAAATCAAATCTGAGTTGCCTGGTATTGCAGTGGAATCTTCTAACTTTTTGATAGCTACCGATGAAACTAACTCCTTAGGATCAGTGAGCAACCAGGTTATTCATGAAGATGAAAAGAAACAAAATGAAACCAAAGACATTTCTGAAGGAAGTTCTAGTAGTTCGAGTATCCACGACTCAAAAGAAGTACTGTCAAAACCAGTGGAGGAAAGTGATTATACTTTACCTGTTTTAGCATCTAATGAGGAACCGAACTCAAAGGGAACTGGGAGCGAACAGGTCATTCCTGAAATTGAAAAGAGAGAGAATGAAACCAAAGATGCTTCTGAAGGCAGATTAGGAAAGTTCAGTCCTGAATCAACAATGGCCTTGTCAGAAGGAGTAGGGGAAATCAGTTCTGGTTTACCTCAAACCGGAGAAGAATCCTCTAATCTTTCAACTTCTCCAGGGGAAGCAAATTCCACAAGATTTTTTAATGAAAAAATAATTCATGAGGATGAAAAGGGACAAAATGAAGCGAAAGATATTCCTGAAGGAAGTTCTCAAGGGTTGAGCAGTGCTGATGCAACAGCAGCTCCATCGAAACCAGTAGACGAAATCAGTTCCAGAAGCTTGACAATGACTAATAACACATCTGATAAACTCTATGATCGTGAAGCCGAAAAAGATGCTCAACCTGCTTTGCTCCATCCCATAGAGCAAGTCGATAAATTAAATACCCCAGTTATCAACAGAGAGGTATGAAACTGCTTATGCCTTTTTTTTTCAGTTTGTTATATTTCTGCATTCTTTGGGTTATATTGTGGTAATTTATTTGCTGTCTTTTGACAAAATCTTGGCTTTTACCATCCACTAATACCACTCCCTCCGTCCGGATTTGAATGTCTCATTTTGCCTTACTGGGATGTTCGGAATTGAACGTCCCATTTCTAAATTCAGGAAAATCCACTTGAAATAACCCATAAGGAGGAAGTCCTGAGCTCAGTGGATGGCGAGGCTCAAGCATCAACCAATCCAGTTACTTCAACAGATTCTCAAGGAACCTCGAATGAACTTCAGAAATCGGCTGTGCAGGAAGATCAGACAGAAGATCATTTCCCCTCAGAATCAACTGACGAAAACAAAGGAGAACTCAACCAACCTTTTAAAGGTGAATCCCAAATTTCGAGTCCTAAGAAGATCAGTGAAGTTGAACCATCCAAATCATCAGAGGAAAATGATAGTGCAAACAATCATCTGCTTAACACAGAAACAGAGGTAACTATTCTTAATAAACATGTCCGCATAGTCTTATTTATTCGCTTTTCGCTAGTTTTTGGGGGTGCATTCAATCAATCAATAATGAACAATAAGTTAACGTTTGCATCATTTTTTGAGATTCGACAGATTAAAAAGAATGCTTCTGGAGGAAGATCAAGCGAAGAAGAAGTCTCTGGCGATCCAAATACAGAACAATCTTTATTTACTCAAATGAAAGGACTTTTTAGTCTGTAAAGTTCTAATTCGGATGACCCATGAACATATTCCCATTTGAAAGCAGAATGCTTTCAGGATTTAGATGATTTTTTTGATAAAATGAAGCAAATTTTGTAATGAAATTTCTCTTTCAGAGACATTGTTAAATTAATATACTAGATGATTCTGATCTTCGCTTCTTTTTTTCTCCGTGATCTGTATAATGGAATCAAGCTTTTTAGGTGAATTTATTGCAAAGTGACTTATGTTGTAATTGTATGATTCCTTTACTGGGTTTAGCCGGACCGGTCCGGCTAATATCGATCATTCATTTTTTTAAAGATTCAGATTAATAGTGGACTCGTAGAAATTAGGCCAAATGGTGTATTTAGTGCTGAAACAATTTTCGCTTGGCAATATTGATCCCTAATGATTGTTTGCAGTTTTTTAGATCCTCAATCAATTTACGGGAAAAAAAAGGTCATTCCGTCAAATTTTAAAAAAATTGAACATTTTTCAATAATTAGTTCTTAGAAATCAATAATCTACAAGACCATGGGCGTATCAACCGTCTAGTAGATTATCTCGGAAATATGTAGAAAATTAAGAAAGGGCCCAGACAAGTCCGGGTTTAGAGAATAGGGACCTACAAAGCTGCAAACGATCATTAGAGATCTTGTCTGTCACCCGTAAATTGATTGAGGATCTAAAAAGCTGCAAACAATCATTAGGGACCAATCTTGCCAAGTAAAAATTGTTTCAGGACTAAATACACCAATTGACCTAGAAATTATTCATAATAAGGTGAACTTATAGTTAGGGATGACAATGGGATAAATCGGGCGGATATCTCAATACCTATCCCCACCCCGCGCAAGTGACTCATCGCTCCGCCGCGGATTAAGAAATCTTGCCCCGCTATTAAAAAAACAATATGGAATCACTTTTAATTTATAATATTAGATTAAATAGTTTGATGGTTCAAATAATCTACAAATATTTTAGCAAAATTGTAGCCGGACACTGAGGGGTAAAATTAGCCGTATAATTATCTTTCTTTGGGTTAATGGATATCCACAATATTAATTTCATAACACAAATCATATTACATGTCCTTTTTAGAGTTTATCTCTTAAATTTGAGTTTTATTTTATTTCGTTTAAGACATTGTATTCTATAATAAACATTTAAAGTTTAGATTGTATCTTGTTTAGTTTAGGTCATTGGATTTTATAATAACTTTTAATGTTTAGGTTTATCTGGATTAGTTTAGGACATTGAATCATATCATACTTTCCGTAACATTACAATTATAGTGTAATTATGTTTAGCCTTTATCTTTCAAAGTTTAAGATTTATCTAACTTTTTAGAAGAAAAAAAGATTTATCTAATTTAATTTACAATAATATGAAAATAAAATTTTATAAGTAGAGTTATAGAGATTTTTCTTTTTCTTTTTCTTTTAAAAAGATTTATACAAGTTTACATATGATTCGAATCGTTAGTTTAGGATAAATAAAATAACTTTTGTAATCTATTATACAATAGGTGTGATTAAGTGTTAAAAATAATAATCCATAACTACTTAGAATTTGCTTAGTTTGGTAGGATTCAAATGAAATTTATCAATTAAATCCCTTTACGTCTCACATTCAATCACTCGATCTATTGAGTTTGATTTGATTTGAAACTCAAAATGTATCAAAACTGTCCTTGGATTGAGTTTGAAAATAAAACGTGAAACATTAAATCAGATAGAATTTTGTTTGAGTTTGAGACCGAATACAGAATCACGGAATTAGACACAATCCAATGAGACCCAAAAACCAACTCTAATTTGAACAGAACAAGTAGATAAATCCCGCGTATCATCTGGAAATCATAGGGTTGTACGAGTATTTTTAGGAAGAAAATCTTAAATGGATAATATCATGGATTAATTTGTTTTGGATATTGGATTTTAACAATTTGTCTGATTTTTCTCACCTGACTAGTATATATATAAGACCTCTACCTTCTTCTTTCTCCTCAAGTACTCATATCTTCTCAGAAAGAATCATAGTATTTTGATCTTTAGAATTTAGTATCAGAACCAAAGAGAGATTCTACAATGGCTCCCGGGATAACAGTAGAGAAAGGGGGTGGTGAGGACTTCCCAGCCAAGCTCACTTGGCAAGTCGTGCTTTGCTCCGTTATTGCAGCCTTTGGTGGTCTTATGTTTGGCTACGACATTGGTATTTCAGGTAACCCATATTGTCCTTACATTTTATTTGTATGACCTTCTTTTTTTTGTTATCATGTTTAAGGATTATTTAAGTTTTAAATTGGACGCTGATAATTGATAATGGAATGAATTTGTAGGGGGAGTGACATCAATGGATGATTTCTTGTTGAAGTTTTTTCCAAAGGTTTACACGAAGAAGCACAGAGCAAAAGAGAATAATTACTGCATGTTTGACGATCAGATGCTTCAACTATTTACTTCCTCATTGTACCTTGCTGCCGTGGTTTTCAGCCTTGTGGCTTCTAAAACGTGCAGAAACTATGGACGCAAACTTACTATGCAATTAGCCTCTATCTCTTTCTTTATTGGAGCTCTTCTCAGTCTCTTCGCCCAGAACGTCGCTATGCTTATCATTGGCCGCATTTTTCTCGGCGCCGGTGTCGGAATGGGGAACCAGGTATTGATTACTGTATTGATGATATACACTCAATTTAAGTTTTACCTTTGATTCCCGCCAAAAATCATATAAGATTGTTTCAAATAAATTGATGGAAGATTTGATTGTGATGTAAAAATTTGCAGGCAGTACCATTGTTCATATCTGAAATAGCTCCAGCAAGATTCAGAGGTGCCCTTAACGTTTCCTTTCAGATGCTGATCACCATTGGCATTTTATGTGCCAATCTGGTAAACTACTTCACTTCAAAAGTAGATAAATATGGGTGGAGGATTTCACTTGGCGGGGCAATTGTACCAGCTGCTTTTCTCTTCATTGGATCAATCTTTATAGTCGAAACACCCACAAGTTTGATTGAAAGAGGCAAATTCAATGACGGCTTAAAAACTCTTAAGAAAATCAGAGGCGTTGAAGATGTTCGAAAGGAGTATGATGAGATCCTGACATCCACTGAAATTGCCAAAAAAATTAAATCCCCTTTTAAGACCCTATTGACCAAACGATCCAGCAGGCCTCAATTGATATGCGGAACAATTATTCATTTTTTCCAGCAATTCACTGGAATTAATGTGGTCATGTTTTATGCTCCGGTTCTGTTTCAGACAATGGGAATGGGTAGCGATGCTTCGCTAATGTCTGCTGTAATTACTGGCGGGATTAATGTTGTTGCCACAATCGCCGCAATTCTCTTTGTGGATAGATATGGAAGAAAGCCTTTTCTCATTCAAGGAGCCGTTCAGATGGTCATTTCCCAGGTCAGTTAAATTGCTCTCCTTTTTTTTTGGGGGGAGGCGTTGCTGTGAATGGGGTATAGCGTGCCAATTGCGATAGTTTCGTGGATGATTTCTTGAAAATTATATGCTAACCAAAACAAGGTTTTTTGCAGTGTATTATAGGAGTGATTCTGATGGTGCATTTGAAAGCTACAAATGAGATATCAACAAAGAATGCACACATTGTGATAATTTTGGTTGCAGTTTTCGTGGCGGGATTCGCATGGTCTTGGGGACCTCTATGCTGGTTAATTTCAAGTGAAATCTATCCATTGGAGACGAGGAGTGCTGGATTTTTCTTCGCAGTGAGCACGAATATGATCTGCACTTTCATCATTGCTCAAGCTTTTCTGACAATGCTTTGCCATATGAGATCAACAATCTTCTTCTTCTTTGCTGTATTGATATTAATAATGGGATGCTTTATAGCTCTATTTCTTCCTGAAACAAAAGGAATCCCCATTGATGAGATGAATGAAAGAGCTTGGAAGAAACATTGGTACTGGAAGAGATATTTCATAGTTACGGATGAAGAATGCCAAAAGGTTGAGGAACAGGGGAAAATAGAGCTTCAATAGAAGAAGGAAGGATGATTTTTCTGGGTTTTTATTTTTTATTTTTATTGCCATATATGGCCAGCATAGTTACTAGTTAGTTTTTGGTTCTTTTCTTTTGTAAGATGGTAGACAAAAACACCATCTGCTTTGAGTGCATCCCTTTTTGATTTTTTGTTCTTCCAATGTTCAGCTATGGCCGCCGGCGCCGCAATTGAAATTCTATTAACAATTATTCATAGATAAATTTGATGTTTTATAGTAGATTACAATGTTTAATCCGAAACTAAATTACATCATTTCACATGATATAAATTCTCCTCTCTAGGCACTACGATTTTGGATGCAATAAAAGAAGTTGTGGGCTATGCAAGAAAAATCCTTCACCGGAGTTTCTTGCAAGCGAAAATTTCTCTTTTGCAATTGTAGCTGTGGGTGAAGAGCCATATGTAGAATCCACAGGAGATGATCCAGTTCTCTCTAACTAATAACTGTTACCCTTTTCCATTTTTTAATATTTTAGTTCCATTGGTGAAAATGAGGAAGACGGTACTGTGGAGTTCCGTGAATGTATCCAGGCACTCGCTGATAAAGTTGGCATCTTGACAAGACATCGAGCAGAGCTGCTCGAAAGATGCTCAAAAGCTGAAGCTTCAACTGAGCAGCTTACGAAAGAGTTGGAAGAGAAAAAGGAGTTGCTGAATACACTTTACATAAAGCATCAACATGGTAACTTATACTGCGCCCCTTTAGTTGCTTAGTCGCGGATCTTTTCCTGGCATACATTTTCCGAGTTTCATATCTTGATTGACACCGCGAATCCAACCCTTTTCGATTTAGTCATTGATTAGTGAATTCATGTTCAAATTCTTGAATAACAGGCAGACAAAGAGAAGATATATTTTGGTAGATTGAAAGTACATGAGATAGCTGCTTTTGTTCTAAACTCTGCTGGGTATTACGAGGCAATAAACCGAAACTTCTCCCATTATTACCTATCTTCAGAATCTGTGGCATTGTTTACAGATCATCTCCCAAATCGTCCTCCCTTCATCGTAGGCCAAATCGTTCATATTGAGAGACAGACAGCCAAAGGTAGAAGCATTTGTAGCTGCTTGGTTACCAGGAAGTGAAGGAAGGGGAATCACGGATGTCCTCTTTGGAGATCATGAATTTCAAGGACGGCTTCCAGTAACATGGTTTAGAAATGTTGATCAATTACCAATGCACATCGAATCAAATTCACTCGACCCTCTATTCCCTTTTGGATATGGATTGACAAACAATAAAGAAGCCAAGATAGATTAAAATCGCGGAAACCTCTACAACTGGTTGCGGACAAGTTCTTAATTGTAAGTTCATGAATTTATCATTGTAAGAATTTTTGCTTCCAAATGGAGAAGTCATATGTACTTTGTATCTCAATAAATCACCATTGAAGTTACTTTGTCTAGATTTATCACTCGAATTCGGAAGAAATAATAGATACATCTTCTTCTCCTCGTATCACAGTTGGATGCTTGAATATACACTTCCTATCCAGAATTGAAAATATACACTTTCATATTTTGTAGGGAGAAAAGTGGACGTTCAATTTTGGACGGAGATAAAAGTTATTATGCTAAAATTTTCAACTACACTTTTTGCAGGGTTTCTAAGGTATTGTACCATTAGCAGATGCAGAGACATGATGCATCTTCAGCTTTCCGCCCTTCTTATATTCTTCAGCAGTAAATTCCCTCAAGATCAACGGTAGATCTCCGTGGGGCCCCAACGAAGCCTCCACGAAGATTGAAACTTGATTCCTGCAAGTATATATCATTGGTAAATCAGCAGGTACTTTATCTGATTCATATGAATTGTTTGTAAGAGAAAGCATCAGAATGTTTTCTAATAATGGAAGAAATGGATATTATCGATTGCCGAAAGTGTAAGATTTGTGGCTGTAGGAGATTTTGGAGCTGATAGAAATTGGAAGGGAATTGGAAGAAGGTGATTCTTGGTGGTTCAACTTGCAGAAAATGCTGTTCCTTTTTGTTAAAGATAGTGGTTAGTTTTGTCATCCATGACAACAAAAGTAAAATAAGGTGACTGTGCTTTTGCTACTTTGCTTTAGAATTATTAGCTTATTGGTTGAGAGTGAATATACTTTACCAAGTGACAAAGTTGGTTATTATGCTTCTTTTGGCAGATGGTTTTGCTGGTGTGTTTGTTTACCATTTTGGTTTCGTGGTGCTGACGACTATTCTATCAGTATTATGTTGAACCAATGGAGTTTCTTGGATTGTTTGATTTGATGACTGAGATAGTGATTCTTCAGCATAAATTTGGTGGTCGAGAGTGATTCTCTTGAGGCACTTGGTCGTCTTGGTGTGCAGATGATGACATGTCTAATGTTGGTAATGTGGTAGCTCTCCAACATGTTTGTCGCAATGGAAATATAGTGGCTTACCTGTTAGCTAAATATGGTACTAGTTTCCATTCTCTATGTATTTTCACTGAAATTGTACCGAACCCAGCAGATATGCAATAAAACACTTTGCTTCCTCAAAAATAAAATAAAAATGTCACATATCTACATCTTTGCAGAAATGACTATTACATTAAAGACCAACCAACAAACATACACTAAACATCTGCAACAGTTTTCTCCTTTCTTTATGGAATCCCATGTATTTGGATAGATACCTGTCCGAAACCCAATGCAAGATTTCTTACCTCTAACTCAGAATCTCATTTCACAAATAATTCAATTTTTACGTAAAAGACTCAGAAACTCTGTCCAATCGCTGCTAACTCAAGTGCCCAACAATAGATTCATATACAAAAGGGAAGGGAAGGGAAAAGAAAATGGCACAAAAAACTAGGAGGAAAAAAATGCAGATAATACAAACTATACTATGCTATTGAGTAGAAATTATGCACTTAAAGAGCCATTTGAAAGTTTTACAATAATAATGAACAAAATGGGACTATCTCATGCTTGAGGATACTGATCTGCTGATTGCATCTGAAATACCATACTTTGACATCCTAAATAAGGTTCATGAATAGGCAGATTTTGGCCTTGCATCTTAACATCATAAGAATTTCCGCCTCCATTGGAATACAAGAAAACATTCCCATGATCCATGTTAAAATTCATCATTGCCCCGTTATTATTCACCTGAAAATTAGCCATTTTGTTGTTAATGGCAGCACTGGAAGAATTTCTCTGCTGAGGAACCCCAGAGGAATGCTCTGGGGATGATGATGATGCCGGTTTTCTATTCTCCGGTGAAGGGATCTGATTGTCGGTAAGGTTAACCGTTGTTATGTCATGAATGCTTGCTCTTCTTTTATCTTTTCCACTTGAAAGTTGCCTTACGAAGTATTTCTGAGCATGACTAGCTACTTGTGTTGGTGTTCTTGTAATCACATAATTTCTAGAGATATTTCTCCAATCCCCTTTTCCATACTTCTTCAGCCCCATCAGAAACAACCTGCCAAAGATTTATCCACAACCCAAGTTTAGATTTCCCAAAAGATATTAACTTCAAATCCCTACCAATCATTGCCAAACCATTCATTTCTTGAAAGAAAAGTACACAAATCTATGTCTAAAGTTCCTATGTTTCATGAAACATCATTAACAAAACTTTTGGAACTTAAATAAGGAAAGTTGATGATTACTTGTGTTCTTCCTCAGTCCATGGAACACCTTTCTTCCTTTCTTGTTCCAAAGGCCGATTCGATGAGGATCTCTTCCCAATTGCTGCTCCATAAGATTGCTTGAAACCATCAAAACTATGACTACTGCTTCCCCATTCTAATGTAAAAGGAGATGTGCTATAACCCGGAAGTGGAACAAGCCCGGCTTCGATACTGCTAACATCATCTTCCAATTCCCTATATTGCCTAATGACATCAAGAACAGTTTTTCCAGGAACCATAGCTGCTACTTTTTGCCATCTATCAGGAGTATCTTTATCAAACACAGCAAGGGCATTTTCAAAGGCCTTATTCTCTGCAGGTGTCCACTTAGTGGACTTGCTTTCCTCATATAACCAACTCGAATTCGAAGAATAACAAGTTGGCCATAAAATTTCCATCTCCAGAAAAATAAAACTGTGAGATTTGGAAATTATTTTTTTACAAGGTTCTGGGATTAGGCCATAGGTATGATGAAACAGAGAAGATAAGGAGGGAATCCCAGGAAGGAAAATGCAGAGAGAGGTGGAGATTTTAGAATGGAAATGTAAGGGTTAAAATCAAGAAGCATTTGTTGAAGGGAATCAAAATCCTAAGGAATCTTAAAAAGTTCCCAACTTTTTCAAAATCAAAGAAAAAAAATGCAGGGGAAATTACCATAATAATCTTATATAAAAAAAACTTCAATTAGACCAAGAATCAGCTCTTAAAAAATCTGATGAACCCATCAAAACCGTCCTCAAAAAACTAAAAGAAACAAAAGGGATTAATAAATATAAACTCCTGAAAATCAAAGAAAATAAAGATTCAGTAACTTTCTTGAAAATGAAAAAATTCTGACACTGAAACTTGTTCACTGGTAGCTTCAAGAACATGTGCAGAGTTAGAAAAGCTGGGAAATCAACTGAGAAAACAACATAAAGTTTTAAACTATCATTCAATTGATTGATTCAGAGAGAGAGAGAGAGAGAGGGTGATTGATGAAACCTGGGGTTTTCTGTTGTGGGGAAAAAAATATTGGAAAGTTTTGTACTTTTTTTTCCCCCTTTTTTTTTCTTTTGCTGTATGAACACAATAAAAGGAGAAATAAGATTATGAGAATGAAAGAAAGCAAAGCACCCTAGTTTCAAGAAATGAATCTACTCTTGCTAATACACAAATATTTTCCACGTTACTACTACTAGTCTACTAATATCTTGAAACAGAGATCCATGATCTATCTTAAGCAGTCCAGTTCCTATGCGAAACAGTACTTTTTCTCAAGGTCTCAAACAGAGAGAGAGAGAGAGAGAGAGAGATAGAACACTTGAAGGTGGCTAATTTTGATTGGATGGGAGTTGTGCTTTTGTGGATTCTGATGAAAAAGTTCACTTATTATATATTTCAGCACTATGCCAATCTTCATTTAAAAACTACTTAGCAAAAGAAAAAAAAATCTACATTTAAAATAAAAAAAACAACAATAATAATAGAAAACACTATTTTAATAGTAACCGGACTCCATGAAGTCTTTTTACAAGAATAGTGCATTAATTGACTAATTTACCTTACATCATTTTCTTCATATATTGATTTTGGTCAAAATGTGTAGTTCTCATTCAACTCTTTATTAATCTCTTTGTTCCTTGAAAATTAATTAGGGGTATTTTAGTCATTCTAACTAGTATCTTAATTTATGTAAAAAAAAATTTAAAGACTTATATTTTGAATCGTGAAAGTATCATTTTTAGTACACTAATACTATTAGTTTAAATGTATTAACATTATTGGTTCAGGGTGAATTTAGTCGCTCTCTCACTAAGTATCCATCTTCCTTACAATTTATATCTCTTCTCGGTCCACAGAAAACCAGCCATAGAGAATGATTTCTTGACAAAAAAAAATGGTAGTAGGATTATATCACAATTAGTCATATAATAATATACCCTTTAGATAAAGGTAAAATCGATGGTTTGAGTTTTACTTATAACTAGACTTTTCGAATTACGTAAAAATAAAAGTTTTGTAAGAAAAATTGTGAATTTTATAAATGAAAAGTTAGGGTTTGACATCCAAATCATACCTAATCAAGTTCAAATTAAACATGTTACAAATTTATTTTAGTTGCCCTTGTGGTAAGGGAGGTGCAAATTGCATTTTTTCGATACACAAGTTTTAAAAGAAATACTTTATTAAAAAAACGTCAAACTCCTTTTATACATGATAATTTTGTCAAGTAATATTAACATAATTAACATAACCCTTCTAACATTTAAAAATAGGTCACAAATTCAACACTTTTCAGCCTCATAATAATAACATTTTTTTTTTTTAAAAAAACTCTTGATAATTGAATTAATGGTCAAAGTTGACAATATAAAAAATCATGGTGGTTCTTTTTTATTTAAAAATAATTCTATTCTAATTGTATAGCAAGAACAAGAACATTGTTATTTTTGTGTCATGAATGAAGCATGGGGTGGTAGCTCATGATGATTAATGGAAGCTCCACCAATGACACCGGTGAAATGGGACCCAGGTTCGAATTTGCAAACCCCTAAGTATGGAGTAGTTATAATTAAATTTAGTTATAATTTAATCATAAATTTTAGTTCCATGATAATAATAATAAAAAGGTACTATTTGTACTAAATGGGGTCTTTATAAGATTATCTAATGAGTTTTAAAAATGCAAAGGTTTGAATATTAATGATGTTGTCAACATGTGAATAATCGAACCAATCACGTTCATTGTAGTGTTCAAGTCAACTACTAACTCTTAACTACTAAGATTAAGGTTGACCATCATTCAAAACTCGGATTAAGCCTCCTCCATCTATCAAATTGGATAGGACTACTCATTTCTTGTATATTTAATGACACTCCTGACTCGTAATAATATGTATCGGGTTAGATATATTGTATGTCGATATTATTAAATTTAAAAAAAAATAATACTCCTTCTATCCCAAATTAAATGCTTTATTTTATTTTAGTTTGTTTCAAAATGAATGTCAAACTTTCGCTAAATGTGTATATACTTTCTCCCTCAATTCTCATAACTAACATCATATATTTAATCATATACTTATTATTTAAAATCCACTAATTTATGGGCCCTGCCCTGAGTATCAATGGATTATATGTGGTGAAAAGGGGTCAAAGCTGGAAAAGAAATAAACATTAGGGACTAAAAAGCAATGTTACCTAATTATATGTGGTGAACTACGTGGATACCACATAAGGCCTGGGCCTAATCAAGCGATCGTCATAATAGGAAGTACCTCTGGCGAGTGACGAGCAGTGTTCTTAGCTCTTGCTTCCGAAGAACGGAGCTTTTTTTTTCTAATCATTTTTCAATGGTTCGCAATCGAATTCGAGATCCCAGAACAGGTAATTCGAAATCCCAAGCTTGTTCTTTCCTAATTCAAGGCCTTTAAATCCTTTTGCCCCCATTTATTCAGTATAGTACTTGTGTGCACTTCATATGTTCGACAAAATGCCTCAACGAAATCGAGTAATTTATAGCTATGAATACCTCATATCCAGGGCAATTATTGGCAAAATCATTCGATGCCCAGAAATATTTGAAGAAAATCGGGTTAGGAAGAGAAGATTATCATTTCTGGCAGCAAGTGGGTAAGGCATTATTATGCACCTATGCATGTATCGGCGCAGCTTGGCTGTGGAACGAGACATCGCCGCTTGGATGGTGGACTTTAAAGCCAAGACCCAAGGAAGAAAAAGAACTTGCCCACCTCTACGAGCGCAGGAAATTTCCTTACCCCGGAGACGAGGAAGCCATGAAGGAGTTCGTTATGAAAGGTGGGATGATTGGAACAACAATTGGACCCAAAGGCGTAGTGGAAACGGATAAAGATTCAGTTAATTATCAGAAGGCATTGCAGGACCAGAAGTTAGATCAGGAAGCTATGAAGCTGTGGATGAGGATGAGGATGAGGAGTGAAGTAATTGCTGAACTTCAAGAAAAGGGATTTGATTTTGAATGATCGTTGCTGGAAGAATTTTTGAAAAATGTTCCAGATTTGTGTATTTGTGAAAAAAGTTGAGCCAATTTCACAAATTTGTGCCAAAGTATGCCTAACTGATAATGGATTCAATTATTTTACATCTCTTCCAAAACAATAGTCACGTTATTAGAAGCTTTTTATTTTGAGATAGTTTGCTGGATAATGAGAATTAAGGAACTTTTGTTGTATTTCTTTCCAATTTACTCTTATTTAGTTGGTGTATTGATGGTAATTTAATTTATTTTTTCAAATATTACAAGTATACTACTATTATTAAGACACCTTTTGGATTGAGAGAAATGAAATAAGAGGAGAGAAGCGTAATGATAGAGAAAGAAGAGGGGAGGAAAGGGAAGTGATTGGGTTGAATTTGGTATTTGGATAGTGAGTGAGAGATAAATATGAGTAAATTATTAATTTTTAAATCCCTAATAACGCATCATCGTAATAGATATTGTCATTATTGAAATGGGATCACAATGTTCGAGGCAAGAACATATTACGATAATATTTTCTTGATCTTGATGAATACATAATAGCCTCATACATTGGTGTGTTTTTTGATGTTGGAAGTACTGAGTGTGTAATTTGTGGTAACGAAGAAGAAACTTTGGATCATGTTCTGTTTAGGTGCTCACTGGCTAAGTTTGTATGGTTCTCTTCTAAATGGAATCTAAATGTGAATGGTCTTGGGGATTGGACGGTATTGAGATGGATTCAGGCTATATTTGATCCTCAAAAGGAATGGGCTTGTTTTAACTATGATGCTGAATCCTTTACTCAGTATGCTATATCTATTTTTGAACTTTGTTGGATGGAAAGAAATGCAGTGGTTTTTGGGAAAGAGAAGAGGGATTGGAAGGAAATTTGTGAAGAGATTGATAAGGGCGCGGATAGGTACTATGAAGTTGCAAAAAGAAGAGGAGCAAAACTTAAATTAAACATCCCAGAGGCCTACTGGTCAAGACCTCCTCCAAATTGGAGGAAAATCAATTTTGATGCTTCTTACAAAGATGGGATTTATACTGTTGCTGTTATTGGAAGGAATGCATATGGAGTTATTAATGGTGCTATGGTTCAGTCTGGTAGGTGTCCGGATGCTTTCTCTGCAGAAGCTGCTGGAGCTCAATTGGCTATTGATATGGCAATATAGTACAAATGGAACAAAATTATCTTTGAAGGAGATGCAGCAAAGGTGATTTTCTCACTAAAAGGACAAAGGGAGTCTGAAGAATGGCAAGGGAAATCGACTACTGATTATTGTAAAAGTTTACTTTTCAAAATCAAGGATTGGATGTTTAATCCAATTCCCAGAAATTGTAATAGGGCAGCTCATAACCTAGCTTTTTGGGGGAAGAATCAGAATATTGCTGGGAACATTAAACTGTGTCTCCTTCCTGTAGATGTTTTCTGTGATCCCCAAACAAATGGTTTTGGGGAAGTTGTAATCTCTGGGAGTGGTTTGGAAGAAATAAATGAATAGCTCTTTGTTGATCAAAAAAAAAAAAAAATAGCCTCATACATATTTATTCTTTTATTTGAGTTTTTGTCATTTTATGCTAGAACATTCATTCAATTTGCCAAGCTTGATTGGGCATAAATTACTAGTTTCACCTCTAAATAGAACTTTCTCTTGAACATCCATTAAAACATTAAATGTTCGCTTTCCTAGTTTTTTTTTTATGTAATTGATTATATAAATAGTTCATCCAACTTTATTGTTCAATATACATAAACACTCTTTACTAACTGATATTTTTAGTTTAGAATGTATCTATAAATAAGTACATCTTTACTAACTCATATTTATACTTACAAATTTATATAAGTCATGTCTACAAAAGCAATATCAATATAATCTCATTATTATTATTTTTATCTATTGTATAGTTAAGGTCTAAACTAATAGATTGTCTAATATATTTAAGTAAATTTAATTAAATTCTTTGTTTTTTCACCCTAGAAAATGGGGGAAACTTCCAGAAATATGATCTTCGCATACTACATATAATAAAAAAAATTATAAAATACAACACCGTACAACGTATAAGATAAAAATATTTTCAATGATTAAATTCAGGCACGAAGACAAAGGGTGGGTAGTGGCAGTCACCCCTCAAGATTTTCAAAAATCCTATTAGATATAATAAAATTTATATGTAGTTCGGAATATTTAATTAAATTCGCCCAACATTTTTTTTGCAGTTTTTATATTTAGTTCGATATACTGTTGTAATTTTTTCGCCTCAAAACCTGAAAGTTCTGACTTCGTCCCTGATTAGATTGTTTCAAGGGTTTACTATTTAATTATTATCAGTCGAACTAGAAATATATCATTTCGTGTTAAAGTATTAAGTCAACTATTTTAAGATTTCTTAACAAACATATATCAAGTCTAAACAAAGGATTTATAGTCACTCCTCATACTCAATCAAAAAGCCTTCTTTTTCTTTATGTTTTGGGTGATTTCTCCATTTGCGTTGAGAGTACTTGATTTGTGAAATCAATTGTGTAATTAGATACAACATTGAGTACTGGATTAACAAACTTTCTCCACAGTTTTGTAGGACCACACCACAGGACGGAAGGCTCATTCGTCACGCAACCTGAAGTGAGTTAATTTTCTTTATTAATTATTTTAATTCTTCATTTAATTACTTTTCTTCTCTGAATTTTACATTTTCTTTGGATTTTTTTTTTTAATTTCTTGAAATTATCTGGATTTCCCCCCTAATATTTTCCATTAATGAAGCATCGATTCCTCGAAAGAAAAACTGTTCGATCGATTGAATTTTTTTTCCCGAATTCGATCATTGCTTGAGTCTAGGGTTTCAATTCATCTTCATTTGTCGAAATGAGTAATTTCATGAATCAAAATGTATATTATATATACTATATTTGCAGTATATGCAAAAATCCTTTGCGTTTCACTTCGGTGCTCTGATTAGAAAGAGCGCATAGTAGAGTTGGAAAATTAGGGTAAAACGATGAAAAGTGGAGTTTTAACTGCTTGGTTAATTTCGTAATTAGTGTTCTTGAGACTGGCGATGAAGGAGGGTGGTGAAGAAACGGTGAATTTTAAGGAGTTGGTAGTTTTTGTGAAGCTTTTTGTTAATTTTAATCGGAGAAGACGAACGGAAACCGCCGTAGCAATTTCCCCTCGGAGGTAAACAAAAATGTTCTCAGGAGATGGATTTTGAAGTCTGAGTTATTAATTAACTGGGAGGTAAATTTTAGGATTTACCAATCGTCAACCAGTACAGACGTATAAATTCGGTTATTTCCTTTTTTGGATAAATTGGTGAATTTATTGGTTTTGTTAAGTTTTTCTTTCTATTTTTGGCATTAGTTAGATTTTTTTTCCTTTTCATCCTTCACCCACTATATTTTTGGTTTCTTTTAGTTGGGTCAAGGAATATTTGGGATTGGTGAAGCATAAGCCGGTACCACCCTCACCCTGGCTAATTTCTCAAGGTCTTGTTGTAGGGTGTAGTTGGATTTCCTTTGATTCCTAGGCTGAGATCGGATTGGATTTTCGTCTTAAATTTTCGCAAAATCTGTATCACTTGGGAAAGGGATATAAGATCAAATTTAAATACCTTTAGAATCAATGCAAATTTTTCACTTGGTATCTGACCGCTCATTTATGGAACGGTGGTTCATGAAACCCATTTCAAATAGTCGAAGAAACTTGATAAAAAATAGTCATACATACCCATTTCAAATACACCTGTAGTCATATTAATTCTTTTATGGTAAACTTGTTGGGTTTTTTTTTCTCTTTTTTCATATCGTTTTGTTTTGTCAACCTTGAATTTGTAATCGAGAGAGACATGTAAATGATCGAGTAAGCCAAACAATACAAGGAAGAAGCAATAGTAGCCTTCGGAGTAGGATAATAGAGTTTCCGTATGAGTTCATAAAAGTTGAATTGTATTCAAGACCGTTTATAAAATGCTATAAACTATTAACATAAACTTCTCACATTATAGTTGCAATTAATTGAAATGTTCACAAGGGGACTCTACTATAGCCATTAATTCCTTTTCTTTTGGTCTTAATTTTTTCTGGTGAAATGCAGATTCAGCAATTGTGGACTTGGATTTGCTGATACACTGTTCAAGTATAGCATCAATAGCTCCAGCTGAAACGTGAATCATCATGAAGTACGTATCCACTTTAATTATTATATTCCTTCCATCTCAATTTGATTGTCCACTTTCCTATACGTTTTGTATAAGAAAGTGGATATTCAATTTGGGACCGAAGGAGTAATATTTTTTGATTTTTTGTTCCAGAAATTAAGAGAATCTGAAAGTAAATTACACTCTGGTGTCTATATCCTCTCAGGGGCAGAGCGCCAAAAAGAAGGAAAACACAATCTCCTTCTAGGACTCTCCAGGACCAAGAGAATACAGAGCAGCAACCAAAGGATCCAGAAACTTGGATAGAGTTGGCCACTGAGACTGATCCTTATTGTGCAATCCCAGTACTACTACCTAGGTTTCAAGCTGACTTGCCTGATTTGACTGATAATCGCAAAGATCTAGACAGCGAAAAATTCTTGGGTAAGAAAATATGGCCACTCCAGGACAATAATAATAAAGAAGTAATCGGAAAAGGGAGACCCAAGAATTGCCCATGCAGGAGCCCTGGATCCGTCGAATGTGTTAATCATCACATAACTGAAGAAAGGAACAAACTGAAAACTGAATTGGGGACTGCCTTTTCCGAATGGGGATTCGATACCATGGGCGAAGACGTTTCAAAGGGATGGTCTACAAGGGAAGAGAAAAGGTTTGAAACAGGGGTGAAAAGTATCATGCCATCAAAAGATAAGAAATCTAAGGAGTCTGTCAGAGGAAGAGATAACAAAAGCTTAGTCAGTTACTACTTCAATGTTTACACTCCTAGGCGAATCGGCAAGCAAACCAGGTCCGGATGTACTGAAATAGATACAGATGATGATGTTCCTAGGAAGCATGAGGCCAGTTCTAGCTCTTCAAAAAAGGTTACTAAATCTGGGACAAATAGTGGTGAAGTTAGTAGCTCTCGAAAACCCAGGTTGGATAAATCTAAAGATAATTCTGGCAAGGATAAATACATGTCTGGTTACAGATGAAACTCGGATTTATCTCCTCTTCGATGTGATAGATTCTCAGGTGCAATTTGACGTTGGTGATGCAATTGATGATAAACTCCAGTTATGAAAGTAAAAATAGTAACTTCTTGCCGTTGAAAGAATATCTGCCATCGAATTATATTTCTGTGGATTCCTTGTGATGTAGAATAACAGTATAGCAACAATAGCGATCTAGCGGCTCAAATTTTGTAGCCTGTTGTGATATTCATTTCCATTCTTTTAGAATCTGTAAACCATATGCATGTATGTACCTTACTTCATAATTTTTGAAGTTTTTTTAAAACTTTGGTCTAATTTTGGGAGCTTCTTTCAAAACGGACATGAACACATTTATTAGATGTGTGCATTCTTTAAGTTATGAAAACAGTGGCGGAGGGCCCCCAAGAATTTTAAATTTTTTTATATACTAAGTATATATATCCAATTGTTCAGAAAAAAATAAATTTTTTTCTACTACGGCCCCCCAAGAATTTAAGTATGTACCTTACTTCATAATTTTTGAAGTTTTTTTGAAACTTTGGTCTAATTTTGGGAGCTTCTTTCAAAACGGACATGAACACATTTATTAGATGTGTGCATTCTTTAAGTTATGAAAACAGTGGCGGAGCATAAGAGGGGCAGGGGGGCCCTGGCCCCCTAAGAATTTTAAATTTTTTTATATACTAGGTATATATATCCAATTGTTCAGAAAAAAATAGATTTTTTTCTACTACGGCCCCCCCAAGAATTTTATGATACAACCGAAATATACCATTTAGAAATTTCTACAATCGTTTGGTCCACCAATGTTGAAGATTAGTAGAAGAAATGAAGATCAAGCTGAAGTTCTTCCAAGTTGCAAGCAGAAAGATTAAGCAAAAAAGAATAAAAAGAGCTACAAAAATGCTAAGGAAAAGGAAGAATGAACTTGTGATGTGGGCTGATGATTTACGCATTGGGCCAAAAAAGAATTAAGTAAAATAGGCCCACTTCTCCTTGTAAATAAAATAGCTCGGTTATGTATGTTAAGCGATTTAGGGTTAAAATCGGTGCAGAAAACTCATTCGATGAGCTAATGAAGAATAAAAAAAAAATTCTGGGGGCAGCTAAGACTTTGTATATGTCGTTTAAATTCAATTTTTCTAATAAAATATATAATTCTACCTCAAATATATCATTTTACGCCGTAAGTAAATTTTTAGTTCGGCCCCCCTAAATTCAAATCCTGGCTCCGCCACTGTATGAAAATATGCTTTGTTGTATATCAAGATTAATAAAACGTGAAAAAACATTTTTTTTTTTTTTGTGAATATATTTTGTAGTGTTTTTTTTTTTTTTTTGAAAAATAAAATTATTCTAGATATGGTAAGAATGCATTGACAAAATGCTTACTAGAAGGTAAACGCCTTTCTGGCCATCTTGAGGAATATGTTTTCAAAATTGGTCCATTTAGAGAGACTGTTTTGAAATTGAGCCAAATTGGTAAAAAAAAAAAAAAAAATCACATTTTCTTTTTAGGGGCTGTTGATGTAATATTTTTTATTTTGGTTCGCCTTTGTTTTTGTTTTAAAAAAATTTGACATAGCATTTTTTATTTCCACTTTATTAAGGTCTTTTTCAATTGTGCTATAGTACATGTTAATTTGGATAAACTGAAAAAAAAATATTTTTTCTAAAATGGAAGCGGGATATATTTTTTTAAAAGAAATTTGGTGATTTCCCTTGGATCCACCGTTGGCAGTTGGCACCCACTGAAGCCTAAATTCTCTGCCCGAGGCCCAATTTGAACTTGAATATGGATTCCTTATACAACACGCACGTGAAGCTCCTAGCCTCGGACTTCCTAAACCTGACGCCTTGCCCTGGAGAACAGAGCTCCTTCTTCCGCAAAGCTAAACGGCTTTCTCGTGCCGAGACTGTGGGAATCGTAGTTAGCCGAGAGCTTAAACCGGGCAAATTCTTGAAATTCATTATTGACGATGGCACTGGCTGCATTCCCTGCGTTCTCTGGCTCAACCACTTTAGTTCTCCCTACTTTTCTAAACGAAACCCATCAGATGTTCGACAAAATGCCCGTGTGGCCATCAACTTTGCATCTGATGTCCAGCTCGGTGTTTTGGCTAGAGTTCGTGGCCGGATGGCGAATTACAGACAGTGGCGGAGCCACAGTGGGGCATGGTGGGGCAAGTGCCCCACCAGTTTTTTCCAAAAAAATAATTGAGTTTTAGTTTTGTTTTTATAACCCTTCGTCTCGTGGACATTGTTTATTGTACCCATTTTGAATCACTTTACGATTTAAAATTAAATTATTATTATTATTATTATTATTATTATTATTATTATTTTTTAGTTTTAGTTTTAACACCTCGTCTCGTGAACATTGTTTATTGTACCTATTTTGAATCACTTTACGATTTAAAATTAATTTTTTTATTTTTTATAAAGCACTGATCAGTAGAGTAAAAAGGGTGAACAAAATGTGAATAACTCTAGTCTATAAGATTTCATCCAAAAAAAAATTTTGGCTTCGCCAATATTTATATGCATTTATTTTGTCAATGTTAATTGTGCCCCCCGAAGAAAAATTCCTGGCTCCGCCACTGATTACAGAGGGGCTATTCAAATTACTGTTTCAGATGTGGTTGTGGAGAGGGATCCGAATATGCAGATCCTTCATTGGGTGGACTGTATAGCCCTTGCACGTAATTGTTATGATCAATAGTTCTAAGATATGGGTTGGTGTGTGCTTTTAATTATTTTTTTAATCTGCAGCCTCTACTTGAAAGCATGCACATAGTTTATATGTTGGTTTGGACCCCGATTGTCAGTATGTAATTACACTTAACTTGCCCTAGATGTTAGTACGGAACTACACACGTTACCAATTAGGAGGAATTACTCTCATTTGATCAATTATGCCAATTCTTATTGACGATTGGTGTGTGCTTTGTATGTGTTCAAGGAGATTTATGCATAAAAGATAGATTTTGGAATTCTGGGCGACTGAATTTTGTTGTGGACCTGGGAATGTTAGTTGAACTTAGTGGTATTTCAAGATTTTTTTTGTCATTTGGTAGTAAATGTGTGACTTTAACTATCCTGAACTGTAAGCATTGAGCTGGAATACTGGAAGAGAATGGATGGGGTGTACTTGGATAAAGTTTGGTTTGGGTTTGGTCTCACTTTTGGCGGGAAATGCTCAAAATTTGAAATTGTCGGGAAATGTTCAAATTCCAAATTTTTTAGGCCAAAATTTGGAATTGGACAATTATTTGAAAAAAAAAATTTGAATTTGAATTTCTCCCGCCTATTTTAGAGGCCAAATTTGGAGCATTTCCCGCCAAAAGTGAGACCAAACCAAACCTTGTCCAAGTACACCCCTGATAGCCAGCTTTTCCTTTCAGATTTTCATAGTTCTTTTTTTAAAGCCAAGTTTAGCTTGCAAATGTTTTGAAAACGTGGGAGAAAGGGGTCTCAGACTGAGAGTGTAATTGGATCGAGTCTGATGAACAAAAATTATGCAGCAATCTGCTACCCATAAACCCGGGCTTTGCATGGGCTTGGCCCCTTTTTTCTCATTCGGTCATGACATGGCACCCAAATTTGTGGGACAAACATTTTTGGCAAAAACGGAAGTCCGAGTTCCGTTTTCAGTGAAAACGGAACTCCAACTTCCGTTCTGGGTGACGTGGCAAGGCGCGCGTGGGTGACGTGGCTCAAGGCGAAAACGGAACTCGGACTTCCGTTCTCAATCAACAGATTTTTTTTTTTTTTTTTTTTTTTTTGCGTCTTCCAATTAACGATTTGCTTCCTTTGATATCTGATATCAAAGATATCTTTGCTTCCTTTTAATATATATATATATATATATATATATATATATATATATATATATATATATTATTTCTTAATTCAATTTTCTTGTCACGAACATTCTCTAATATTATACATTTGAACATTTTGCCTTTTATTTACTCAGCTTTCTGCTAAAATTGCATCGAGACCTGACCTATTAATTGTCAACTTTTATTATGCTAGTTCTATTTTATTTTTTAGTTTTTTATTACTTTCGTAATCCCAAATTATTTGTCCACTATGTTATAAGATTTATTTAGAAAGTTGACAATTAATTCGAAATAAATTGTCAATTAATTAAAAAAACATTATTTAGAAAGTTGACAATTTATTTCGAATTAATAAATTTTTAAATAAACATTTACTGTGGTTTCCTGTTAGGATGGTCATGTGCACAAGTCATGAATTTTTCCTGAAGGTAAAAAAGGTATTTTAGATAAAAATTAACTAAAAAATAAATAAAATTGAAATACCCTTTCTACCCTTAAGGGCCTAAAACCCTAATCCGAAAACCACAAAACCCTAAATCCTAAACCCTAAACTCTAAGGGTTTAGGATAAATTTATTAATTCGAAAATACATATATGACCAAATCACATATAAATCCTTTTGGAAACATATTAACCCTAAACCCTAAATCCTAAAACCATAAAACCCTAAATCCTAAACTCTAAGGGTTTAGGATTTGGGTTTGGGGTTTAGAGGATTTAGGGTTTAGGGTTAATATGTTTTCAAAATGGTTTATATGTGATTTGGTCATATATGTATTTCTGAGTGCAAAATTTATCCTAAACCCTTAGAGTTTAGGGTTTAGGTTTTAGGGTTTTATGGTTTTAGGATTTAGGGTTTTATGCCCTTAAGGGTAGAAAGGGTATTTCAATTTTATTTATTTATTGGTTAATTTTTATCTAAAATACTTTTTTTACCTTCAGAAAAAATTCATGACTTGTGCACATGACCATCCTAACAGGAAACCACAGTAAATGTTTATTTAAAAATTTATTAATTCGAAATAAATTGTCAACTTTCTAAATAATATTTTTTTAATTAATTGACAATTTATTTCGAATTAATTGTCAACTTTCTAAATAAATCTTATAACACGTTGACAAATAATTTGGGATTACGAAAGTAATAAAAAACTAAAAAATAAAATAGAACTAGCATAATAAAAGTTGACAATTAATAGGTCGAGTCTCGATGCAATTTTTAGCAGTAAAGTCGAGTAAATAAAAGGCAAAAATGTTCAAATGTATAATATTAGAGAATGTTCGTGACAAGAAAATTGAATTAAGAAATAATATATATATATATATATATATATATATATATATATATATATATATATATATATATATTAAAAGGAAGCAAAGATATCTTTGATATCGATATCAAAGGAAGCAAATCGTTAATTGGAAGACGAAAAAAAAATAATAATAAGTCCGAGTTCCGTTCTCGCCCGAGAACGGAACTCCAAGTTCCGTTTTCACCTTGAGCCACGTCACCCACGCGCGCCTTGCCACGTCACCCAGAACGGAAGTTGGAGTTCCGTTTTCACTGAAAACGGAACTCGGACTTCCGTTTTCGCCAAAAATGTTTGTCCCACAAATTTGGGTGCCATGTCATGACCGAATGAGAAAAAAGGGGCCAAGCCCATGCAAAGCCCCATAAACCCCTAATGCCTAGAACAGGCTGCATCTCTTCAAGTTGAACTCGGGTGGTATAGGTAGATCTATGTAGGGGATGCATTAGCTAACTAGCTGCTGAGTGCTGTCGTTTCAGACAAGATCAGTTTCCTCATAAGATAAATGGCCAGCAACAAACTACATGAGCAATGCTAACATTATTGAAACAAACAAAAATTGGAAGAGAAACAACAGTTTACAAAGCTATAACCATTCAATAAACAATGAGCACCTAATATCAGTTCAATTGTAAAACATTCCCACTAACAGAAATCGAGTTTCTCCTCCTAGAGCTCCTTAATGGTGTCAAGTAAAACGGAAATGTAGAATCATCTAAGTTGCTACAGATCTGTTTCGCGTTCTGATTTCCATCCAACAAGAACTGATCCCTGCCCTTGTTAGCACATCCATCAATTAGACTACTACTCCTCCTCCTATGGTTTGGTGCAATTACTTCAACAGAACGCCTGGGACCAACGATGCTACTGCTCCGCATAAGCCTCCAACCATCGGCATCCTTCACTTCCTCACCAAACTCCCTCTGTTGCTTCTCACTAGAATCCACAGCATCACTTGAAGAACTTTCACACTCCTTTTCACAAGATTTCTGCTTGAAACCGAACACATTCCACATCTTTCGCCACCTTACAGACTTCTTGGTCCCCAAATTACTACTACTTTTGGTTTCAATAGCAATAGTGGACTTGGAAACAGATGATGTCAAGTGCCAATCTTTCAATTCTCTCTCAGTAATAACCAATTTTGTAGGTGAAAGTTTAGCATTTGAAATATACTTCAATTCATCTCCTTCCAAACCCACAATTTTCTTACTCAAACTCCTCACAGAACTTGACCTATCAAAACTACTTTGCCTTTGAGAAGACGAAGAATCCGAATTCGATTGACCTGATCCACCAGAACTAGTTTCGTCTTCCATTATTGAATGCATTTGCCCATCAACCGATATCCTGTGATTCTCAAATTCATTCCCACCACCAGCTAACATAGCATTATCTACCACAGATAACATAGGAGCAAGCCTAGGAATAGTCTTTGCAATCAAATACCCATCCCAAGAAGTTCTTGCCTCTTCAAATGAAATTCTCCCACCATCAACTGAAAACCTACTAGGTTCTATATCACATGATCTTCTTCCCAATCCAAATTCCGGTACCTCGGATTTAATTTCTTCGACTGTTCGCCCTTTCAGGCTATTATTCATTTCACCTTTAATTCCCCGGTTACTGCCCGAATATTCGAGCTTCTTTACCTTCTGGTTTTGCCTCCATTTTTGCAATTTCTTGCTAAAAACAGAAGCAGCTCCCCGGAGATTTCCAGCTAGGTCTTTAAAATCCTTCAGCTTTCGATTCTTGCTTTGTAATTCTAGATCTATGAATTCTTTCATCGTTTTTCCCTCTCCTTCATCATCATCTCCAGCAATCGCATTACTGATCTGCAAAGCTCTATTGAAATCATCATCTTCTTCTTCTTCTCCGGCGTCAATTACTGAACCGCTGAGAATATTATTGGTTTCAACCTTGGAATCAGCAGCAGATCCACCACCACATTCATCGTCAACATCAAATAATCGACCAAGACTATTATTCCCATTCTGAGGCCTAACATCACAAGAATTCCTTCTTGGTTCAGCAGAAAACCCACCCAAAGCTTCACATTTAGCAGTAGAAACAGACCTGCAACGCCGGAACTCCGAAGACCCATTGCCAAAATAATACGAGACGGAGGAAGAAGAGGGTTCTGGGTCAGCAGACGGTGAGTCGAGGCTGGAAAGGCGTTCACGCAAGCAGGAAGCGCAGATGCCGGCGGCGGATGGATCAGAAGGGTGAATGTAACATGAGGAGTGACGGCGAGTTCGGGTACGGGGATGGGAAACGGGTTTGAGGGTCATCTTCTCATTGGGTGGTGATGCTTAGAGTGAGAAAAAAATGGGATCATTGGAGAGGAAGATTGGATTGGATTGGATTGGAGGTAAAGCTTGGAGGGGAAGGAGTGAGGAGACGTGGAAACCGCACTTTCCTCTGTCATGGGCCTTGTTTATGTTGTCTTTCCCATTTTAGCCCCTTTAATAAACTCCCCTAGATTTGGGGCCTATGCGGTCGATTGGTTTAAGCATATTGTTTAAAAGTGGTGTTGTGACGCCAAATATCTCCTTTATTGGATGAGTTGACCTGATGAATAGTGCTTAATTTTCCAATTATTTTGTAATTTTTCATCATTTTTTACGGATAGTGTTTAATTTTGTTGTGAAAAAGCCATCTTTCCAATTTACTCTTGTGCGCCTATTATAGATTTAAGAGGAAAAAAAAATAACATTCTTAGTTTCACAAATATATAATTAGTAATAGACAATTGAAAAGCAACATCAAATATTATTGAAGTATATATATTAAGAATGTATTGTGCTTCTTCATGCAATATAAAAAAAATTCAATGCTCATAATCTGGTAATTCGGGATTTTTATTTTTATTTTTTTTGGAACCTCAACAATGCTCTCTTCTTATGCTGAAACACTTTTTCAGTTTAGAAGAAACTAAAAATGCACTTATTTGATTAATAAAAACTCAATAATTTATTATGTGAATATGACCTTTAAGTCTAATAGGTCGTTTCATTTAAATGGTAATGAATTTGGCAGTTCAGTAATTTTCTAATAGCTCATGAATAAGTAATTTTAAAGAGTAAATTAATGATAAAGTTGTCACATTGAAGTTTCTAATTGATCCACAGCCCACAAAATGCCACATGTCACATCATGATAAAGTTCTCACAAAATTAGAGTTGAAGATTATAGCTCATGAAGAAGTAATTTTAAAGAGTAAATTAATGATAAAAGTTGCCACATTGAAGTTTATAATTGATCCACATCTCACAATATGTCACATGTCATATCATGAAGCTTCTAACTCAATTTGGCTTAAATTTACATATTATAGATTTCGTACGAGATATATGATTAATATACTTCCTATAGCATTCTCTACAATGTTTATAATTATAATCTTGTTCATACTTAGAGTTTATGTTGTTTAGTTTAAAATTTATGAGTGAGAATTCATACCTATATTTGTATATTCTATCCGTCCGAATTTGAATTTCTAATTTGACTTATTAATATGCCCGGAATGAATGTCTAATCAAATTATGAAAAAATCTTGACAGAAGATGGAGATCACTCCTTCCCATCATACACTCACTCATGTGTCCTCAAAACGGACAATTCTGATATGGGTAGAGTCTGCACATTGGCCAAAGCAATCGTCCCACGTCGCCTCCCCTGAAAAATTCTCTCGATCACGGTTAAAATACAAAAAAATATAGTCTCGATATGGATACGATTAAAAGTACAAAAACTGTGACTTGGGAGAAATGCAGGAGGAGGCGACGTGGACAGATGCTTTGGCCAGTGGATCGGCCTCTACCCTCTACCCTCAGTCCCATATCGAAATTTTTCCCCTCAAAACTCCAGAATACTTAACTTTTAAGGACTCTGCCCAATCTCTTTCCAGAAAAGAAGGGTAGATGTCCTTTAATTCTGTAGCAACTACACAATCACATAACATAAATAGCAGCAGATGCTCGCAAAATGAATCATATAAACTCACCCTGCACAAATTTTTCGATAAGGTACTTTCTAGTTTCCATTTGTATAATGGTAGACAGAAAGATTATGATCTCTCCATCGAAATTACTTCTACAATGAGATGAACATATATCAATGAATCTTAAGTCACTATGCTAATCTAATTGTATTTCCTATTCGGCATCGACTAGTAATCTTTAGAACAGACAAGCAAAATGTTTGTTATTCCTTTTTCCTGAAACCCTGTAAGCTAAAATAAAAAGGAACCAAATATAATGAGTTCCAAAATCAATTCTAGCTCACTTTGATTAGTTGATTTCAGGAACCAACTCTTTCTAGCATCTTGCAATCACTATTAACATATCAGACTTATAATAATATAGACATCCAACCAAACCCCATAACACATACTACATTCATTCCATAATATAAGTCGTACCCTCTTTTGTATCTAATTCTCCAATCAAACACGTGAGAAGAGATTGAGGATAATTTCATTTCTCTATCAACAAATCCAATGTTTAATGGGCAAAATGTTAATTACACTATCAAAGATGTATATGAAATAAAAATATTATCAATTAAAAAACACCATCCTAAATTATAATTGTATTTTTTTCTAAAAAAAAATCCAACAATTGGTATTAGTCAATGCGTTGTTAGTGCATTATTTTTAACATTTGGATGAAACTGTAAGACTAACTACATGAGAATGGTGATTTTTTATCCATTGAAAAAACGACACGTTGGTTTATATGCAATTAACCCTTCAATTTAAATGATGACAAGGTAATTATGTGGATAATTGTATTTAATAATTTAGGATAAACCGTAAAAACTTGGTGCGCAGTAAATCCTTTTCCCATTTTCCAAATCCTAAAAAACACGATCAGTATATATAACGAATTGCATAATCCATGGTTGCAGAACCGACGCCCAAAATGGAGAAAGCTAAAGAATGCCTGGAGATAAGCAAGGAGGAAGCCGACCGAGTTTCCCGACTCACCTTTCCATCTCACGTCGATTCTAGTTTCTACGAGTATTATGCCCTTCGTGGCATCCGAGTTGACCGAGTCGAAGCGGGCCTTGTTTCTTGCACTTTCAAAGTCCCTCCTCGCCTCCTCGTAAGCAAAAATTCACTTTGTTCTTGGAATTCTTCATTTCTTCAGAAGTTAACCTTTGAAATTTATTCGGGATTTCTTTAATATTTTATGTCGGTATGCTTTGATTAATGTATAATATTAGTATTGTACTACCTCAATTCCATAATATGGGTAGTTTACAACCTATAACCCTAATTAAGAAAACAAAAAATGACTTACTTTGTTAGTCAAAATATCAATATTACTCTTATAAATGAATTAGTGATTTTTTTTATGCAAATGAATTAGTGATATACAAGTAGAGTAATATTGATATTTTGACTAACAAATAACTTGTTTTTTGCTTACTTAATTTTCGCTACGTGTCTTAGACGACTTATATATGGAAGTGAGGGAATAATAATTTATTTAACTTGAATTCAATTTTTTTAAGGATGGAAATGGGAATTTTGCTTCGGGGGCTGTAGCGAACCTGGTGGATGAAATGGGAGGTGCCCTAGTTCATGTTGAGGGTCTGCCCATGAATGTATCAGTGGACATGTCTATATCTTATCTTTCAACTGCAAAGCTTGATGTAAGGCCCCTCCTCACTTGTTTCCATTATTGGTGATTTCTATGTTAAAGATTACATTAGGACATATTAGTTCTTGTTTTCAAGCTTATTTCTTGGTATTTGATGCTTGTCATAGTTCCCTGATATCATTTTTTGTTGGTCCTATCTTGATCATAAGTTGCTTCGCGAATGCGAGGTGAATATGTGTGGATGGATGGATGCAACAACTTCTTAGCTAGCCTTTACTCCTTCGTGTCCCGTTAAACTGTCATAAGTGCATCTTATTGTTAATTTGATTTCTATGGCATTTCAATTAAAAAAAAAGTGGAGCATATAAACTACCCAAGAAGCTCTAGTTTACTTGTAGGCTAGGTTTCTCTCTTAATAGCGTGAATCTTCTGGACAAAGGATTTGTTGGGAAGTTACTATAGTTACTTGTGCATGTATGATTTTGTCTATAATATGTTGCTTATGTTGAATTCCATATGGAAAATTTGGCAGGATGAATTGGAAATTGTCTCAAAGCTTTTGGGTAGGAAAGGGAGTTATTCTGGGACGCTTGTTCTTTTAAGAAATAAGACCACTGGAGAGCTTATTGCTGAAGGAAGGCACTCTTTGTTTGGTAAACATGCGAGCAAAATGTGATGCTAACCGTTCTGCGTATATCTTTTAAAAGGATGTAATAGACTTTATTTTGGCATCATGAAGCATAGTTGTTTGTGTTGTAGTCACATGTTCACTCTTTGTTTGGTAAACATGCGAGCAAAATGTGATGCTAACCGTTCTGCGTATATCTTTTAGAAAGGATGCAATAGACTTTATTTTGGCATCATGAAGCATAGTTGCTTGTGTTGTAATCACATGTTAGGAGAATAAACACTCGATCTTAATTCAATGAAACAAGTTAAGAGTTTTTTTTGTCTGCATGATTTTCTCTTATCTTTATATGTGTTTAAGTAGGTATCAAACAACTAAAGGAGAATCAGCCAAGAAGCTTATGTTCTCATAAGAAAGTAACTGAAGTAAGCAAATGTGAAGTTGTTTTTTTTTCTTCATTAAATTACACTTCTTTATTTTTAGATACACAGAAGAAGAATGTAGCTATTATTTGGTTTCTTGATGGTTGTGCACTTCACAAACTGAATCTTGGTGTTCAGCACTTTCTTCATTGCTTTCATTAAGTGACATCCCCGTGATCTTAGTAACTGTAAAAGGGAAGAATGGATACTGGAAATTGCTGCAACAGCGCGACATATTAACTGAAACAGCCATTTGCAGAGTCCTAGGTCAGGCAGGTGAGCATCATATGCCTATCAACGGGGTCTGCATGGCATATAGAGGAACTGATGAATTGGAGTGTCAATCAGAATATGAAAGTGATGATGGTCTTACTAATTTCTTATCATTTCTGTAGCTAGGAAGGCCTGTTTTGACTGATATGAATGCGTGCTCTTTCTCTAACACTGGCTTGCTCATCAGAGTTCTGTTTTTTTTAAATGTTACCAGAAATTTTTACTTATATAATGAAATTGATGTATATAGCAGAGAAATTTTAGTTTTGAAAGCATTTGGATGGTGTTTCTGTAAGATCAGTTCAAAGAGTTTTTGCTGGCTGGCTGCTGCTGCTTATATTTCTGGTGTTATCACTGTTAGAAACATGAAGGTTTCTCTCGGTAGGAAGGTGCTGATTCCTTGCAGCATTCTTACTTTCGAGGCTTGTGGGGTTGGGCTGTAGAATGACGAGTATGAAAGATGGTTGGAGGATTGTTTGTATTATAGTGTTTAGCTTCGAAAAATAACATTTTGTGTTTCGTGAATTATTTGTAAAGAATAATGTGGATTTCAAATATAATTTAATATTTTGTTCGAGGTAGACGTTATTCTCTTGTTTTAGAACTTAAATTATGATTAAATACATGTTGAACTAAATAGTGAAAGTTTTATTCGGATTTGACCTCTGAAAATAGGAATTGCATTGTTAAGAGAATCATCCGTAGATTTCTAACTTGGATTGGTCAGTCTGCAAATATACGAAGTTAGACACGAGTACCCCACCAAAAAACTATGGGGGATTGCATTGGTATGGTCCAATTTTTCTCTAAATGTCATGGCATGCAAAAAAGTGAGAGTAACATTTCTGGCCAGGACGGAAGTTGACGTGGCACTTCCCAGACGCGCCTCGCCAACGTCAGCGGAGGACGGAAGTCTCCCCGTGAACCTTTTTTTTTTTAAGATTTTTTGGATGAATTGTGAATTCTCACTTTTTGTCTTTTCCTTTGTCTTTTTCTTTTGTTTTCTTTTTCTTTTTATGTTAATTTAAAAAAAAAAATTATATATATATATATATATATATATATATATAACACATTAAATAATGTCTAAAGGATTCAGAGTTTTAGTTTTCTACAATTGCGAGTCGAAAAATTCTGAATCCTTTTAGACATTATTTAATGTAGTAATATATATATATATATATATATATATATATATATATATATATATATTAAATTAACATAAAAAGAAAAAGAAAACAAAAGAAAAAAGAAAAAGACAAAAAGTGAGAGATCACAATTCATCAAAAAAATCACAAAAAAAAAGGTTCACGGAGCTCGACTCAGGACGGAAGTGGGACTTTCGTCCTCCGCTGACGTGGGCGAGGCGCGTCTGAGAAGTGCCACGTCAGCGAGGACGGAAGTCCGGGACGGAAATGTTTCTCCTCCAGTTTTAGGTGCCATGTCATGACCGAAATAGAAAAGCTGGGTCAGGCCCGTGCAATCCCCAAAACTATGATCAAATATTTGAATAGTTCGGTAACAAAACAAATTATAATTTACCGATTTATAACTTTTTTTATTATTATTTTTGGCTGAATATAACCTTTTTTATCATTTAATAAATTATTAAATTGACTATTTAATACTAACTAACTTATAAATTAAAAGATTAAATTACAAATTAGTTGGATAATTCCCCTATAAATAGTTGCATTATAAATACAAGTCAGAACACGCTTGGTCATGTAATTAGGAATTTTTAAGCGGTTAGTATAATTAATATATCTTATGTTTATAGATAATGTAATGTTTCGGATAGTAATATAGTGATAAAATATAGAGCAAATAGTTTTTTCTGCCACAAAACTACTTACGAGTGCTATATCTGCCACAAATCATGTTTTCGTGTTTTTTCTACCACAAAACTAGTTACGAGTGCTATATCTGCCACAAATCATTTTTTCGTGCCTTTTCTGCCATGAAACATTTTATTAGTGCTAAAAATGCCACAAAACGAGGGAGGGTGAAGGGAAAAATAGGTAAGAGATAAAATTAATTTCAAATAGACCCTAAAATCACTTTTTTATATTTAATTGGGTACACAATTTATTTTCTAAATAATTGACCCCTTTTTTCCCAGGTTTATCAAAACCCCCCACCACCTTCTTCTTCCTTCTCCTCCCACCTTGAGCCGCCGTCACCACCTCCCATCCCGTCACCCAATCCCCAACCCCCACACCCACCTATACCCCTTGAAAATTAACCAAGAATAGCAATCCATATGATGAAAGTACTTCTAGGTCTATATTTCAGACACATATAACAAATTTCGCAAATGTTTTGCTACTCTAACTTTTAGAAACTGCTTTACAAAATACATATAAGTCAAAGCAATAAGCAAAATGCTAATCAATTTACACTACATGATTAACCAAGCGCTTTGCTGCTAAAACCATAAAAAAAATTAAACAAAATACATACCAGTCAAAGTACTAAACAAAATGTAGATTAGTTTGCACTACATAATTTAACCTAACAGAGATGCTTTGCATCTAAAACCATCAGAATTCCTGGAAAAAAAAAGACTCTCTCAAAGCAATATGCAAAATGCAGACCAATTTCCATAGGAATGTCTAATTGTTCTTAGGCATTTTTGCTAGGCTATCACTTTCACCACGCCTCTCCAAATCACCAAGTATTAAAAATTTGGGAAATTTGGGAAGAAGGGTCAAGTATTAAAAATAAAATTAAATTAGGTACCCAATGTAATATAAAAATTTAAATTTAGGGTTTATTTGAAATTAATTTGATCTCTTACCTATTTTTCCCTTCACCCTCCCTCGTTTGTGGCATTTTTAGCACTCATAAAAAGTTTCATGGCAGAAAAGGAACGAAAAAATGATTTGTGGCAGATATAGCACTCGTAACTAGTTTTGTGGTAGAAAAAATACGAAAACATGATTTGTGGCAGATATAGCACTCGTAATTAGTTGTGTGGCAGAAAAAGCTATTTACTCTAAAATATATTATGAGGTTTCTATTGAGAGTGAATTGCTTATTTTAGACTTAAACAATTTATGCTTTTCGCTTTTTAGACTTAAACTTTGTTTTCGACCTTTTGTAGACTTAAACAATTTACGGGTACCCCGATATAGATTTTTTTCAAATTTCGACAAAAACTCACCTAAGCATGCAAAAGCGTGTCGCTTTTGACAGGGGTAAAAAAGTCTTTTCAGCTTTACAAAACGAATTGCTTATTTTAGACTTAAACAATTTATACTTTTCGCTTTTTAGACTTAAACTTTGTTTTCGACCTTTTGTAGACTTAAACAATTTACGGGTACCCCGATATAGATTTTTTTCAAATTTCTGACAAAAAACTCACCGACATGCAAAACTGTGTCGTTTTGACAGGGGTAAAAAAGTCTTTTCAGCTTTACAAAACAAAACAAATAAATAAATAACCGACCCATTTTCCATGTCTTCTCATCCTACCACCATCTTCATCTTCTCCACCCTAACCACCATAATCACAATCAACACCATCAACATCTCCAACATCACCATCTTCTCCACCATCACATTTCTTTTTTAAGAACAACAAGGTCTTCAAATCTTCAATCCCCAAACAACAAGGTAATATGGGGATTGAAGATTTGAAGACCTTGTTGTTCATAAAAAAGAAGATGAAGATGGTGGTAGGATGAGAAGGGGGAGAAGTCGGGTTGGATTTGATTGGGTCGGCTCAATTATTTATTTATTTGTGTTGTTTTGTTTTGTAAAGCTGAAAAGACTTTTTTACCCCTGTCAAAACGACACAGTTTTGCATGTCGGTGAGTTTTTTGTCGGAAATTTGAAAAAAATCTATATCGGGGTACCCGTAAATTGTTTAAGTCTACAAAAGGTCGAAAACAAAGTTTTAAGTCTCAAAAAGCGAAAAGCATAAATTGTTTAAGTTTCAAAATAAGCAATTCACTCTTATTTATTTGTTTTGTTTTGTAAAGTTCGAAAAGACTTTTTTTACTCTCGTCAAACGACACAGTTTTGCATGCCGGTGAGTTTTTTGTCGGAAATTTGAAAAAAATCTATATCGGGGTACCCGTAAAAAAATACACTCAGATTAAACTAATAAGTAAAATTAATGTTTTCTCAAAAAAAAAAAAAAAGAATGTAGAGATTAATAGAGTGCATTATCAGATCTGTAATTCCCATTTTGCCGGTCACTCAATCCAAATCACCAAGTCCTTAATTAGGAATTAATATCATATAATAATAAGAGTAATGTCACTGTTCATTTCCTCTTAAAAGGAAGTCTTCTGCAAATATTTCAACAGCCTCCTCCTATGTCAGTTGACTCAGTTCAGTTGTCGTCTACCTCACCCTCACTCTTTTCTGCTTCCATTTCCAGAAACCCAAGCAGCGAGACCTAGTTCTTTCTTCGTCTTGCATCAACAATTCTTACTCTGATTAACCATAAACAGGTGGCGAATTCCGAGACGAAAACATGAATTTCCCCACCTCTCTCCGGCGACCTCTACAGTGTCCAGCTGCAGTTCCGAGCTTCCGATACCCTAATTCACAATTGAAACCGCTACAATTAACGAGAATTAAGCTTTCGAGTAATTTTGGCTTTAGGAGTTCCGATATCTCAACGGATTTTGGGAGTAGGCAATCGGTATGTGCTAGGGCTTCTTCGAATGATGCGAGGTCGGTTTCTAGCAACAGTGGAGGTCCGTTTCGCGATGGAGGTGAATTTCGGGAATCGAGCTCACTGGAATTTATTACTTCGGAGAGAGTTAAAGTGGTGGCGATGTTAGCACTGGCTTTGGCACTGTGCAATGCCGATCGTGTGGTGATGTCGGTTGCTATAGTTCCGCTCTCGCTTGCTAATGGTTGGCGCCAATCTTTTGCGGGAGTCGTTCAGGTACTTTCGCACTTTTTAACTTTCGGTATGATCAGATTGTTTTATTATCCTACTGTATAATTTTATTTGATTTAGTTGATTATAAAAGAATTTGAGCATTGAATTGTTCTTTCCCTCAGAAACCATTATTATATGGCTATATTCGAGCACGTAGAACTGTGAAACTATGTTCATCAAATTTTCCCGCCTCATAGTAGTATTTGTTGCTATCTTTTAATTGTGTTTTTTCCCGGTACTGGTGTACAAGTTAAGAACCTGCATGGTAAGTTCTTTCCTCAAAATTATAGAGAATATGATGTGAAACAGGACAAGGTGATCAAAGAAAGAAATTATAGTACTCCCTCCATTCCCATTATGTGAAACAAATTATATGTATCCAAATTAATTGTCATTTACATGTCTTTTATTAGGTGTCAATAATTTATTCCAATTATACCATCAACATATCTTTTATTGGACAAGTGAAAGAGAAGGAGGAAGTAAGGGGTATTATTGGAATTGTGGTGGAAAGATTATTATTTGTTTGAGTTCCTTAATTTTTTCAAAGTGTTCTAAACGACCTATATTGAGGAATGGAGGGAGTAAATGGGAAGAAGACGGTACATTTAGGGAAATATATTCTCTTCATTTGAGTTCTGACTTAAGAAGAAGTGTAAAGTGTATATTTTCTCCGCTATGCACTCGACAGTGGTCGTTGCTTGTTGGAAAGTAACGTAAACGTGTCAAAGATACAACGTAAGTGTGCCATAGATACAATCTCTCGGAAAGGCTTTTGTTTTCAGAAGAATAAAATTTTAAAGCTATGAATTCAGTCGGGGTATTTTCTTTTCACGGCCGAATGCTTTCCTGCTAAGAAGAAGCACGTATTAGGTTCAAAGAAGTACAGCAAATATTTTAAAATAACAGACTTAAAGCATCTCATTTTTTTCCTGGTTAAATAAGGAATTAAAGCTTCTTTTAAGTATATAAATATTCAACTGGGAAATTGATGATTAATTTGATGAGTCCAAAACTTGCTTTACTTCATTTGGGGGGTTGGGAAACTCTTAATTGCTAAAGATCTCTTCCCATTAAAACTTGTAAAATTTTGTTTTGGATGCGTCTCTGTGGATTAAAAACTGTATATAATTGTACCATGTCCATGCAACTTGTAACTTCTAGAAAGGTACATCATTTAAGAGTTTGTGATTATAAAAACCTGGTCCATGACTGGATGATTCTTCAACTTCTATTTTGTTAAACATCGGCTTATTTATTAGTTTTGCTACTGATGGCAGTCGTCTTTTCTCTGGGGATACCTAATATCACCTATAGCTGGAGGGACTCTGGTGGATTATTATGGAGGGAAAGTAGTCATGGCATGGGGTGTTGCTTTGTGGTCACTAGCCACTTTCCTTACCCCTTGGGCTGCAGAAACCTCTTTGTGGGCACTGCTCGCCATGCGCATGTTGCTTGGTATCGCTGAGGGAGTTGCTCTCCCTTGCATGAACAATATGATTGCCAGGTATTCAAGTTACTTAAGTAAGAGCTGTGATAGTGTATTTGAATGTTTCATTTTTTGTCATGATCTCATGTTTAGCTTTTTGTTAAGCCAAACAGTAAGGAATTTTAATACCTTTCATTCTAGATGGTTTCCTCAAACAGAACGAGCAAGGGCTGTTGGGCTTGCAATGGCAGGGTTTCAGCTTGGCAGTGCTATTGGCCTCACACTTTCTCCAATTCTCATGTCTCAGGGTGGTATGTATGGTCCCTTTGTGATATTCGGGTTGTCTGGCTTCCTCTGGGTTTTGGTCTGGGTATCTGCAACCTCAAGCACTCCTGAACGGAGTCGTCAAATATCTATGTATGAGTTGCAGTATATACAGAACAAGGGACAGATGCGTTCTGTAATTGAGAATAAAGTGAAGACTGGCAAAGTGGTTCCTCCTTTTAAGCGATTGCTTGCGAAGCTACCAACATGGGCTATAATTGTCGCAAATGCTATGCACAGCTGGGTAATAAACGCATTTTGCTGTTAGTTTATAGTTTATGCAACTTAGTTGTCCTGTCCATTTTTTGCCCCTTCAACGCATTTTTTTGTTTTTGTTTGGCTTAACCTTCAAATTACTTTAGTTGAAAATGTTAGTTACTATTTTTGTTACTTTAGTTGAATTAACCTGTTTTTTTTATCTAGTTATCAAATTTTTAGTTACTATTATGATGGGAGAATAATCAAGTAGAATGGAAATGCTAAAGTTGGAAATTGTATTTTGTTCCATGCCAGGTCAAGTCTTGTTGCATGTTACTATAAGTAATTTGACATGTTTGTCCTTTCAGAGAACTTTCATAAGATTTCAAATTTGTGGATATTTATTTAGATTCAATCTTTACCAAAATCAACTTATTATATTAAATCTGCTTAGTGTTGCAATTTTGTAGAAACGTCAACCTCAAAAGCATGTTTATTATTTCTATGAACTCATTTGATCTCCTTTTGTTTTCTCATGTAGGGATTTTTTGTGATACTTTCCTGGATGCCGATTTATTTCAAAACGGTATAAATTTCTTTTGGATGTTAGGATAAATACCTTTGTGTGCTATGAGAGTAACTACTGATCATTTATTTTCCTGTGTAGATTTATCGTGTTGATCTCAGACAAGCAGCATGGTTTAGTGCTGTTCCTTGGAGTATGATGGCATTATCGGGATATTTTGCTGGTGTTTGGTCTGATTTGATGATTCAAAGAGGAATAAATGCCACGTTAACCCGGAAAATCATGCAGGTATGAAGCTTTCTTAGTATATTTATTTCTGGGTTATGTGGAGTTGACTCTTATTAATGTTTAGTTTTTAATTTATATCTCCTCTACCTCACCTTCGTTCCTCAACAAAAGTGGACAACCGTGCTATGTCGCAATATCTTCACCTCCTTATGATGAGAGAAGAAATTTACTGTCATTTATCAAATTTCTTGAATTGACTTTTTAGTTATATGGAACATCTATGACAATCATATTTGTTGCATTAATAGGTCAAGCACAGATTGAGCACTCTTTGTTTAATTTTATCTCCTTCGGTGTAGTAATTTCACTCAGTTTCAAGCAACCTAATTGAGAATATAGTTCAAAGAACTTGTTGCACATGGGAAATAGAGAAAACGTGGCACTGTATTTCCTTGTCAATCTCAAATACTTGATTTTCCTCCTCTCTAGAGCCTAGAGCATAGAAGCATAAGCTTTCATTTGGCTGTTTTTCTCTGCAGTCAATTGGCTTTATTGGCCCTGGGATAGCACTCATTGGTTTAACCATGGCAAGACGTCCATCAGTAGCATCTGCTTGGCTTACATTAGCTGTTGGGCTAAAAGCATTCAGTCACTGTGGGTTTCTAGTAAACCTTCAGGTTAGTAGCTTCAGTTCAATTTTATGATTCCCTTGAGGAAAAATTCGCACTGTTGACTGACATATCTTTTCTTTTATTGGTTCCATCATGACAGGAGATTGCCCCACAGTACTCTGGTGTCCTACATGGTAATTATGGTCATTACATAGCAAGTTTACTTTTTAAATTGAGAATTTTGGTGTAAATTTCATAACTTATAAATTGCAGGGACTTCTGGCAACTTTTGATTTTTCTCATCTCTTTAGTGTTATTATCTATATTATAGATTGAGAAATTAGGTGGTCATCTTTATGCAAAGCTTATTGGTTTGTAGTCGGTTCTTAAACTGTTCTTTCTAGATTCAGAATATCATTTACGTCTTCTGTTCTTCTGTTGCTCAATCGTTTTATCACACATTGGCTATGTGCTTAGCTTCCATTAGTACACGACTCCATTTTTACACCATCACAGAAGCCTAATGCTTTATCTTTTTATTCTGACCAGGTTTGTCAAATACTGCCGGCACACTTGCTGCTATTATCGGAACAGTTGGTGCTGGATACTTTGTTGAATTAGTCGGCTCTTTCAGGGGATTCTTGTTGCTTACTTCATTTCTCTATTTCTCTGCTGCTCTGTTCTGGAACTTATTTGCTACAGGGGAAAGGGTCAATTTTGATGAAACATAGACTCTCATTTTCTTTTAATTTCTTTTTGTCGTTTAGTTTTGCTTAATAATGGCTGTAAAGTTGCTGTACATATATGAGAAAGGGGTTGAGTCGTTGAGAGCATGGACCTTTCCCCCCTATACATAGATGTTGATATCAACTTTTACTCCCAAAATTTGTAAATAATAGTTAGCAGTCTTTCAGATCATATCAATTGTTTGCTGTTTTATGTAGATGTTGTGTAATGACTCTCACTATTGTCTCCAGTTCAGTTAACAATTTTGATTATGATTATGAAGAGGAAAACATTATCAGGCAACTTTGTATCGTTTTTCCGGTGCTGTTTAAATGTACTATTTAAAAAGATTAAACTAATGTGCAAGAAAAAAAGAGACGTACATGCTAACACCCGCCAGAGTAGCTGGTAATGTCGAGTAGCATTCGACCCGCATGTTACGGGATCGAATCCCCCTTCCCCTAATTAAAAAAAAAAAAAAAAAAAAGCAAAAAAGAGACGTATATCAAGTATTTTAAACTCTAATTTGAACTTAAGAACTGAAATTGTAATTTATTAAAAATATGAACACAGTAAAAATAGGAAAGTTTGTCTAAAAATAGTGATAATACTTCGAGCCTTTTTATTCCAATCCGAATGACAAAACTAAAATTGGATGAAAACAGTAAAAATATCATATAGACCAAGAAACATGTTAGTAGGGATTAAATAAAAAATAATAAAACAATTAACAAACTTGTGCAATTGTAAAAAAAGAAAAAAGAAAGTGCAATAGTAAAAAAAAGAAGAAGAAATTATACGTGAGAAGAGACCGAAACAACAGTAACGTATATATGAAATTACTTTTATGAATTTGTTTTTGCGAAGTATATGAAGAGGTTGAATTGAACAAAAATATTAAAATTTAAGAATTAGTGGATGAGTGAAGATTAAGAGATTTAAATTTTGAACTAAAGATTAAGATAATAAATATATTATCAATTATTTTATAGCTGAAAAATCTATTTAACCAATTAAAACTTATTAAATGAATTAAAAATTCAAAAAATTTAGAAAATTAGGATTAGAAGTTTAAATGATTTTGAGAGAAAAAGTAACATTTCTTTTTTTTTTTTTTTTGAAAAAAAAAGAAGTAACATTTCTATAATACTATATAGATTTTTTTTTTTTTTGCTAAATATAATACTATATAGATTGCATCTGTTAAAAATTAGAAAAATCCTATGTGTACATCTTATTAAAAAAAGACAAATTGACTCTACATGTCCAAAAACTATTTTACTTTAATGATTATTGTCTAAAATCTATTTTTTTTTTCAAAACTCAGTATCAAAACAATTTACATTTGGTGGCAAAGATTCTTCCGTCCAATATTCAGTCAGTCAACCGTTATTTCGAATTTTGAATTTCGCCAAAGCAAATTAAATCAAGTATAGCAACGTAATTTAAAGTACCACCTAGAAATTTGCCCCCTTTCCACCTTCCACCCGGTGTGCCCCACTTATTTACCCTATTTTCCCTCTCCTGCAAACCGCCACTGCCACTCCATCGTCGTTCGCCACCGCAAACCATCACCGTTAGCCATCTTTTTTTCAACCATCTTTTTTACAGACTTACAGTACTTGTGAAGAAGTAATGAGAAAATTCGGATGTCCATTGTTACTTGCACACTCAGTGTTGTAGCTCATAAAATGTTACTTAGTTGAAATCCTGTATCTTTTTGCATCTATAATCAATATAACCATGATTCTTCTTCAAGTGAAACAAATAAATCCAATTACCCTTCTGAATCCTAGACTCTGGAAATTGAAAACTGAAATTTCCCTCATTGTTTTTTTTATTTTTCTTTGACTTTTTTTTTTCTTTTGGATGAATAGTCGCTCATTGTCCTTATCTCATAACGGTAAAAGCTTAAACTAATAGATAGGAACACAATTTATAGAAACCAAAAGAAAAAGAAAAAGAAAAGTATGGCTACGACCCTCTTTGTAATTTTAGGGTTTTGGTGTTCTAACGTGTATAATGGGGGGCGGGCCGGGGGGTGAAGGAGTTGGGACTGTTTGGAGGGGGAGGGGGCTAACGGTGATGGTTTGCGGTGGTGAACGGTGATGGGAGTGGAGGTAGCGATTTGTGAGAGAGGGAAATGGGTAAATAAGGGGTAATACGCGCTCAACCGGTAGGTCGGAAGCTCGAGTCATATCGGAGGAAAAATGGAAAATCACTATTGATCCTTTTTTTTTTTTTAGGAAAAAAAAAGTGGGGCTCACCGGGTGGGAGGTGGAAGGGGGGCAAATTTTTAGGTAGTACTTTAAATTACGTTGTCATCCTGGGGTGTGCTTGGATCAGGTTTGAATTTGGGTTTGGTTTGTTATCACTTTTGGCGAGAAATTCTCAAAATTTGACCTTTAAACTAGGCGGGAGCAATTCAAATTCAAATTTAAAATTTTTTTTCAAATAATCGTTCAATTCCAAATTTTGGCCTCTAAAATTGTTGGGAAATGTTCAAATTCCAAAATTTTTAGGCCAAAATTTGGAATTGGACGATTATTTGAAGAAAAAAAATTTAATTTTAATTTCTCCCGCCTATTTTAGAGGCCAAAATTTGAGCATTTCCCGCCAAAAGTGAGACCAAACCAAACCCAAACACAAACCAAACCTTATCCAAGCACACCCCTTGATTTAATTTGCTTTGGCCAAATTCAAAATTCGAAATAACGGTTGACTAACTGAATATTTGATGGAAGAACATTTGCCACCAAATGTAAATTATTTTGATACTGAGTTTTGTAAAAAAATAAATTTTGGACAATAAACACTAAAGTAAAATAATTTTTGAACTTGTGGAGCCAATTTACCTTAAAAAATATATTAGAAAATCACGTGTGTGAGAGTAAGAGTGAATGAGTCGAGCACCGCCATCCTTTGCCTTGCTTTCCTTCGTCCATTCCTCATGTGATCACACTACCTATAATACATACAATACAACCTCATCATTATTTAGCCAAAAAAAAAAAAAAAAACCTCATCATTTTTATCTCTCTTCCCTGATATTTTTTTCTCAGAGTTCCAAAACTTCACCGTCAAAGAAGGAGCATTAATCGAATTGCCTCCTATCACTTTCACTGTTTTTTGGGTCATATTTCTCTTCATCACCTTCTGGAAATATCTTCCAATTTCACATCCACAAATATCATCCACTCATCAAACTTAAGACTCCTGGGAAGAGAATTCTTCAACAGTTGCATTTTTCGCAAAGCATATTAGGTAATTTTTGCTCTTTACTTGTTAAATATCATTCGCATTTATGTATTCAGTAATTTTACACGCTTTTGATGAATTATAGTTTAGATTGATGAAATTGTGATTGATTTTGTGATAATTATGGAGTTTATTTCGTTAGGAGAAGCGGCTGCTGAGTCGTATTGGCTATGGAAGCTACGGCGAATACGAATGGTGCTGCGACACTGAGATCTGGAATTCCGGCGAAGATTCCGGCGATTGCGCATCCACTAGCTGAAGAACCGACGGAGATTGCGTCAAATATCAACTATCATGCGCAATACAGTCCTCATTTTTCTCCGTTCAAGTTTGAGCCGGAACAAGCTTACTATGCTACCGCTGAGAGTGTTCGGGATCGTTTGATCAAAGTAAGGAATTTACTGCTTCAGGCGTATACGGTTTTGTTATCATCTCGTTTTCTAGATGAATTATTCATTTTATGTCTATTGCAGTTGGAAAAATGAGGTTGTTTTTTCATTTTTGTCAAAATGTTGAAGTCTTAGCTTAATTATCATGTTTGGTTGATATGTTTAATCTATTATAATTAAATACTCTCTGTGTGGTTCCTTTGGAAACAATTTTCTTTTTGCAAACTTGCTGTTGATAGTACTGGTTGATAAGTTTGAGCTATGAGTAGGCCTGGTGCAGCTTAAATTTGTAACACTAAAAATTAATCCTCTCCATCAGATAGGCCTCCAAACAGTTTCTTGTTGATTTCTTCAATAAAAAATTATTCTGTTTCTAGTTTTTATCCGCCAAAGTTTCAGGTTACTTGGCAGCTGTACGAAATTAATCATTTGTTTCAACATTCATGTAATGAGCATTTATATGAAGCCAAAAATTCTAACGTATTAATCTACTGAACTTTTTAAATTTTTAATTAATGTATAGTGAAATGTATTCCTGTTTAGTCTTTTAAAGTGTTGTGTTTTACTTTTGAATTTCTGAAGGGATTTTCTTTCATTGGTATGATTATAGTGGTGCATAGCAATGCCGGAATAGATTGTAAATTGACAAAGTTTAACTCGGTGCATTCAGCTGCAAGGCATTCTGAAGAGTGCACAGAACTAAATTGAGCAGCTTTCTACCAGTTTTCTGGACTAATTAAAATGAGCATATGAATCTCCTCCAAAGAGAATCAAATTGACACCTTCTGGCTGATATATGAAACTTTTAGGTGAAAAAAGGAAGGCTAAATCTGTTCTGATTCTGACTTGAAAAATTGTGATCTATATAGTTTGAAATTTCCCATTTCTAATCTCTACTTCTCTTGATACTTTCCCCCCTCCAACAGCAATGGAATGACACCTACTTTCATTATCACAAAGTCAACCCAAAGCAAACATACTATCTCTCTATGGAATATCTCCAGGGACGAGCTTTGACCAATGCTGTCGGAAACCTGGATATTCAAGATGGTTATTCTGATGCCTTAAAAAAGCTGGGTCATGAACTTGAGGAAATTGTTGAGCAGGTAATCATACTCTAAGAAACATACACTTGTTCATATTTCCCAAGACTATATCTGACCCTCATGGTAGACAATGTATCATGGAAATATTTATTGTCACTTCTTACTTTATTTCGGTAACATGGAACTGCTGTAGTTTTCCTTTGCTGATACTGATTGTTGTTTGAGTGAATTTTGTAGGAAAAAGATCCAGCACTTGGAAATGGGGGTTTGGGAAGACTTGCTTCATGCTTTTTGGACTCCATGGCGACACTGAATTTGCCTGCTTGGGGGTATGGCCTGAGGTACAGATACGGCCTCTTTAAGCAGCGGATCACCAAAGCTGGCCAAGAAGAAGTTGCTGAGGATTGGCTGGAGGTTAGGTGTCATAGTCTTTCTGAATACTATTATTTCTCACGGAATTCTAATAATTGTCTTTGACGACAAATTATGCAGAAATTTAGTCCATGGGAAATTGTCAGGCATGATGTTGTCTTCCCCATCAGATTTTTTGGCAATGTTGAGGTCCATCCCACTGGCTCGTAAGTCCAACTTCAAACTATGTCTGTGTTTGTCTAAAGTTTCAATAAGAAGGGAACTTCCAACTTTGAGTTTCTTCTTCAACTTTGCTTCTATGGTATTTAGCCGAAAGTGGGTTGGTGGAGAAGTCATACAAGCTGTGGCATATGATGTGCCTATTCCTGGTTACAAAACCAAGAATACGAATAGTCTGCGTCTTTGGGAAGCAAAAGCTACTTCTGATGATTTCGACTTGTTTCAATTTAATGATGGACAATATGAATCTGCTGCAGAGCTTCATTCTAGGGCTCAACAGGTTAGTTTTCCTATATTTTCTCATGAAAAGTGATAGAGCTATCACTATTTTTTAGTCCAACATGTAAACTCGGGTTTTTCTCTCCCTCATGGTTGTCGCTTTGTAATTTGGTTCTCTAGGCAGCATAACTAGATCAATTTATGTGGTTGCAGATTTGTGCTGTTCTTTATCCTGGGGATGCTACAGAAAGCGGGAAGCTATTAAGACTCAAGCAACAGTTTTTCCTTTGCAGTGCATCACTCCAGGTTTACTATTTTCCTACATTCAATTTTTCTTGTTTTCTTATTATTTTCCCTCTATAGGTATGTAAATGAAAATGAAAATGTGAAAGAGTTATCTGAATCACAGACTGGCAACCACATTGAAACAATAGGATTTAAGTTTAGCTTGAAGAGACCTTGAAAACTCTAATCAAGAGTATGTTCATGATTAGGAATTCCACAAGAAAAGGATTTGATGGAAACAACAATTAACCTTTTTGTCCTTGTGATATTTAATGGAAACTTATGTTCCTTTTCGTGCCATGGAATTATCACTAATTTTCTTACCTCCTGGGGTCACTTCAGGACATCATTTTCAGATTTAAGGAGAGAAATCAGGGGAATAGAGAACTCAAGTGGCCTGAATTTCCGACCAAGGTTGCTGTACAACTAAATGACACTCATCCTACTCTTGCAATTCCAGAGCTGATGCGCTTGCTAATGGATAATGAAGGACTTGGATGGGATGAAGCTTGGGACATTACAACAAGGTATTTTTAGATACCTCTTTCCTTCTCCCTGTACCTTGTGTCAATCACCTTTGAATTTGTTTCCCTGTGAATCACCTCTGCGATTATGAGTGTGTAAGAATGTAATCACTAAAATTCTATTCAAGTCAAAACCTATCCTTCATGAATTTTTTAAGAAAATTCAAAAAGGCAAAAGAATTAAGGTGACCCGATGATATAATTATATTTTAAAGGTATAGATAACCATTGCCAAATTGCAGTCTGCAAAACTTTCGTTTACACCACTTTCCGGGTAAAGTTTTTAATGGAAGATATATCTGGATGACTAAGATTTGGTTTCCCAGGACCGTTGCTTACACAAATCATACAGTCCTTCCTGAAGCACTGGAAAAATGGTCTCAATCAGTTATGTGGAAGCTCCTCCCACGCCATATGGAGATCATTGAAGAAATTGATAAAAGGGTACATGTCTGACTCAAGAGATATTCTTTCCCTTCAAGGGAAAAAAAAGAGATATTCTTAAGTACCTTTTCACAAATTGAACTGCGATTAAACTTCTGTCTGAAATACCTTGCAGTTCACTGCAATGATACAGTCAACAAGACCTGATCTTGAGAGTAAACTTTCTAGCATCTGCATTTTGGATAACAATCCGCAAAAGCCAGTTGTACGAATGGCTAACTTATGTGTGGTGTCGGGTCACACGGTAAGAGTTGCATTCCCTGGAAGTAATGCATAATGTGGATTTGTCCTTATTTAACTGAATTATTTTTGTTCATTTTTGCTTTTCGCCTCGATTTCAATGGATTTCTTAAGACTGCATGTAGTGCATTGCAAATCTTTTCCGACAGGATTAATCAGATATGCAAATAAAATTCTTGTTTCCATTGTAGATCATGTACTCTCAATCAGTAGTTGATCTTTGATGCCAAAGCATATTACATAATGGTTGTCTGGTATTATTGTGTCTTCCTGTGGTTTAAGTTGACAATTTTGCACATTTTGACAGCAGAAGCATCGTATCTCTCTCATGGTGCATGTTTTCTTTTAGGACCTTGCTAGGCTACTAGAATTATTGGCTAAAAGATTGACTAAAATAGTTTTTCAGACCTTTTTGCCCTTATAGTTGGGTGAATCCCTTATACCAACAGGGGGTAAGATAGTCATTTAACACCCTCAATTTGGGGGGTTTAGGGTTTCTATCCCCAAAATTCTAGGAGTAAATCATTTTCCTTTCTTTTAACAGCCACCATATTTGAGTTTGAAACTTTACACTTTTTATTTCGATGCCTTTTTAGGTGAACGGCGTCGCTCAACTACACAGTGACATCCTGAAGGCAGAGTTATTTGCTGACTATGTCTCCATATGGCCTACCAAATTCCAGAACAAGACCAATGGCATCACTCCTCGCCGCTGGCTTCGGTTTTGTAGTCCTGAACTCAGTCACATAATCACCAAATGGTTAAAAACAGATAAATGGGTGACCAACCTTGACCTCCTGACGAAACTTCGGCAGGTATGTTAAGAAGTATATGCAAATATATTGGACTTCATAATTAATTTTCTTTCATAACTAATATGTCTATCCATTATTTTCTCCCTTTTCCTTTCAAAAGTTTGCCGACAATGAGGAATTACATGCTGAGTGGGAATCAGCTAAGATGGCCAACAAACAACGTTTAGCACAATATATAATGCGAGTGACTAGTGCCAGCATTGACCCAAATACCCTCTTTGACATACAAGTCAAACGCATCCATGAGTACAAAAGACAGCTGCTAAATATTTTGGGAACTGTCTATAGGTACAAGAAAATAAAGGTATGGCATACTTCTATTGTCCTTTAATTTTTATATCATATTATGTTGTACTTCAATGTATCTTTGACATACTATTCACAATTTCATTATTATCGGCAGAAACTATGATCAGGCCGTCCTCCCAAGACAAGAGTCATTTTCTGACACATTTTGCAGAATAATTACAGCCTTAGTTTCTATATTTTAATTTCCGCCGTTCTTCATTCATTCTTATTTTGTTTATTATCATTTTGAAAATAACGATACTGTTTCTCTGTGGGTACAGTTTGTTTGCGTGTGTGTAAAACCTGAAAATCGTAAACAGTTGCTTTGCTGGACTACAATCTAAAAAAACCATCATTGGTTCGTTGTTAGCAAATATCGCTTGATTTTCTTTGATTTTATATCATAGGAAATGAGCCCTGAAGAGCGGGAAAAAGTTACACGGCGTACGGTCATGATTGGGGGAAAAGCATTTGCTACATACACAAATGCCAAAAGGATTGTTAAGCTAGTTAATGATGTTGGTGCTGTTGTCAACACTGACCCTGGGGTCAATAGCTATTTGAAGGTACCAAATATATTATTTGGCAAGTTCTTTTTCTAGCAATATAACTATTTTTTTTGCTTTTATTGTTCTTTAACTCAGTATGGTTTCTTCCACTTATCATCTCATTCATGTTGGGGCTAAGCTTCTAATGCATATTTCTGCAATTAAGGAGTACATTATCTATGCTTAGAATCCATTAACACCTTAATCTTTTATGGACTAGCCTCAGTTATATCTCATGAATTATTGTGTTCACATCTCAGATTAAGTTAAAATTTGAGGTGGTGTCATTACTTATATAAACATTTTGCTTAAAGATTTACGGGTTTCCTATACGAATCATCTGTCAGTTCTGTTACAGAAAGATAAGAGGTCGTGCTTATGTATATCGATATTTCAAGTTGTGATCATATACTTGTTTAATATCCCCGGAGTAAAAGTGGTTGTTCAAAGACATTGAATATAGAAATCTTAAAAGTAAAAAGAATTAACTTAAATACATAAATTCCTAATCTATATACACAAATACATAAATTTCTTTAGTGTTCTCTTTCTTTATAAAGCAATGCTTTATGGAAGTGTCGTCCCCATTGCAAAAAAAAACAAAGCAACGCTTTATGCATTTTTTATTACTAATCTTTTACGTTCTCACATGCACTATAAAGAAATATTAACAATGATTGGTGAAAGAAATCCCATAAGCCTTATGAAGTAAAAATAAGGATCTTTAAGAAACATTGTCAGAATGTTGACTTGTTACAATTTACAAAGACAGGCTATTATCTTTGAAGAACTGATTCAGCAACTGTAATTCTTCTTAAAGAGTAGATTATTCCTGTTTGATAGTGTCTTAATGGGAGATTCTTTCGAGTGAAATGAGTGTCAATCAACTTAGTTGTTTTTCTTGTCAGCCCTTTCTGTCTTCAACTAATATTATGTCTTTGCCTTCTTTTCCAGGTTGTTTTTGTCCCCAATTATAATGTATCTGTTGCAGAGATGCTTATTCCTGGAAGCGAACTGTCACAACATATTAGTACAGCTGGGATGGAGGCAAGTGGTACAAGCAACATGAAATTCGCCCTCAATGGGTGCCTCATTATAGGAACACTGGATGGAGCTAATGTGGAGATCAGAGAGGAAATAGGTGAAGAAAACTTTTTCCTGTTTGGTGCAGAAGCCGATGAAGTTCCAAAATTGCGAAAAGATAGAGAAAATGGACTGGTATAATTCTGTAATTCTTGGCTTCCATTGAACAAACTTATTTGTCATTCGCCAAATAAATAATACTTGGTTTATCTCTTGAAATATTTAGCACTATTCACTGGTGAAGCTTTTTCCTTTTTCATCTAGACTACTTTATAATGTTCTTCAATCATTATAACCTTCATTGTTTGCACTGTTAAAACCTATCAAGATATTAGGTGATGTATTTTTGTCAGTTCTAAAATTTAGATATTACTGGAAAAGAAAAATAATATCGGTCTAATCTCTTTCTACTTTTATGCAGTTCAAACCAGATCCTCGATTTGAAGAAGCTAAGCAATTTATCAGATCTGGAGCATTTGGAAGCTATGACTATAATCCACTTCTTGATTCATTGGAGGGGAATACAGGATATGGTCGCGGTGATTATTTTCTTGTTGGCCACGACTTTCCAAACTACCTAGATGCTCAGGCAAGGGTAGATGAAGCTTACAAGTAAGTAGCACTCTTCTAACTCCAAAATAAATAGGACGCGTCTCCTTTAAGCTATCGCTTTTACCATGATTTTTATCAGTTAGCCATACAAGAGAATCCACCTATAATGGGTTCGAGTTAATTAAGATCGAAAATGGAGATCCAAACCCAAACTTATAAACGGAAGAGTCCTTCTGAAACCATCTTCAATTTTTTTTAAATACACACAGATAATCTCATCTGCTCATGGAACGTCTAACACTTTTGCTACCGGGAAAGAAATTCAAAAGGACAAGGTGAAACAATTTTCAGATATATAGCTCCCACATTTCTAGGTCAATGGTTCCCTCATTCTCACTAAACAAATTTTCCTCGGAGAAAAATTACTACTTTAGTAGCAAAACGCCCTTCTTTACGAATGCCTGGACAATGCAAGTTTATAACTGAACATTTCAGAAGGGAACTAGTAACCTCCCAAGAGGAAATAGAAACCTTAAGCCCTCTGTAAACCACCGTCATGGTGATAATTCTTATTTAACATTATCTTGAGGATCATATGTCCATGATGAATTGATTATAACCTTGAAAATGGACAAATAAATGATAGACTATATCATATTCTTCCGTTGGATTTGGATCTCCATTATCGATCTTAATTAACTCAAACCCATTATAGGTGGATTATCTTGTATGGCTAACTGAACTATCTGCTTCTGAAGCTTATAACAGGATAGATCAGCTAAATGAAGAAAAATCATTCTTTCCCTACTTTCATATAAAATTGATTTGTGTATGAAGATTAAACTTGACTGGCCCTTCAGGCCCAGCTGCTTTAAAACTCTTGCTTAGTGCATGGTGTAGAACCAGCTGCCTCTACTACTCGATAATCATATCCTTGAATGGAGAGCAAGAGCTGCGCGTTTCTCTCAATATTTTCAGGAACTAGCCTCCTGACCAGTTTTATCGGCCTTTGAATCTGTTTTTGCAGGGACAGGAAGAAGTGGACTAAAATGTCCATTCTAAGTACTGCTGGGAGTGGTAAATTCAGTAGTGATCGAACTATTTCTCAATATGCCAAAGAAATCTGGAACATACAAGAGTGCCTTGTACCATAGCTTCAAGGCGTACTTGTGAGCATATCTGCACCGTTTTTAATTTGAAAAGCTTCCTTTTACATCATTAGTTTTCTCAGACTTTTTGCATTGTGTTAAATACTTGTTATAATTATTATTGAAAAATGTTCTATACATTTGACTAATTGTTACAGAATTTTATATATGCATCATCAAATAATACCTACTGTCAAAGCTTCAATCTCTATTATACTGACTACACTTTTTACACTGTATATACTTCATCCGTCCAAATTATTTGGCCTAATTTCTTTTTTGGTCTGTCTTAAATTATCTTCTTTTTAAATCAAGTAATTATTTATATTAAGTTTTTCAATTTTACTTTTACCTCTAATTTCCTATTTGATGCTCTTAATTAATTAAATTGATGATAGATAGTTTTAGTAAATCAAGAGGGTGGTTGATTTGTTGAAATATATTCCAGAGATGATTGGTTAGTTAAAAAACAATAATTAAAGTCATTTTAGATATTTGGTCATATTTACCATATAATTTACCAAAACTTTAATACTTGCACATTAGTTTATTAGACGATTAATTTGAGACGGACATATTAAATTGTAATTTTTCCTTCGAAAATTAGGTAAAAAAATATTATTCTATTTAGAGAATGCAAATTCATATATCCCATAGTGGTAATCTTGTGATATATAATATTCGCACGAAACGGAAACCACACCAACTGGTATGAACAAGCTCAATGAAACAAAGGGTCCCCAATTAAGTTTCGTTATTTCCCCTGCAAAAACCGGCAATCAACCAATGCTGTACTGAAATGGCTATTGGGGTATCGATATTATAATACCCAGAATCCAGAAACCAAACTGGTAGCAAACGTACACAAAACAAGACTGTAGACCATCAGCGTGAAAACTCAAAAAACCATAAACTCCACACTACTATTCTTAATTACGCAGCTTTATGCTGACATTCTAAAGGCAGTACAAGATGAATCTGCAGAAGAATTGTTTAATGGAGTCCAATACACAGAGAACTGTGGAAGCAGACACCGTAGACAGAAAGAAGATATTATACACCATCAAACCACAACAAAAATTGTATGGACAGTAAAAACCGATGCACCATCTTACCGCGAACAGTTCTCAAACCAAGATACCTTCCAGGAGTAGGAGTTCTACCTCTGCGTCTCCTAGCCTGATAATAAGAGAGAGACAAACCCAGCGAGATTTAAAAACAACCCAACTTTGAAAAGAATAGGCATTTTATGTATACATAGATAGGCTGATAAAAAGGCTGCAAAGTCGAACACAGATAAAACGGAGAAATGTAGGGCATACAACCCTCTGACTTAATAGTCTGATATTTGCTTGGTGTTTGATTTGATTTGTTAGTTTGAACTTTGATGAAGAGCTGCTACACACAGCTAACCTGCTTTCAAAGAAACTTCATGGAGAGAAACAAGAGCTTTCAAACTCAAATACTCACTTAAAACTTAGCAGCATATTGTACTGAGACAGCAAAAAGCATCTGGCAGATATCCAAGACAGTATTTTACCTTCTCAATGGTAATCACCCGGCCCCTCGAGCACAGAGTGGTTCAAGTTCTTGATGCATCTGTTAGCCTCCTTAACACTAGACATTGTCACAAAGCAAAATCCACGAGATTCTCTTGTCCAGGGGTCAACAACAAGATGAACTTCTTCAACCTGTAAAAGAGGAATGCAAAAACAAACTAAAAACGCCTTACAAGTTACACCGCATATGTTTCAAGTGGCTCACAAAAAACTTATCAATATACTCTAAATTGATATTGAGGTAACACACAAGAAACATTAGAGCCATGTGACTCCACTACTGCCGACCTACCCTCTTCCTTACCCTTCACCTACTAGAAACCCTCTAAATATGCTGGATTACATGTTAGAGATTCTCAAGATCCCAATAGTGATAGGTTTTCTTATTCTATTTAAGTTGTAATTTGGGAAATTGAGAGAAGGGAGGATATGTTGGGATTCTCTCAATATCCCACATCGGTTGTGTTAGGAAACTAGGAAGGAGGAAAACCTTATAAGTAGGGATCTCCTAGTTTAGTATTATTTGTGTGTGCCGTGTTGGGCGCCACCAACTCAGATGATGAGTTTCCTGAGTTTGGTTCCCGAGAGGGTTTGTAATTTTGTTCCGTCCAAAAATTACATAGTGAAAGTTTTTACACTTTAGAGTCGTGGATATAAGTCTGCGTTGAGACTGAACCACGTTAAAAATATTGGTGTTCTTTTGAGTTGATTTATTTATTCTTCTTTTCTCTCCATATTATCCGCGTGTTTGCTTCCGCTGCCCCAACGTTACAAAGGTAGGAAATCAACAGCGAAGTGCCAGATTTCTTGAGCTAAACCAAAAACCAAACCTTGATCCTAAATAATCGGATCTGCTACAAACCAGAGAATGGATTACTTGTGGTTGTCAACACGAGTACACTCTCGCAATCTGTTTCTACTTGAGAAAGCCTCAAGACATGAATATACTCGTAATTCAAACAGTTCAAAATGAGACATTTTTGCCATTCTTCTTTTGCCCCGCATGTAACAGAAAAAAATCTGTTAATTTGTTCCGCAATGAGATCTCAAATGGTTTTGTAGATGAGCTTTCCTTCTTTAATTAAGGCAGGATAAACCACCAATTTCCTTTAAAGTACAATAACATTGAAGTATCTATGGCACCATGTCTTCACTACCCTAACACTTGTATCCACATTAACCATAGGAGAGAATCAGAAAATGCCCAACTTCTTTTCTACTTTAAGTCATTAAGCTTTCACAAGTAGTCTCGGTAAACAAACTCAAGGAAATTATACTCAGCATAAAAAAAACAAAAAGCATACCGTCCCCACGGAGGAGAAATGCTTTTCAATATCTCTCTTAGTAACTCGATCGGGTTGAAAGCCCAGTCACATACAAGTTGTTACCAGGATTCTCAACATCACTTAAATCATAGTCCCTGTAAGCAAGAACAGCAGCCAAATTCAATATCAAAGATACGTACAACTCTTATAAAATACATTCCCACAGGCCACAAACATGTTAATAGTTTTTTTTTTTTTTTTTTTGAGCGCCCGAAGGCGATTGCCCCCAAAGGGAAAGAGCGGAGAGTACCCTAGATAGGGAAGATTGAAGCATGCCCATGCTTGGGGAGGGAAGATAAGCCTCATAAGGAGGAGAATTATTTGCCCCATTATGGGGAAATATAGGAATCGAACACGGGACCTCCGCCCCGTTCGAGTAGCCTTACCACTTGGGCTACCCGATTCCCATCATGTTAATAGTTTGTTACTCCTTTATACCATTTCTACTGTTTATGTAATCAGGTGAAGGAGACACAGAATACCTGCAGAAGCACAAAAGGTAAATACTCCATCCATTCCCAATTAATTATCGTTTAGGAGATTTATAGGTATCCAAATTAATTGTTGTGTAAGGTTCTTTTGTTAATTGTCAACAATTTATTTCAATTATACCCTCGACATTTCTTTTATTTGCGGCCTCTGTCATATCTATTTTTTCCTTTATTTTCTTATGCTATAGGAGTGAGAGAGGGGTAATATTGAAACTGTCGGTAAATTCAGAAGTTCCTTAATTTTTTAAAATTGTCTAAAGAGTCTTATATTTAGGAATGGAGGGAGTACATCATAGAGAAAATAAGCTAAATCAAGATACATATCAAGAGCAGCACATCATACCTAGATCGCCTGAGTATGACATCTGCAAAAATGTTGAATAACAAAATATTAGAATAGACATCAGAGAGATGTTTCAAGTGAAGAAATTGAAAATTTCTAACAAGGCAAAGAAAATTGTCGGATATGTTTTGTCTTTCTTTTTTCTTCTTTCGAAATTCCTTTTTGTTCTTTAGAAAGTTAACATCCATAATTTCTAAACAGAAAAAATCGCTATCATTGTACACAACAAATAAAATTATCATAAACACCAAAAAATGATAAGAAAATTTATCTGAAATTTCGGAATTTAAAAAAGGAAAAAAAATGAAATTATCAGCAAAATCAATCATTCCTAAATAGAAAATCATTATCTCCGTATACACAACAAACGCAATCATAAACACCAAAAGATGATAATGACATGTCCTTAAAGGAAGAAGAAGATATTTGAATAAATTAGGGAGGGAAAAACAATTAGAATTAGGTTAGGAACAATTGGGGATTAGACAAACCTAATTCTAGTACCAAATTATCCAAAACGACGCTGTTTCATTTAATGGCCTAATAAAAGCCTGAAACGACGGCGCTTCAATAAGGGACGCACTAGCAGCAACTCCTTTGCTGCTGTTTTCACACTTGTTAAATCAGAAGATAGAAGGAGCTCATGGGGATTTGTCACTGTTGATTCTCTGCTCCTGTCAAAATTGAGCTGAGGTGGAGGGATATGATCTTCATGGGAAAGGTAAACCTAGTTATAAAAGGCAAGTTCTATCAAAGAGGGAGGCATTCAGAAAATTATCCCCCAAAGTGGCAGCAGCCATTACTCCTCCCTTGTGAGTTCTTGAACTCTTCTTCCCCCTTGTTTTCATTTATTCTATTTCTCCCCCATAACTTTCCCTTTCTGTTACTCATCTTGATGATTGATTGAGTGGTGTGGTTTTGCCTTCAGATCGTTGCTGCAAGGATCTAAACTGCTGAACTGGAGATAGCAACTGACTCGATTCATTCAAGTATCACTTTATGTTCTTGGTCCATTTCTTCCATTAAAGTCTCCAAGCAGTTGCTTTCAGGAGTTGAGGACAAGCAAAGCAACAATAGAGTTGTCATCTTGCAGTTGCTCTGGAGTCTGCTTTCTTTTCCTTATAATTTGCTAGGTGATTGCTGTTTTGTTTAGCTGATTAAGGAGATTAGTGTATGTGTGTTGTGTGGCCTGGAGATCAGGACATGGCAGATGAGAAAGTTTATCCAAAACTTCGGAATTTTCTAAAAAAAAAAATGAAATTAGCTGCAAAATCAAATAGAAACGGACACCATAACATTATCTATGTACCAAAAAAAAACATATTATTGCAATTCTAAAATAGAAAAGAACACAAAAGGTCATAAACTTCTTCGAACCTTTAGAGTTCTGATCAGAAGACAAAAGAGAACAAAGAAGAATTGGGGAAGAAGAGAGATTTCTTCGTTGAGATATTTTTCTGATAATTACATCTGTACAAGAAGAGTCTATTTATAGACAAAGATAAGTAAAAATATCTACCTACCTTATGCTATCTTGATAGCAAGTAGAATCTAATTACTATCTATTCTATGTACAGAAAGGAATCAAAACTACAGCTGGCACATTGCTTTGATGCATCTTGTTGTGTGATTAGCAGCTCCTCGGATGCAAGCTTCTGGAGGAAGATTCAGTTACAACTGAATGTTGCAAGTGGATTGCTGAGCTGGATGATCAAGGTAAGTTGCAGAAGCATTTGGAGGTAAGTTCTCCATTTCATCGGGGCCTTGTAACATCTATTTCTTTCTGCTATGTTGTGTGTAGCTTACTGCTGCACCTTTGATGTTGAGCTGCATAATCACTTCATAATTTCAACACATATCGCCGAATCAATTCAGAATAACACTAACCATTTCACGAGTAGTCAAGTTTGATAATTCACCTCAGTTCCGTGATTTTCTTCTTTCAATTGGATGCTGGTTGCCTTGTACACAAAAGGCGATACCCACGCCCTCAAGCCCCTACCTCCCGATCTGATAGAAATTGTGAAAGATGTTAATCAATGTGACTCAGCGGCTTGACTAGTAGGAGGTCTTGTCTTAACTCACGGAAAGAAGTCATCTCCACATCGGAGGGTTGAAACTTCTACGCTGTGACTGCCAAGATTCTAACATGTGCCCTTATACATAATTTGCCACTCTCAAATTAACTGGGCTACCTTGCGGATTGGATGCTGGTTGCCTTGCTCTATGGGATCTGTTTCGAACGATGAAAATACCACAAGAGGAGGGAGAAGCTTTATATATGATCGGGGGAATAGATAACCTTCTGGAGAATCGGACGCCAAAAGATTATTAAATCCCGCTGAATCTGTTGCGGTCCGTGGCATTTTACTTTTCTGACCTTGGCTCCTATGCGGAAAGTTTTGGTGCGGACTGGTGCGGGACAAGCTGAGGGCCGTTGGATGAATCCAACGGTTGTTTCAAAGTAAGGGTATTTAAGGACTCTTTTTTTCTAGCCGCAACTTTTCTCTCTCATCAAGAACATGTGTTCACGGAAAGAACATGTGTTTACAGAACGAGAACATGTGTTCACCGAACATGAACATGTGTTCACTCATCAAGAAAATGTGTTCACATAACAAGAATATCTGTTCACCAAGCATGAACATGTGTTCACCGAATAAGAACATGTGTTCACCGAACAAAAACAGGTGTTCACCGAACATGAACAGGTGTTCTGGTAGAAATGTACCTTCAGCCGCAATTTTTCTCTCTCCTCCTTTTTGACTTTTCAGCCGCAACTTTTCTCTCTCCTCTAATAAAATTACATATGTACCCTTTTAACTTTTCTCTCTCCTCTTTTAAATCATAGCCATTGATCCATTTAAAAAATGAAATCAATGGCTCTCATTGTGTCCCGCACGTGCGGATTTTTTAGCGTTCCGCATAGGAACCGGACTGGGCGTCCACTTATTTTTTATTTTTTCCTTTTTTTATGAATCCCTTCTCTTGGACTTGTTTATTTTTTTTTCTCTCTCGAAAATGGGCTTGGCCCACTTGTGCAACCCCAAATGGCCCATCTGGGACCAAAAGCCAAAATGGGGCAAGTCCATTAGGAAGCTGAAAAATAGTGGATGATGCTTGGGCCTTCAGGCGGACTAATCAAAAGGAAATAAAGGACCCCAATTATATGGAGCTTCAGGCCCAACTAATTGTTATTACTACGAAACTTTTTTTTTTTATAACATGAACCCCTTTAATTGTTGGAAAATACTGATTTGAATCAGGTCCACATAGATATTGTGGTTCATAATTAATCACGTCATTACATAATTGTCTCTCTCCTCATTTTGTAATAATATGTGGTTATGAATCAGATGGTCCAATGGATCGGAACTATCTTTAATTATTAGGCTGATTGACCATATTAGTCCCAAACTATTTTCGATTGACATTTCATGTCCCCAGTCTTTTGTTATACCTATATCCTCAATTTTTTATTGGACATTTTCGTCCTTTACGACACTAGCTCAGTGGTTTTCGTAAAGATAAAACACGCGTCAGTCACATGACCTCTACTAAAAGGGTAAAATATTTTTTTGCTTTCTTTCCTTTTTTTTTTAATCCTTTTTCTTCTTCCCTCTAACCTCACCGCTACCTTTTCTCTCCAAAACAAGAGTCAAGATGGAGACTTTATTTTTAGGGGCAGCAAAAAAAGATATGGTGTATATTATTCTCTTAACAGTATATTTTCTACATCGGTTTTGAAATTAAAATTCTCTCATACTAGCAACATTGATGAGTATGAACCTTGTGTAATGTGAATGTAAATAGTTATGTATCGCCGGATACACTACCTGAATGTGTATGAAAATTCCGTCTTCATCGTCAGTAAAATACAAGGAAAGTATAAAATTTTTGCCTTAAGCAATTACTAATACGACCTATTTAATTATTGAGAACTATTTTTTTTTTCTCCCCAAATAAGAATTACGTTATTTTACAACAAAAAAAAGTTCGAAGAAAACCAATGATTCTTATTCATTTTTAATGAGGAACACAAATAATAATTGGGATTTATATTAGACTGACTTTTGTATATTAAAAAAAAAATCAATTACGCTGCAATCCAAACACACCATAAACGAACTATAAGTGCAGAAGAAACAAGTCGGAAATTATTCTTTTCTTCCTTTATATGCCGTTATATATTTCTCTTCTTCTTCACTCTGAAACCGCGAAAAGCTTCCAACACTCTGAACACTTGAATTGAATGAGGAACTGTGAAACCTAGATTCTTCTAGGGCACTCTCTCACTACTACAAGTTTACAATTGAGAAAATGGACCGGATCGACGCCGCCAACGAGCTGTCTTTCCGGGTCGGGTTCACGGGACACAGTGGTCACCTGAGTATTGAGCCTCTTCCTCCCGTCTACCGCCCCAGACCCGCCGACTCAGTTCCTGATTTCATTCTCGTAATGCTTCTCCAAAATCTATATACTTCATGTATTTATTTTTGTTATAAGTTCGGATGCTATGTACCACTCCCTAATGGCAGAAATTTCCATTCGTATGTCATAAACTTAAAAAAGTAAAACGTAGGAGTAAAAAGATATAATAGGCGTGAACACGATATAATTAAGGAATGTTGCAGAGAGCCGTGCAGAAGATCCTGTATGATTTGTTATAGGTTTATATTTGTACCTTTTATGCTTGGACTAGTTTGTTATTGAAGATAATCAATTGCACTTGGTGGAAATTATTATTGTTTTTGTTTTTTTTGGAACTAAGTTAAAATTGGCAAATTGTTCCATTTTTTACTTGACCCGACCTGACTAATCTGGTGCTGAGATATGAGCGGATAAACTTGACAAATACGACGTAAGCTATTCCCATGGTGGTTTGAACTCTCGACCTTGCCCTGGTTAAAACCTTGGGAGTAGAAAGTGGGGCGAGCTAGTAATCACTTGCTCTGCGACCTTTTGTCATGTTTCATATTTTTATTTTGAACCTTTTTATGCTATAGAATCAAACTATACACATTTTAAATGTTGTAGCAATCGGTGAATGATTTCGCCTAGAATTGCTTAAATTATGTTTTCATTAGTTGCAACTCTTTCTGTAACATAACTAACAAGAACTGGAAACTTTATGTTGATGTAAAATCATTTGACATTTATTATAGGTTTTTGTTTCAACCAATGTTAAACCTCCATTTCCTAGTCGGATGCCAAAATTCTATTTCAGAGTATCATAAAGTAAATCTCCACTTCCCCTGAGTATATATAATTTCAGTTTCAACTTCCACCGTAGCCTCACTTGGAAGGAAAAGGTCAATACAATTATCACACGAGCCTCGGATAATTCATTATTACTGGTAGGGTGGCAAAATATGATGGTCAAATATTCTCCTAAACATTATCCAAGTTACGACTGGGCATTCGATTTGAGAAGTAGTGAGTATCGTTGTGTTATTAAGGCAGGGATCCATACTTGCGGGATTTAATTAGCTAAACTATTTGTTAAACTTTTGAGTTACTTAAAAAGGCAAACTTTGATCTGTATCTTACCTGGATTTTCAATGATTTTAGATTTTGAGTCCCTAACTTTATTTCAGCCTCCTGCATTTCTGCCAGAAACGCCAGAATCAATAAAAGAATATATAGAGGAGAAGTATCTCCTGCCGAGGTTGGATCCTGATGCGTTTTCTCCTGAAAATGCTGGAAGGCAATGGGAATTTGACTGGTTTGACAAGGCACAAATTCTTCCCGAGCCATCTCTGCCGCGGTCTGTTGTTGTTCCGAAATGGGAATTGCCTTTTAGACGTTCAAAAGAGACATGTGGGCACGGAAAATGGGAACCCAGCTCGGAGCAGGTATATAGATATAGTTTTTGCTTCTTCATTATGCTATTTGAAGGATATTTTACTTCGTAGAATTTTTTTTGGATGATATAAAGATACACTGATTCAAATTTTACGTTTTTTCAAGTTTTTGTCTGCTATGTCTCAAATGCAATTCTTCTTGATGCTTTCGTAGAGTTTTGCGAAGTTCTTTGCAGTCATACACTGTCTGAACAAAGCTGCACTGCCTTTTTTATCAGAGCTTTTGATCAAATTACGTATTCTCTTACCTACAACGAGAAAAAGTGCTTCCTTCTTCTTGCTGTTTGTATGACTTTTTTATGTCTGTAACTATGATTTTCTTTTCATGATCTATTATTGGCTAAGAATCTGATTACTTTTCTAGTGAAAACTTGAAGTCTTAATGGGTTTTCAATTGTTTCTGCTTCTGCTGCTTTTTTTATTCTTTTTTATATATTTCTATTTTTTAACTTTCCCTTTTACATTTTCTAATTTTTTTTTTTTTATTATTGTCTGATCCTAATGTTACAGGTAGATATATCCGAACTCACAGCAGGAGCCCAGGATTCTGGTTCTTTACCTCGCATTGTTGGACCTGCTAAGGATTTTGTAAAAGGAAGCCTCAGCAGCCGTCCTTTTCGCCCAGGTGGCTTGGACGATTCTCATTCTCTGGGAAGGATTCTCCCTGATGGTGCTATTGATGGTGAGTGGGCATGGGAGGTGTTTAATGGAGGTCCTGCTCAATCCCTTCCACCAAGCTTTAAAGATGGTCTTGATCTTGGTGATCTCAAGGTGATTTAATTGATTTTTTTTTTTTTTTTTATAAATTGAAAAGTATCTGATGAAAATGCTGGTTCATCTCTCTTAATCCATTGCATACCCTTGGTTATGTGTACTTTTTGAAGGCACATTCTTACTCATGGAATGCGTATGAGGATAGCAGAGCGGTCAAGAGCGCTTCGGATGTAAAGCTGGTCAGTCTTTTACTTAGAACTCCCATGTGGCAACTAGTTGAAATATGCTGATGAAGTTTGTTGTTTGAATACACAGTAATGATATGCTCTTCAGATGGAAAACATTCAATAATTAATAATTCCTTTTCATGTTTGTATTTTGTCTTTACCCTTGGAGATAATTTGCTCAAAACTGTTCTGGTTAAGAACATGCATTGTTTTATTTCTTTCTGTTCATGGGTAAGGCTCTGTGACTTCCAACATACATGAAGATTGATTATTCATGTTTGTAGTTTCTGATATCTTTTCATTTTATCTGCAGAGTGAGTTGTCTGTGCAGTTTGATGACTTATTTAAAAAAGCTTGGGAAGAGGATGCGGCAGGCTATACTGGAGATGGTTTGTACTTTGTAGACTCTATGCGTTAATAATTTCGTTATATTTCCAAGTGGAATTGAAGTGTGATGTCTACATAATATTTCTTGTTGAGCTTTGAAGATGTGATATGGTTACCTGGTTTATGTTGGTGAAAAGCTAGCCAGACCGGCATTAGCTTGGGGATGCTTGGTCTTCTTAATGGCTTTTGTGGTTTCATTGCTCGTTATTTTTGTTTCTAATAGAAAAAAAGCATGCACTTGAAAGTAGGAAAGTCATAGATATCATAAGGAACTTTTAGTAGTGATGTATAATGTTTGGTGCCATTTGAATGGATGTTGAAAAAAGGTTTCATCTGTAGTTTTAACCTCTTTAATTGTCTGTACAATGAATGCTTACAAGTTTGCAGGAAGAGGTCTTTACAGAGAAAGAAACAACAGTCACAATGGTGATCTGAACTTTCTTGTTGATAACTCATTTTAGAACATGAATCAGAGGGAAGTTGTCAATCAGAGTGATCTCATAAATTCATAGATGTTGTTTGCAGCTTTCAAATAGTCTTTCCTGGCCCTATTCTTGAAACTTGTGAAAGACTCGATCCAGCCTCTCTCTATGTGCTCGGGGACCTTGTGTAATTTCAGTGCCGGTGCAAAACATCATTTCTTTGCTCAATCTTTAAACCTGTTACTTGGTGATGCTCATTGCTCTATATTGTAAAGGATTGACTAATGGTCATGATACTGTAGTTACATCTTTTAGATGTATAAATCTGTCCAGGAAATGGCTCTTAAATTGTTTGATGGATTTTGCTTACCGCAAAGTTCTGCTGATTCAGGAGTCGAGCAGTTGCTTGGCCATATTAGCTTCAGAACTTGCTTACCCTATCAATGACCTGTCTGTCTGCTTTATTTCTTTCTCTTTGCTCACGCCATTTGACGTGCTGAAGATTTTTTTTGGTGGATCATCCAGCAGAGTTGCAAGCAGAAGGAAAAGAGTTGGGGTCTGTTGAATCCGAGTCGATTCAAAGAGAAATTAAATCAAATGAGTCTGCTGCGGCTATAGATGTTCTAAAAACTGAATTTACTGCTTTGGATGAGATATTGTCTGCTGAATCACAATCAGCTCCAACTCCGGACGGAAATCAACATAGTGGGAAACAAACGAAGAAAGAGGTAATGGCGTAATGCCTTGCTAGTGTCAGTTGAATTCAAATCTGTTACATTCTTAAGAGAAAGGAGATTTTGGGATCACTTTCTCACGGTTCAGTTTGAGTCTGATCTTTGTTTTTATTTAGTCATGTCTTGGTTAGCTTAAACTACTATACATGCTTACATGCTAACTTTGAATGTTTCCTGTCCTATATGAACTTTTTTGTTTCTGCTGTTGTTGCACAACAAAAACTTGCAGGCGTGGGTTATTAGTGGTGGCGGTGAAAAGATTGCAGACCGCTTTCATGAACTTATTCCTGACATGGCTCTTGATTTTCCTTTTGAATTGGATCCATTCCAAAAGGAGGTATTGGTTATTGCAATTTGCTTGCTATATTTGTGCATCTAAGGATTGAAAGTTAAAATCAAATAGTGTTCAGCTCCAATGCGAGGAGCCTGCAAAATGTTTTAGTGTGGGAATTTATTTCTGTTTTACAGCTTAAGATTTTTTTATTGGGTAATTTAAAACACTTGATTAGCACCTTCTTGCACCAGTAAAGGTGTCCCTGTGGACGAGTATAGACTCATTTGTATTCATGGGAAAACTACTGATGACTGTCATCTCAGTCTCAACTCTCAATTTAGTTATGGATTTTGGTATTTGTTATTTTGTATTATAAAGGTCAACATAAGATGTCATTCTCTCTTAGGAATATAATTTTCAGTTTGTTATACTAGCTTGTTGAGAGCATATGTTCTTTTAGTTTCTTTTCGATAATTTTTTTTAAATTTTTTTTTATGAAAAGATTCTATATGCTAGATGGGGGCTTGTAGAATATCTGAGATTTTCTCCTGAACTGTGCCAATTACAGGCCATATACTATCTTGAAAGGGGAGACTCTGTTTTTGTGGCCGCTCATACATCAGCTGGCAAGACAGTAGTTGCTGAGTATGCTTTTGCTTTGGCAACCAAAGTATGTACTATTTTCTTATCATCTGATGGTATTTATCTTGGATTGAGCATAGGGAGTGATCCAACTTATGATGTGCTGCGATACTCCAGGAGTATGTTTTATTTTCTTCAAATCAACCGTTGAAAAAAATGCAAATTACTCATTTTGCAGCACTGCACGAGAGCCGTATATACTGCTCCAATCAAAACCATCAGCAACCAGAAGTACCGGGACTTCTGTGGAAAATATGATGTTGGCCTTCTTACTGGTGATGTGAGCTTGAGACCTGATGCCTCTTGTCTCATCATGACTACTGAAATATTGAGATCAATGCTCTATAGAGGTGCTGATATCATTCGTGACATAGAATGGGTAAGTAGGTTCTCAAGAATGTTTCAGTACAAAATAAATCATGAAGAGAAATTATTTTCTAAGATAGTTTTCCTTTTCTTGTTTGGTTTTCTCTCTGCTTGTAATGTTCTTTGCAAAGCGTTTTTAACGTACTCTTTAATTATGTCTCAATGGAAGGATAGGTTATTTTCGATGAAGTACATTATGTGAATGATGTTGAAAGAGGTGTGGTCTGGGAGGAAGTTATCATTATGCTTCCAAGGCATATAAACATTGTTCTCCTTTCAGCGACGGTATGCCATCATGTGAATTCATGTTACATTTTCTTCTCTTAGATGTTTAGGATGACATGGCACGTTCCTGGCTGCTAGTCATATCTATTGCTGCATACTTAATCTATCCTCTTACCTAGGGATCTTGTGTCTGAAAATTTGACTTTCAATTCTTTAGGTACCAAACACAATCGAATTTGCTGATTGGATTGGTCGGACAAAGAAAAAGCAAATTCGTGTAACTGGGTGAGTGGCATATATACTATGGCATGTCCCTACAACTAATAATCTTCAGTTTCACATGCCTTTTCTATTGTGTTTCGTGATTGTTACCAAATTGAAAATTAGATATTAGTATATGGATTGGTTTTGTTAAGTTGATTTCTGTTACTTGTACATCTCTTATCAGGACAACCAAAAGGCCAGTTCCCTTGGAGCATTGCCTCTTTTATTCTGGAGAGTTTTACAAAATCTGTGAAAACGAGAAGTTTGTTCCTCAGGGACTCAAAGCTGCCAGAGATGCATATAAGAAGAAGAATGTAACAATGAGTGGAAGCGGAGCTCACTCTGGGTCTTCTGCAAACGAAAGGGCTCAAGCTCAAAAACGCGAAAGTTCTCTGCAGGGGAAACAGAATAAGCATTCTGGATCTCAGAATTTGGGGAATCGCTCTGGCACAACTTGGGGGAACCAAAATAGTGGTTTTGGCCAGAAGTTTGGATTAAGGAGATCAGAGGCTTCTTTGTGGCTGTCACTTATTAACAAGCTTTCAAAGAAGTCCTTGCTTCCTGTATGTATCTTGTTCAATGTGAAATTTCCTCTAAATCTAAAATTAAAGATGTATATACCTTGTGACGTACTGATGCATATCATCGTGTATTTGAACAATTCTACCTGAATTTGTTGCAGGTCGTTATTTTTTGTTTCTCAAAGAATCGTTGTGATAAATCTGCTGATAATTTGACTGGGACTGACCTTACAACTAGCTCAGAGAAAAGTGAAATCCGGGTCTTCTGCGATAAAGCATTTTCACGGCTAAAGGGATCTGATAGAAACCTTCCACAGGTGTTATATTTATTATCTTAAAATTATGTTCATATCAAGTTCTCATAATTTGCAGATTATCCGATGTCAAAATTAGTTATGCTTGATTCTATAGATTGTCAGAGTTCAAAGCCTTCTTCACAGAGGAATTGGTGTGCATCATGCTGGACTGCTTCCAATTGTCAAGGAAGTCGTTGAAATGCTTTTCTGTCGTGGCGTAGTCAAGGTAAAGTTCCTTTAGTGCCCATCGGAAAGAGGCTCCAAGGTTTTAGAGACTTCTTTCAGTCATTGAATTCCAAAGAATTCATTTGTCTCTATCCTATTTAATTCAACTGTTATTTTCACATTTTCCAAAAAAATTGGCGCCAAATTGGCTACAAGGCAAGTTTAAAAGACTAGCAATTTTCCTACTGACGTCGCCTTAAGATAATGGCTTGTTTCACAGATATACTGTAGAAATAATTTGCTTTGGATTTGCAGAAAACCTAAGCAAAATTTGCTCTCACAGTTATTGTCGAGTTGTTGGTAAATCAGTAGATGCTCAACTTCACTTCAAACAACTTGGGAAAAATAGAAACACTAATTTATTTTTATAATTATGAATAGAAGGTTTAGGATTGTTTATGTAACTAGTTGATGGTATACAGCCAGAACTTGTAGGACGGTTTTCCCGGTTATATAGAATTTTAGTCTAGATCCCCCTCCTTATTTGTTTACAATTTTCAAAGCATCATATCAAGATAATGATAAGTAATAAAGAAATTGATATGCCTGAGAATATTGAGCCTTAGATAATGGTTGATTTCATTTTGGTCTCCACAGGTTTTGTTTTCAACAGAAACATTTGCGATGGGAGTAAATGCCCCAGCTAGGACGGTAAATTATGAGTTATTTAGTTATTTATTCGTACTTGATAGTGCCTAATGGTTTTTTGGTGACATTGGACTCATGTGCACATGAATTTGTATGTGGTTTTTTTTCCCTTTGTCGCCAGGGGCTCATTGATTTTGTTTTTACTGAATGTATAACATTTGTGTTCCTATTATTGTTTGAGAATTCATTTTGCACCCAAATGACAATGTGTGTAAATTTGACATAGAGTTTGTCGGTCCAGCATATCACGGCCTTTATTGTTGAAACCCCTGATTTTTGACATCTTAAATTTTCGTTCCCCATGACCTTCAGCTACTTGATAATGTACGAAAGGCTTTTAAATGCATATTGTTTGATGTTATCGTTCCTCCTCAACAGTGTTATCAAATGGCGGCCATGGCGTGGCGGAATTTTTGCCTACCGCTATACGCAATGCGCTATATCCTCTAATATAGCGGTGTCCGCCTTTCAGAGTTTCGCGGGCGTTATGGCGGTTCCGTTACGGCGGGTCATGGCGGGCTTTTTTTTTTTTTAATTATAAATGGGCTTGGTTACTATACTGCCTTTCTTAAAAAAAAAGAAGTCTTTTTTTATAAATGGGGCTGGTTACTATACTGATAAAATATGTGGCTTCGTTTTACTTATTTATTGTGTTGCTCAATGTCGGAAGTACTTTTTAAAAGCCGATATTTCAGCTAAAGAAAGGAACGAAGGCAACAGTTGGGTTTCTATGTTGTCTAGAAAGTTCATTTTTAAGTAGTAAGATTCATGGGTCCACAACACTGTGATGCGGGTTCAAATTGGAAGAAAATCAAGTAATGATCCGTCAAAGACATCCTTTTTCTGCTGTATTATCATATCATAATTCCGATACATGCCTCCCTGGATTTCTACTGCGAGGAATTTGCGTGACAATGTGACATTAGAAATAAACTGCTTTTGCTAATACTGTTGAGAACCATATCGAGACCATTTGGTACTTCACTGCTTCAACCACTTTCTATATGCGTTCAAGAACGATTATCCAACTACATTTACATTTTGCAGGTTGTTTTTGACACACTGAGGAAGTTTGATGGCAAAGAATTTAGACAGTTACTACCTGGGGAATACACTCAGATGGCTGGACGTGCTGGTAGGAGAGGACTTGATAAAACCGGCACTGTAGTTGTTATGTGCCGTGATGAGGTCCCTGAAGAGAGAGATTTGAGGCAGGTTATAGTTGGTACCCCTACTCGGCTTGAATCTCAATTTCGACTGACATATATCATGATACTCCATCTCCTGCGTGTTGAAGAACTGAAGGTATGTATACATTTCACTTGGTGGGTAAATGAAATCAACTCAGGAGGATGAAAAATCTATAGGCTGTCATAGTGATGGTGACTCAAGTATAAAACAAAAGAGGAAGTCTGGGTTCTTATATTTTGACTATGGCCAACTTGGAAGTGTTCTTGCACTTGCTTTGGATGCAACATATCCGGATTATAAATCTCTCGTTAAACATATACATGGTTTTTGAGGAAGTGTCGTCACCAAAAAGGTTCATCAAGATGATTACCATGTTTAGCAGTAAATCGCCTGAACTACTCATCCCCTTAACCCTTTGCCTTCATATGGCGTCCACTCTTTGTAGAATTGAAGCTAATTAGCCTCCACACCACCCCCACCCCCCAAAAAAAGGAAAAGAAAGTACAATTAAAGTTATGCAGTTCCCCGACATTGTGTAGAGAGTCATTTCCAAATTCTCTAAGGGTTTTAGAACCAGATCCACATCATTTTCACAACTATGTAATACGTTGATTGCATCAAGGATTTGTAAGTTGGTGTATGCTTGTCATTCTTATGCAAGCTAACGGATAGAGTCGAGTAATTGTCCACATTTGACTCTCATCAATAGATTAGAGATTGTTCTACTAGTTGGTTTCTGTGTGGTCCCTTGTGTCTTGATAGACAAATGTACTCTAGTATGAAAATAGAGAAGCTGCTCAAGCTGATTTAGCGATTGTATGCAGTCAAGAGTACATGACAAGGAGGGTAATACTGCATATAGAATAAAAATAGTGTTCTGAAACAGCATTGTTTAGAGTTTACTTTTACTGTTCTACAATGGGAATTTCAGGTTGAGGATATGCTGAAAAGAAGTTTTGCTGAATTTCATGCTCAGAAGAAACTTCCCGAGCAACAGCAACTTCTAATGCGAAAACTTGCTCAGCCTGCAAAAGCTATTGAGTAAGTATTTCCAGAACATAGCTTTGCATACAAGATGCAACTTGCTGTATCGCTGAAAATTTCATATATATATATATATATATATTTTTTTTTTTTATTTATTTATTTATTTTTTTTTGCATTCATGGAATTACCTTCTTCTGGTAGGACAAGAAACTGGCTGTCAACCATTTGTGTAATCTTATTCTTGCTTTCCAATACTCAAAACTTTCGAGATATATTATGTTTTATGCAAGATGTAGCATCTGTTTGTTCTTTGATGATCTTGCAGATGTTTTTGCTTAGAAAGTTGAATGGAAATATGGGTTTCCCTATTAGGGAAGACTGACAATATCGCCAGACCAATTCTTCTACTGGAGCAAATTTATTTACCCTTTAAAAGATAGTCCATCCGTCCTACTGGATCTATTAATGGCAGTGACTCGAGTATTACTCATTTTATTGGGTTTTGCTTTAGCAGGAGAAGAATTTGTTTTGGGAATATCGCTAGCCTTACAGTAAAATGTTAGCAAATATAAACATGCAGGAATTGTGTCTTCATTTCATACTTCTTTTGTTGAGAGTTGTCTTGGGTTTGTATCCCTGATGTCCATTTATTTGCAAATATAATTTTGTGCCTTCACCTGTCTGATTAACTTTATCTCAACTGTTACATGCAAAATATATCTTGTGTTATTGTTTCTTAGATGCAAGTGCATGTCTGTGTTTCCTTTGCTATGGTTTCCTGTTGTTTCCTTTACTCCATATGTAGGTTAAATAAGCTTGTGTCTTCGTGTGTAGATGTATAAAGGGTGAACCGGCTATTGAGGAATACTTTGAGATGTATTCAGAGGCTGAAGAGCATAGGAGTTTGATAGTGGAGGCAATTATGCAGTCCTCAGTTTCCCAGCAACAGCTTAATCCTGGGAGAGTGGTAGTTGCAAAGTCAGAGTCGGTAAGTTCACACCAAGTTTGTCATTTTTAGTCTTCAGATTTTTTGGTTCTTTCTGTTTCCATTTGTGGCACCAGATTGTCTTTACTGGTGACTATTGGAGTTACAACAAAAGGTTTTTCATTCAGAACCCTGACAGAGTAAACAGAAATAGCCTGTTCCTGATTTACTAAGTTAACTGTGCTTTAATCTTGACTCCTAATTGAATCCTGATTACCCGCTCCGATACCATGTGAAATGGCCTCCATGTCCTCTCAAAACCAATTGGCAATGAGAGGTGTTAACTCATGAGCTTATAAGTTATTTGGATCTTCCTTAGGCACTCGATGTGGGACTTGAACATTTCCCAATATTACCCTAACATTTATTAACTCAAGACACACTTATTAAGTTTCTAGATGATTTTTTGGTCATTTCACTCAAAAAAAAAAAAAACCTAACTAGTAATTTTCTTAATTTGTGTGAAATTTGATTTGGGACAACTAATATGGGACTGAGGGAGTACAATTATATCATCATGTGAATTGCATTTTCAAATGGCGTGGTAAAATGGGCAGTATATCCTGTTCTAGTTTCTAGAGCTATTTCTTGCTTGACTGGAACTGAATCCGGAGGATCAGAAAACCTTGGATCACTCTTTTTAACACACACACTTAAGTTATTAAGCAAAAGAAATAAAGGTGATGTACTTAAAGATTCTTTGTATTCGGATATCTTTTACCTTTTAAGATAAAATTTGTTCCGTTAGGAGTCAAAGGTTAAAATTACCTCTCAGGCTCCTCTCTGATCATAGTAATAATATTCTTTAGTCGTTGATTTACTAGGAGATGAATAGAAAAAATTCTTCATCATTTGCTTTTAGTGAATAGAAAAGGTATGTTTATGTGCATGCATGGGTGATTAGTATTTACCCTTTACCATCAAATTTGAGCTATGAAAGATTTGTTTGACTTTGATTAGAGCATCTGAGGTGCTACCTATCAACTACTTTGCTGAGATTTCTCGTTTTGCAACTGGCAGGCACAGGATCACTTGCTTGGTGTTGTTGTGAAAACACCTTCTGCTAACAATAAACAGTATATAGTTTTAGTTTTGACACCTGAATTGCCATCAATGATGACAACTCCATCAGACAGTAGTAACATACAACAAAAGAAAGGTGCTGATCTCCAGGTATTGATCCCTAAATCAAAACGAGGATTTGAAGATGAGTATTGTTCTTCAGTTATTTCTCGTAAAGGTTCAGGTGTTATCAACATAAAATTACCTCATCGTGGTAAAGCTGCTGGGGTAAATTATGAAGTTCGAGGAATTGATACTAAAGAGTTTCTATCAATATGCAATTGTAAAGTGAAGATTGATCAAGTTGGGCTTCTGGAAGATGTTAGTACAGGAGCCTACTCAAATACTGTGCAACAGCTGCTTGGACTGAAATCAGATGGAAATAAGTATCCTTCGGCTCTAGATCCGGTCAGAGGTTTGCCACTGACTTTATACCCCGTGTTTACAACAGATGAGTTATGTTTGTTTTACTTGTGCAGATGAGGTCCAATACAAGGAAATATAATTGGTTATATTGATTGCTCTGTGGAAATAACACTTCAGTGTTTTACAGGCGGGAGTTATTGAATAATTTCAACACCCATTTAATCAATCTTGTCCTGTTTCTGTTGCAGCATCTGCTGAAGTTAATTGTTCTCGCAATCAGATGGAAAGATGGTGCTAAATTATGGAAATACTTTGATGTATAATTTGGCTTTTAAAACCTTTTTTCCCCGGGAAGGGGGATGGCTGGGGGTAAAATAGACACTTCAATGACTATATGACTGTATTACAAACAAAACTAACGACAAATCCTCAGTACTCAGTACCAACTTAACTATCAGTAAATATACGGTCTACATAAACGTGTAAGATTCCAAATTGAGCGTCTTAGGTATCCTCTTCCAAGACCAGATCACTTCCTTGAGCATTTTCTGACTTTCTCTTCACAAGACAGCGGCATCCACTTGCATTTTTAAGAACAGTGGTCTTTCAAAATTTATATAACTCTGTGCTTTGTTTAACTTTCTTGTTCTTGTCTTCGCCTGGGGAGTCTTTTAATCTTGGACTTTTAATTCTGATGGAAATGGAATGGCAGATCTGAAGCTCAAAGACCTAGATGTTGTTGAGTCTTATAACAAAATGAATAGCTTGTTGCAAAAGATGGCACAGAATAAATGTCATGGTTGCGTGAAACTGGACGAGCATATGAAGTTGGCCAGAGAAATAAAACGACACAAAGAGGAAGTAAATTCCCTGAAATTTCAAATGTCAGATGAAGCACTTCAGCAAATGCCCGACTTTCAGGATCGGGTAAGATTGTGCTTTTCTTTTCTTCTCTCCAGACAATCCAAATTTTTTCTCACTGTTTTCAGTCGGAACAGACGAATTCTGTTTTACCAATTATGTATGTCTTTGCAGATTGATGTTTTAAAGAAAATTGGGTGCATAGATGCTGACTTTGTGGTTCAAATTAAAGGTCGTGTTGCTTGTGAAATGAATTCTGGGGAGGAGTTGATATGCACAGAATGCTTGTTTGAGAATCAATTGGATGATCTGGAACCTGAAGAAGCTGTGGCAATAATGTCTGCCTTTGTGTTTCAGCAGAGGAACGCTTCTGAACCGTCACTTACACCAAAGCTTTCTCAGGCTAAAGAAAGGTCACATCTTCCTTTCTTCTGAACTTTGGTTCCTCCACTTTACGCTTTGATCAACGGCTTTATTTATATAACCTGTTTAATTTTGCGACTACTCTTTAGATGTTTGCCTGAAGTTTTGCAGCCATGTATCAGATTTTCAAGATAGAGAAGGAATCAAATCTGATACTTAAAGCAAAACTTTTTTATTTTTTTATATGGTTTTTGTTTTAGGGCTTCTCTAACTTTGCCATTTTCCAAGTTTCTAGTTGATGTTATTTGCTTGTGTATAAGTCGCAATTTATACATGGTTATGTTCTTCTTCCTTGTTATGTGTCTCTCGTGTCTTAGCTTCCAAACTTGTAAATCCCTCAAATGTCTAAAAGAGCCATGTTTTGCTTCCATTTAAACATTAACTTGTTATTTGTTAATTGTTACCATCAATTACATACTTTTGGCTTTAAGTGCAGTCACTTCCCCCTCTTACTTGACCTTTTGGAGAAATTTACAACTACTCATATAAGCATGAATTGTTTTGAGATTTTGCAATTTTCTTTTTCTAACTAGTTGGGCATGAAAAATGTAGGTGACTATTTGGGTAGTAGGAAGCGTTTATTTACATGAGGACTGATCTAGTCATGTTATGAAATCGATTGAATGCCAAGAACTATCCACTTATTTCCCTTTAGTTCAAAAGCAAAGAGACGGGGTTTTAAAAGATTAAAGAAGGTTTTGTAAGTCATTACCCTAAACTACAAAGGGGTAAAGATCGATACGGAAAAAAAGAAAATTCTATTTCTTCTTGTAGGAAAAGCATTTCCTTGGCATATTTGTGTCCTCTGATGATTTCTAGTTCTCTTTATTTCAGACTGTATGCTACTGCTCTAAGTCTAGGGCAGCTACAAGCAGATTTCAAATTACAGGTTGATCCAGAAGAGTATGTCAAAGAAAATCTCAAGTTTGGTCTGGTCGAGGTGGTATACGAATGGGCAAAGGTATAATATCCCCTCCCCTTCGTAGTTTTATCTGTCCTTTTTGGGGTGGGATTATTTGGAGCGGGGCTCAAAAGTGTCTATTTGCACGTGTTCTTAATTTTTGCAGTAGTAGAACCTTTACATCTGATGCCTTATTATTTTGGTTCTACTTGCTTCACTTGTGACAGGGTACTCCATTTGCCGATATCTGTGAACTCACTGATGTTCCTGAAGGTCTAATAGTGAGAACTATTGTTAGACTGGATGAAACATGCCGTGAATTTAGAAATGCTGCAGCAATTATGGGCAATTCTGCCCTTCATAAGAAAATGGAAGCTGCTTCCAACGCAATAAAGCGCGATATAGTCTTTGCAGCTAGCTTGTATATTACAGGGTTATAAAACCATATTGAAGCCTCAAGGCCATGTTTGTTTTACTACCAACATTATTTGTTTTATCTGCTATACACTAAAGAAAACAACATGACTGGTTGTTGTAAACAGCGCACGATTTCTAATATGAAACTGGGGAATTGTAGGGTTCAGATTTTGCATCATATTGAAAATTTTATGGTGATCTAATGTGTGTGCATCATTATGATTTCGAGGATTTTTTTTTTTTCTTTCCCCAAAGCGACATTGCCAGGCAATTTTAAGCCCCTGGGATAAGTTTAGATTGTATATTTAAGTCATCAGAGCCTCAATCTGGCCATTTTATGGCTTGGTTAGAGTTACGGAAATAACTATTGAGTTGATTTTGTTTGAAATATGTTCTTTATTTTGAAATGGGTTGCAAATGGTGGGATAATAGATTGGATAAAAAGAACCCGAAAGCACTCGACTGTAAGAAGAAAGTAAGCGGTGAAGGTCTAAGTTGTCGCCAATAGGAGAGAAAACAAATATTGATGGTGGCTGGAAGATTGCTGGAGACTCTTTGCAAGCTGTTCTTGACAAAATTTGGCATTGATGGTGGAGGCAACGCAGTGGTCGGAGTGGGTGGAGATGGTGGCGGCACCGTGAGAGTTAGAGATAGAAAGGGAGGGGAGTGAGTGAGTGAGAGGTTGGGTGTTAGGGGTGAAATAGTGATGTACCGGAAATATACTCATACTAGTTTTGTCAGAAAATTGAATAGAAAGACTAGACTCACCAATTGTAATAATACGTAATAGTACCGAATTTTTTTTTTTAAAAAAAAAAACCTATCCAATTGTTTTAAAATGTTACTGTACTAAATCTATAAATTTGCTTGGTAATGTAAATATGAGTGACATTATCTGATCCATTCACTTTCCCGTCTTTATAATGCCCCGAAGTTATGTTTTCTTGAGATGTTAAGGACTTGTACTATTTTTTTTTTTTATTTTCTTGTAGAAGTAACAGACACGAGTGAAACCCAATTTAAACGGGAGAATTAGCATCCCTACGCAGGAGTCGAACTTGAATCAACTTTTTCAGTAAGAAGTGCCTTTACCACTAGTATGTTGCCTTGCTACCTTAATCATAACACCATTGAACCTTAATACTCCTTTTTTTTTTTTGGTAAGTTGCCTAAATGACAGTGGAATATTTGTATATTTAACTAACATGTCCAGGGTTGGGGGAGTATTGGACTTTGTTTTTGGCATTTACAAAATCATCACCTAATCTAGACCAGAATGTTCAGTAAGCAGGGCCCCTAGGGGTTGCGGGGGAAATTCAGAATATGTCTACATCATCTGATCCTTCATGATACTCTGCATAATACTCGAGAGATTCCCCCTCCAAAAGCCTAATCCAAGAAATATCACAATTAATCAATATATGATTTTGATTTGCTCCCAAATCTTTTGTTCCCCCTTCTTTTTACAAGCATGGATTCCACGACTGACACGAACCAAACGCGTCATTCTCACTCAATCTATTATTTTTATTTTTAGTTAAGACACTATTAACGATCATGTCTGTTTTACAATTCACGACTAATTAAATTTAAAATAAATCAAGAAAAAGAAAGGAAATGCGTGATTAAAACCTTCCTTTCCACATCATCAATCAAAATGTGCAAAGAATCTCAAGTTCATCTCAATCCATAATAACAAAATAACACTTGACATTTTATTATTAGTGGATATGAAAAAGATCACAACTTCGGGATATAATATCTCTTCCACCCCCATAAACCCCTCCCCTGCAAAGGTTATCCTGTTCTAAATGTACTAAATATCTCTACATAAGATACTTGTAGTTTTTTCTAATCAATAAAACACCGTTCTATTTTACCAAAAAGGATCCTAAACTTTATGCAAGATATTTAAGCATTTAAACAGTTTCTCTTTGTCCTACTGGTCCTATAATTGCTGAGACCTCTTGTAACTTTATGCATGTTACAACTTTATATGTTACCAAGCACTGATCATGTCCTAATTACAAGAAAATAATAATAATAATTTTTTTTTTTATAAAAAAAAAATGGTATATAAGTACTCATGAATATGCAGATCCTTCAAATGCAGTGAATTCAAGCTTCACATTGTCTCTCCACCTCTCTGAAAACCCTTCAGCCATGTTTCCGAATATGCTACTCCCGCGATTTAGAGGCGACGCAAGGTAATATATACAAACTCCTCCTCCATTAAGAAAAACGGAGTACTTTAACATATAAGTCGTCTCGCATATATTTATTAACATTAAATATTTTCCTTCCAAAGTTACTTATATTTAGTCTTTTAGTGGTAAATGGTAATTCAGGTACTTAGAAAGAAGACATTCGAAATTAGTTTCTTTTTTTCTGCTAATTTTAGTTTAATATCATAGCTTCTCTATTTCAGTGTGTATATTATAATTAAGTACTAAACTATTTTTTATTTTTTGGAAAGAAGAAAAATATATGATGAACATGGGATGTCCTGCTATGACAATGACCCGACTAATCTGCCCCGTTCATTTGCAATTCCCTTCAACCGAGATGATCATCAAGTCACCAAAACTCCGTTCCAGTTTTCTCAACGGTCTGATTTTCAGATCCCTCAAAAGAAAACCAGGTCAGTCGATCTTTCGAATACGATCACTCTTTTTCTCTGCTCATAATTTCGGATAATGACTTGTCCTTTTGTGATTTTTGTAATATATGATTTTATATATCTCAATTTTGCTTCGCATGTGCAACATTTGATTCTCATATATGTATTAAAGATTATAAATTTTGGACGAAAATGTATACAAGGCATCTGTTTCGGTTTTTATTTTAATAATGCATGAAGAGATTGGGTGTAAATTTAATCAAAAATCTATTGTTAGAACATATTTTTAATAGATTGGATTATCTTTCTACGATTAGTATACTTTGTTAGTTATGAATGTTGTCATGCATAGAACAAGTCATTATAATAACGCTTTATTCATGTTGGATAAAAATTATATTTCTTTTTTTTTCTTGCCAAAAATTAAATTATTGCTCCATCTGTATCAAAATAAGTCTTTAAAAAAAAGAGATATTTTCTAGAATATAAGTTATTTTACACATATTATATATTATTCATAAAAAAAAAGTTATATTGGTAGTATTACTAAGCGGTTAATATTTTTCTTTTAATATATATTACCCTTATTCACTCTTGTAGCATATTACTTTAAAGAGTTAATAACTATTTATATCACTAAACTATTTACGAATTTCTCTTTATAGTACTAAATTATTTTGTTATTTAAATATGTCACTCAACTATTTAAGTTTATCAAAAAATATACAACCATCCATTTTTTGGGTGTTTTCCGGCCAGCGATGTCACGTGAGTTGCTTCAGAACATGAACAACGACAAAAAGGAAAAGAAATCTTGGAAATGTCGGGCGATAACTGTTTAATTTGTTGTTGCAAGGGCAAACGGGTCTGTCAAATTAAGCAGTTATGGCCCGACGTTTCCAATATTTCTTTTCCTTTTCGCCTTTGTTCATGTTCTGAAGCAACTCACGTGACATCGCTAGCCGGAAAACACCCAAAAAATGGGTGGTTGTATATTTTTTGATAAACGTAAATAGTTGAGTGACATATTTAGATAAAAAAAATAGTTTAATACTATAAAGAGAAATTCGTAAATAGTTTAGTGCTATAAATAGCTATTAACTCTTACTTTAAATAGCAAAAAAATCAGGTGAAAGTCGTCTGTACCTTTGTAGTTTCTCATTCCTTTGTCCAACCACTTACAGAAGTGTCATGTGAACATTTTTCTAATTATATATACACATGGTGAATTAGGAATGGTTGGACACATAATTGATAATATTGACGATTATTTGCCAAAAAAAAATCCCTAAAAAAAGAATCAAAGACTTCACTCGTGTGGGCCCAGAGCATTGAATTTGACAGTTTGACTAAATATATTTTAGTGTTACTAACTCAGTCTATCACAATACTTTCATTCAGCAAAGGTAGCCTCAAGAAAATGGCAGCCAAAGTCTGCAATTTCTCCGATCTGATCCAACGCGTCACCGCCTCCTGCTTGCTCCATCCCCTCTCATCCACCCGCCACGTCAATGAATTCTCCGACCACCATTCTTCCGGAACTGATTCCGAAGACGATAACTATAGAACCGAAGAAGAGGAAGAAGAAGGGGAGCTGAAGAAATATGATTGCTCTGAGCTGAGAACGGAAAGAGTAATCCAGATGGAAATGATGCTGGGTGAAGTGTTCGACGCCGTTTCGGCTATGAAGACGGCGTACGTTAGCTTACAGGAGGCGCACTGTCCTTGGGATCCTGATAAAATGCGCGTTTCTGACGTGGCGGTTGTGGCTGAGCTACGCAGATTAGGAGTGCTGAGAGAGAGGTTCAGGAGAAGTAATGCTGGTGGTGGAAGAGGAGGGAGGAGGAAAGTGGCGGCGGCGACGCTGAGGGAAGTTGTGGCGCCGTATGAGGCGGCGGTAGAGGAGCTGAAGAAGGACGTAAAGGCTAAAGAAGTGGAGATTGATAATCTTAGAGAGAAGCTCCAGACGGCGGTGGCACTTAGCGGCGGCAGTGGTAGCGGTGGAAAGAAAGGGAAGTCAAGGAGGAAAGTTAGCTGTATCAGTCAAGGTCAATATCTCATTCCTACTACTCTCTTTTTTTTTCCTACCTTAATTGACTAAAATACCCTTCTCATTTCTTGCATACAATTATCATTTTCATAAAAAGTTGATGAAATTCGTAAAAAAGGTACCTAAAAGTTGCACTAATCATAGGATTTGTATGTCTTGAGGGAAATTTTTAAAGTTGTTTTTGTTAGCTCATCTTTGTCCCACCAAGATTTTCTCCTTTCTAAATTCTAATTTTAAGGTTTCAAGTCACTATTTTGGGCTAGTAATCTAACGTTCCCGTTTGTTTCATTTTCTATTTCCACTAATAAAAATTGATATTTATTAATTTATTAATTATAAATTATAAATTAAAAGATATAGTAGAATCCGTAATGAAAAAGTAAACACTTCGTATGACTGGGAACGAGACACATAATAGGAATATAAGAGTTTTTGCCACTATTTTGAGGCAAAAAATAGTCTATCCTTATACATGTCCCTATTTAAGGGGAAATTCTAATATATTATCGGTCTTGTGTGACTGGCCCCACACCTCTCTCAAATGAGTTGTGGCGGAACCTACTTTGCAAGTAACATCCACTTCAACTCATGTGAGAGAGCCGTGGGATCAGTCCCACAAGGCCGGATCTGTGTCAAAGTGACCACTATTTCAGTCCCAAACTACTCACAATTTGCCAAGTATATATGAAATTGGATAAAATATTCACGTGCGAATTCTTAATATTGGGAATATGTACGAGGAGAGATGATTTTCTCGGCATCATCTTTTTAAGATTTCCTCTAAGGCATTATTTTTGGGTTGCAGTTGCGGTGGCGCCAGCACCAGAGCTATTTGAAGCAACAATGAGCTCAGTAAAAGAAGCTGCAAAAGCATTCACATCACTTCTCCTCTCATTGATGCGTTCAGCTCACTGGGACATTGCAGCTGCCGTCAGATCAATCGAAGCAGCATCTTCCACCACAACCACCGCCTTCACAGACTCCATTGTAGGACAAAACCATGCCAAATATGCATTAGAATCTTATGTTAATCGCAAAATGTTCCAAGGTTTCGATCACGAGACTTTCTACATGGACGGAAGCCTGTCATCATTGCTTCACCCTGATCAACACCGCCGTGAATGCTTCACACAGTACCGTGACATGAAAGCCATGGACCCAATTGAACTTCTGGGGATTCTCCCAACTTGCAGCTTTGGAAACTTCTGTTTTAAAAAGTATTTAGCCATTGTTCATCCAAAAATGGAGGAGTCTTTGTTCGGAGACTTGGAGCAACGAAGCCAGGTTTTAGCTAATTCCCATCCGAGGAGTCAGTTTTATGGAGAATATTTAAGGTTGGCTAAGGCTGTCTGGATGCTGCATTTGCTGGCGTTTTCAATGGATCCTTCGCCTAGTCATTTTGAGGCTACAAGAGGGGCTGAGTTTCATTCGCAGTATATGGAGAGTGTAGTGAGAATGTCGATCAGCAGTGGCAGAATGGGTGGTGGAGCTGTGCCTCAGGTGGTTGGCTTTCCAGTGACTCCAGGATTTAAGCTTGGAAGCGGTTCGGTTATCAAAGCCAGGGTATACCTTGTTGCCAAGAATGGATTCTAATAAAGTCCTTGCATTTACGTTAGTCTGGGGGTGTCATCGAATGCTTTTTCATCACTCTTGATTTCATCTCTCGAAAGAAAAAGAAAAATGGGGAAAAACAAAAGCTTGAGAAAAGATGTTTAGAGTTGCTTTCATGTAACGATGTTGTTGAAAATGAAAACAAAGTATTGAATTCTAAATTAGTTTTTCCAAAGTCACTTTTATCCGCCAAAGCAAATGTGAAAAAGGTTCAATTCCTGAAACGAAATAAGTTCCCCTTGAACAACCCTTATCAGGGTTATTATAGGCTATGTTACTCGAACTCGAGTACGGGTATGTATGTAGGTGTGAGGTATTTAAACATCTAAAATACAAGATATGGAGACACTTTTTCAAATTCGGACATGGTACGGGATACGTCAATAATTTCAACCGTCTTCCATGTGCTATTTAATAGTTTAAAAAATTCAGTCGTCTCCATTATTCTCTCCCCCATCGTCTCTTCCCTCTCCCTAACATTAATTTCTTCTCTTACTCCTCATAACAAAATTGCAGCAAGTACATATTCAAATCACCAGACAATTTCATATATTGTTCGACTCCTATACCCTTTCTATTCCATCTTCCCTTCACTTCACTTATTGCTTGAATTTTGTTGAAGCTCCTTCATCCGCCCAAACTCCAATCCCCAATCACCGTACCTTCGATTTCACTGCGACGGCAGCAATGAGTGTCCCAGCGATAGCGGCGATGAGCTTTCAAGTGTTGGTCAAAGTACCCATTCATAGTTGACCATGTCAAGTACGTATTTCATACTCATACCAACGTCGTGTCATGTCGACACCGTTACGACACGGCTAAACAGAGAGTCCGAGTAACATAGATTATAGGTAGACCGATGATCCGGGTTGCTTCGATTAATTCGGTTGAGATATACGCAATATCAGGGGCCACTATGACCAAATACGGGGTGGACGACCGCACAAGCCCTCCAAAATAATTGATACGGTCCTACGCAAGATAAAATTAATAATATGACAGGAGAAGTCTCTTTCTCGTGAGTCGAACTCGTGACATTACATAATAAACTCTTGCTTATCAAAGTGAAGCCATAAACAAGAAGCTATAAACAAGAAAATATCATTTCCAATCTTTATATATCTAGGCCCATTCAATAAATTGGCCCAATTAAGGAGTCATATCATTACCTGTAAAACGAAGCCCAAGACCCGAATCGTGAAATACCTTTTCAATAATGTGGCGGGATCCCCCCACTTCAACACAGACACTGAAACATCTCCCGCCACTTACCAAATCGCCCCGAAAATTTCGAAGCACTCTTCTTCTAACCCTATATAAACCCCCCACTCATAATTTTCCCTCTCAGTCTTTTACCCTTTTTCAAAACCCACCTTTTCCTCTCCATAGAAAACCCTAACTCTCTTTCTCTCTGCAAATTTTTCCTTCAAAGATGTTGGAATTGAGGCTCGTTCAAGGAAGCCTTCTGAAGAAGGTTCTTGATTCTATCAAGGATTTGGTTAACGATGCCAATTTTGATTGCTCCGCTAGTGGGTTCTCTTTGCAAGCCATGGACTCCAGTCACGTAGCTCTTGTGGCTCTGCTTCTTAGATCTGAAGGTTTTGAGCATTATCGCTGTGACCGGAATCTTTCTATGGGGATGAATCTTAATAACATGGCTAAGATGTTGAAATGCGCTGGTAATGATGATATCATCACCCTCAAAGCTGACGACGGTGGCGATACTGTTACTTTCATGTTTGAAAGCCCCAGTAAGTTTGATTTCTTTAGATCTTTAAGTTTTATTCGACGTTGTTTTGTTTTATTTTTTATTTGTTAGGTTAAGGTTCTTTATTACTGGTATTCGACTGTAATTTATGCTTTTAGGTCAATAAGTGTTATATTATTAAGCCCCTGTGAACAAATTTGACTTGTATTGTTAGTTTAATTCATAAATATCTTGTTAAAATACTTAAAGAATCATCTTCTTGATTTATAGCTAGATTATTGATTATAGAGGGTAAAGACTGTGGAACGTTATAGCGCAATAATCTTTGAGATTTTGTTTCAAACTGTTGTAATTTATATATCTGTTTTGATTTTCCTGAGGAAGAAAAGTATAATTGTTCTATTTTTAATGCCATGTTATTTTAGTTGAAGGAAATTACTGTCTCAAAATGCTTATGTAGTCCAAATAAAATAATTGCTTACAATCTCCTTAGGAGGTTCATAATTGCTTCTTTTGCCCAAGGTTCTCGATATTGATCTGAATATTTATATTTGATGTGCTTCATGTTCTTGGTTTCCAAGGAATAAATCAAGATGTTGGTTACTTGAACTTCATCGTACTCATTTTGAGATTTTCATGTACTTTGCAGCCCAAGATAAGATTTCTGATTTTGAGATGAAGCTTATGGACATTGACAGCGAGCATCTTGGAATTCCTGAAGCAGAGTACCATGCAATAGTTAGGATGCCCTCAGCTGAGTTTGCAAGAATTTGTAGGGATCTTAGTAGTATTGGAGACACAGGTACTTCTAGTAGAAGTCCTGCGCAAGATTACTTTATCTGAAATATGGCTCTTCCAACCTGAAGAAGTACTTGAATTTAATTTTTACTCGGTGCCTTGCAGTTGTGATATCTGTCACTAAAGAAGGCGTGAAGTTTTCTACCAGAGGTGACATTGGCACTGCAAATATAGTTTGCCGCCAAAATACAACAGTTGATAAGGTAATTTTTTGGTACAAAACTAACATGTTATGGACATTTTGGCTTCAATTGAATTTTCTTTTAATCTGAGTAGTATTGTAAATGATTGTTTTTGTTTTTTCTACTTTCAGCCTGAGGAAGCAACTGTTATAGAGATGAATGAGCCAGTGTCATTAACCTTTGCCCTGAGGTATTTGAACTCATTTACTAAGGCAAGCACATTATCCAACACAGTTACGCTCAGCTTGTCTTCGGAGCTTCCTGTTGTGGTGGAATACAAAATTGCAGAGATGGGATACATCAGGTTCTACTTGGCACCTAAGATTGAAGATGATGAGGAAGAGATGAAGCCTTTGCCCTAAGATTGAAGAGGATGAAGAAGAAATGAAAGCCTTGAATATCATGCTTCAGCATTTTCCCTGTGCTGATTTGTATTGCTTCCTCTTGTTACGAGTTAATGATGATACATATCTTTGTTTTTGTGTTTAGTTGAGGATCCTGCACATTTAGAAATTGTAGGTTGGATTTGTTTAGTAAGTGAAACAGATGCTTTTTGTTTCTCCTTTTCTTTCTGTTATCATTTATTGGGGTATCTTGCTTAAAGCTGTAACATGTAAGTAAGATCAATTCCCTGAGCTTTCCTGTCTAAGATGGTTTAAGATTGCACGTCAGTATTTGCCTTTAGATGCTTTGATCTGATTGTGTTGAGAGAGCATTGAACCTTGTGGGAATCTTTGCTTTCATTGTAATGTCTCTTGTTGTATGGCTCATGAGTAGCTGTGGTAAGACTAGGCACTGAGAACTCTGGCCATTTTATCTTGTATAAGTAAAACACATTTTTCTAGGATGTGTTTTGTATTGGGCAATGAAAGCTCACCAGGTAGCCTATACCTGCTTCTATTTTGTTTAAAATGCTGTCAACGTTGCAATTGAAGGTAATTTTTTATTTGATTTGTTTTCTTAAAACAATGAACCAAAAAAGGATTTCAAATCCAAATCCCAAACTCAAAGTTGAGCAGCTCCTAGATGGAATTGAACTGTGTACATTGACTTGGCTGTTTGGTAATATAAGAGCATTTTAACATAATACTAACATATGGCCCTGTTGATCTTTTATTGACACACAAGACGGCTTTTGTATTTGAAACTAATCCCTCGAATTTTACAAGTTCTCAGCGTCCCAAACAAATCTCATAACACATTAATTTCTCTCTCCTAGTTTCTCTACTTATCTTCCCCCATCAATCTTGAGGTCTAAGTTCGATGTGAGGATTGTGTCAAAAAGGATACAATCAAAACTGAGGAGGGTACAAAGAAAAAGAAAAAACTGGGGGGAAGTGTTCTTGACCATTATCAACAAAAGTGGACTTTGCATTGAATTCCCCCATTAGAATCGAGATTGGAATAGCAAATGTCTAACTTCCCCTTGAGGAATACAAGGGGGAACCATCCAAAATGAAACCGTCCATGGCATGATCAGCATTGTTTCCAATCATCACCCACATAAATTGCTTGATCACCAAGTTCTGCTTCAATTCTAAGCAACTGTCCAAGAAGAAGAGACCTTTATTAGTCATATTACATCAAACGGCTTGTGGGAAACAATGTGCTGACATTCTCTAAACCAGGATAAGAGAGAAACCTCTTCATTTTGAGGTCAAATTGCATTTTGATTAGTGAAGTTCATTACAGAGAAGGAACCTACATACCATTTGTGCACCAGATAAGAATAACTTTTCCCCCATCATTATCTATATTTAATATACAAGATAAATGAGCAGATGAAGTAGGGATGACCAGGGGCTCTGGGACAGGACTGATTTTGGGAGGATCAAAGTAAACAGGGTACTTTCTCAAGGAGATACTAGTCCTAGAGAGACCTCTCAAACAAGGCTCATGACATGTTCCATTATTTCCTTGAATTCTATCCTTTCCGAAAATAAATTAACTATGGCCAAGATTTTGCTATCAAAGTACACTTGTAATAGAAACTATAGAGCCAAACTCAATTAGCAGGACTGGGGGATATAAAGTTGATACCTGGTGGTATTTTGCCAGCCTTTCTCCTCGACAAGGGGCACCTGCTTTTATCTGACTTGTGGCTAGGCCGACAGACAAATCTGCGATGAACGAATCTTCAGTTTCCCCACTTCTTTGAGACATCACCACTCCCCACTGGGCATCCTTGGCCATTTTCACCACTTCAATGGCCTCAGTCACTGTTCCAATTTGATTTACCTAAGGCACAAGTCTCAGAATCAGAAACGAGTATGCACATAGATACAAAATGAGAGGATGAACTGACAGCTAAATGAACAGCTATGAAGCTCGCAAGTAATAAACAAACAAATTCGGTGAATGTCAGACCTATGTGGATATGTCCACATCGTTTTGCCTATAAAGCATGAAAATCAACCTGACATAAGCAAATACCTTAAGAAGCAGAGAGTTGCAAGCAGATTCCTGTACTGCTTTCTCAATTCTTTTAGGATTTGACATCAACAAGTCATCTCCCACAACCTGCAGAGAAAAACTATTTTCAAAGTTAAAAAACAAAATCAATAGAACAAGATAAGAAGAGGAAAAATCCCACATGAACCTATGCAGAATATACAACCCTATTTGCTTGCGTGGGTTTACTAGGAATTTTATTTAAGTAGAGTACCGGCTTTATTACTAGGGAATGTTAAGAGTCGGAGGATAAGAAATTTACAGCACAAGATATAAATTGCTTAACCTTTTTTCCCTTCTTTTTGGAGTTTAGAAAGGAGGCGCGGGGGGGAGCAATACCAAAACATCAGCAAAAATTTGTTTGGATTAACAATGTTCATGTGGCCACAAGTTTAAGTGTCCCCAGCATTTCTCTACATAAATATGTTTTTGCAATTATTCATATAAGATTTTGTCACTTGATCACATTCTAAGGTCTCGTTCAAAACTTCAGAGATTACAAACTTTCTTGTCCACTAATTATATGACTGCGTCATCTGGCTTAGCATTAGATAGGCCTTGCCATCTTATCTTCTAATCAGCTGACCGATCTTCAGGCAGCAGTTGAAGGTGACGTTTAAGGTGAAAGGATGTGAAACAAACATAAAGTTTTGCTGTCCTCAATCTCACGATCTTCCCAGGTCAACATATTACAAGGATAAACAGTTGATGAAAATTGTCCAAGTAATAAATTACAAAGAAAATGACAGACCAACCTGGCAAATTCCCAGACTTGAGAAATACTTGACGTGCTCCCAGTCCTCCTTGTCAAAAGGATCCTCAATGGATACAATAGGGTAGTCTATTGAAAAGAATAAGATTCCGAAAGGCAATTCACATTGTCTCAGAAAGTCATCAAAGATTTCACGTATTCATGATTGAAAGAAGCAGTTGAGGAGGTTAAGTAAAAGATTTACCTGTGCATAGTTCTTTGTACATATTAATCATATCCTCTCCTGACTTGAAATTCTGACCAGATTTGTTTGGAACTTTGAAATCCATATCATACTTAGTACCTGGAATGAGAAATCTAAACAAAATCACTTGTCCACAGGCATGATTTAAAACGAATATGCACCGGACTAATGAACTTAACTGAAGCAGCGCTCAAACCAAAATACAGTGCAAATGAGACTAAGATGAAAAATTCTCTTTTCCCCATTGTGCAAATCAAAATATATTTCTTCTTTCCTAACTACCATATATAGTCTTTTGGTAAATTTAATGTCTAAACTGCCTTCAAGAATAGTTATGAACCAAGATTAACGACGCGGGGGGGTTCCTTTTTTCTGTATACCTATGCAGAATTCAGTAGCAGCAACATCCAACGAGATCTTTATTTTCTCATTGTACCCTGTTCTTCCGATTGCTTCCTTAACAAGATCCAGACCTTCTCGAATACTGCCAAATGAAGAATAGGAGAAGAAGAGGTTTAGTCATCAGGGAAAAGCAATCAAGAAAAGATCAATAAACAGTGATTGGATACTTGCCTGCCAATGTTTGGAGAAAATCCACCATCTTCACCAACATTACATCCATGAACGCCATATTTCTCACTAATGACTGCCTGCCAGTATAGGAAAACCCTTACAATCAACAACTGGGCCAGATATCAGGGACTTAATATTGAGGTAAAAGCCTAACCACGTAATGAATCTCAGTTGATACTTGGAATTGAGAAAATAAATATAGTAAAAAGTTCATTAAGATTGTCTGGGCAAAATCCTTGCCAGAATGCAACACAACTGCACATTATATGTGTTTTCCTTGAAACATTCATTCCTTAAAATTTTCTTCATGCTAATATTTAGAAAGACCTACTCTCCCTATAAAATGACGTTTGAGAAGTTTCAAAATGAAGAAAGATAGCTACAGGTTTTCCAGTATTGGATTGACGGAGTTACTTGGTAATGAGGTCTTACTTAATCAACCATTCAGAACACTCTGAATGTCATTAATTCTATAGAAAGTTGAAGGTACTTATAGTTTATAAACAGAGAGGAGGTCTATAGCAATACAAGTGATCACCTTTAAATGATGATAGGTCTCAGAACCCATTTGCAGTGCCTCTTCAAACCTTTTAGCTCCAACAGGTAGAATCATAATTTGCTGATAGCATTACAATGCAATCATCAGCTAAGACTAACTAAATCTATTGAAAGAAGCATAGACAATAAAATTCTTAAGCGGAAAATTAAGATGAGTAAAAATTTGAAAGAACAAACATTGTGTGGGAGCAACATATTATAGGAATCCAAACAATTACAGGAATCAGCACATTCAGTAATATGCCAAAGTATTTGAGGCATGAAACATCAATTTTACTATCAGCTCTGACAGTGTCAATTTGATAGTCTTTAAGACATATAATAATGCAAAACTGAAAGCACCAATTTTTTATACTGAATCTTCAAAATATTTAAAAGTTCCTATAGTGTCTGTAATTCTAGCATGTAAAGATACAAGCCAAATAACATTTTCATATGGAAGTGAAGTACTATCTTCACAGCCAACCTAGGAAGTCGATCCAAGAGACACTGAAACTAAAAACTCATAGTTTATAGTATATAAAAGCAATCATTGATTGCACCTTTCACTGAAATTTGTTATTTAGAACAAAAGTTTTGCGGCCCATCTAGTCATTTGAAACTGGAAAAGGTTTTCTTTGTCATCCCAAATTAAGAGGTTTTCTCACACTGCCATCCAAATCTTAAATCTTCTCTAATCGATATATAAACTTACACAATTATTCAATTTTCCATCTCCATCAATTTTCATTGTCAACTGTCAAGTTGTTACTAAAAACTTAAGGGATATTGGTCAAATGTGACAGAAATTGAAAACTGCATAATTTGGAAAGTGTAATGTATCGATTAGAGAAATTTGCTTGGCAATGTAGAGAACCCCATAATTCAGGATGGCGAAGTAAAACCTTTTCCTCTAAATCCTGTGATGCAGAAGTAGGAATTTTCAGCACTTGAGAATCACCATCAGAAAAAATAAGTGCATCTTGTTGCAGCAGCTAGCCTGATAAATTGGAGCTAAGCTACTTACCTTAATAGGAAGATTACTCTCAGCGTGTTTTCCACCACTAATAAGAGTGAAAGCAGGGACAGGAAGTATCAGGTTTGTTTTACCCGCAAGATCCGCAATATGTTTGTACAGTGGAACCTGAAAAGGTACTTGGCTAATATAAACCAATCTGAATCTCTGAAGTTGAGTTCAAGTGGAAACTGAAATGTGAACTTGAGATTTCATGTACCTCTTTTTCAGCTGCCCCAGCTCTGCAAGCAGCCATCGACACAGCTAAAATTGCATTTGCTCCAAGTTCACCCTGCATTATTGAACAAAAATACTAGTCAGGTTCAACACTCGATTCAGAAAAGGAATTGTGGTAAATGGATAAAAATATCTCAAAGATACAGACTTCAAAAAGAGTAGAAATAGAAGCATAACTAACTCCCAAGAAAGATGCAACTGCGAGGACTCGAGGAATTACCTTGTAGTGAAGGAGCTAGCTATTCATATTTCAAATTCAAATGCAATTAAACAATGTTTTCTTTTCATAAACAAATAGCTGAAACAGATGCCACTCAAGCCAGTGAACCAAATAGCAGGATAGAAAATATTCAATTAGTATCCTTGAAGTAAAATATCGTAATTGCCTCCTCAAAGTGTAAAAATTAGGTTCAAAGGAGCAGGCAAAAAGTGATTTTAAATCTTTCATTAGCGGTGCTACTCTCATATTAGCATGGGAAGTCTTGAAATTCCCATTAAGTAGAATCACCATAAATCCAATGGCGGTTGGCAGGTTGGTAGTAGCATGCAACGGCAGCATTTGCAGAGGAGTTGATTGAAGATCCATAACAAAAAGAAAAGCAGGACTCTTTTAGTTACTTACTAATGATCCCACTACAATACTTAAACAGAAAGAGTGAAGAAGCACTACCTTCTTTTCTGTCTTGTCCAAGTCTATCATTGCTTGATCAATTTGAGACTGAAGAGTTGGATCCATACCAACCAAAGCTTCAGATATTTTCTCATTGATATTCCTAACTGCTCTGTTCACACCATTTCCAAGGTATGTTCCTTTCTCTCCATCACGCAATTCAATAGCTTCATACCTGGGACAGATAATAAAGGAAGCTACACATTACACCATGGTAAGACATCAGATTAAATCCCCAAGTTAGTTTCTCTAACACAAGTAGCACATGATACAGATCATGATACAAACAAGAAGAAATAAGAAAGATAATTTTATATGCGACAGTAATTAGGTAAACAGTAATACATGCTAATTTAAAGCATTATGGAGCACCATTACAGAAATAAACTACTTTTTGGGCTACATTTGGTTACATATGACATGATTCTCACCAAAAAATGGTTCAATTGCATACTTTACATTACAAGTTCATTTTACCGAAAGTTACTTTTAATGATACTGTACGAACTGTTGTTAATTTCTGCATAAGTCAATTTAAGTTTCAATGGACCGTTAACAAGATTAAAGATATAAAAATTAGTAAATGGTAGATAATAATCCAACAGCGTTAGAGTAGTAAAGTATCTACGGAAGTATCTACCGAGTAAACGAATATTAAGCTCAGCCAAAATTTTAAGATAACAAGTCCGATACTTGCAACTACGAGTAGCTTAAGTTACTTTGAGCAATCCAACTGTAGCTTACATATTCGAGATCTGTAGAAAATTTTCATGTCATGAGTGTTTTTTCCTGGAGAACATTTATGCATTATATTTGTTTCATAGGAAATACAATCAGATTTCAAGTTTTTCCTACCGCACATTACATGTATGCCGACTTGCATTTTAAGTGAATTTGAAATTTAAAAAAAAAAAAGAAATAAAACTGGATAGTCTAACCATTTTTGCTCAAAATATTCCAAAATGCAGTTCTCCAAGGTATGAAATAGCAAAAAGAAACTATAATTTAACAATATAAATAAAATAAAAAATCATATAATCTAAATTTTTGAAGAAAAAAAAAGTATAATTGAAAACCTACATTCCGGAGGAAACACCGCTGGGAGAAGAAGCACGAAACATGCCTTTGTTAGTATACAAATCCACTTCAACTGTCGGAATCCCTCTGCTATCTAAAATTTGCGTCGCTTTCACCGTCGTAATCACTGAAGGCACCGATTTCCTCATATGATTCGACTATACAACATTAATGGAAACAAAAAATTGCGTATTAATTAGAATCGAAAAATAGATAGGAAAATAAGTAGGAATAAACAAATATGAGGAAAAAACTTACGATGAAGAGGACTGGATCGGGAGTTTTGGACCTGACGGCGGCATTGACAGCTTCTTCAATTTTCCGAGGGAGGAGATGTTTGTCCAAATATTCCTGAACTGACATCTTTTTTTTTTCTTCTTCTTTCTGGATTTTCTTTTTCTACTATTACTTGTGAGCTTACCATGTAAATATTAGCAAATGTCTATTCGTCATCCTCACTTTCCGATGAGTAATTATAAATACAAATTTTTTTTTAGTAATTTGCAAAAAACAATTTTAATACTATTTAAAAGTTGCAACTTAATCATGATTATATTTTTCCTATGACTTTAGTTTCATACATATTTTATTTTAATATTTTTAATATTTATGCGGGAGCATCATATCGGATTATATTGTATGAATGACATTGATGTGATTGGACTCTGTATATAATTAGGTGTGAAAACATTTAAGAAAAGTAAATAAAGGATTAAACTTATCAAAATAATAGATTAGGAATTAAGTTGTTACAAATTAATTAGATGAAATATTATTTTTGCAAATTGACATTATGTTGAGGAGAGGTATCCGGTGGTTACAAGCCTCTCCGGCATCCAAAAATTTCCCTACCCCTTGTAAAAGAAATAAAAAATAATAATAACATTATGACATTTTTTTTTCTTTTGTTTTTTTACTACAGAAACGTAGAATTTCATTACTTTTATATAAATTTTTATATATCTATTCAAAAAAATATATAACTTTTTTATAGTTTTGAAACTATATGAGGAAATGACGTGAATTTTAAACTTTGATATGATGTGAAAAATGAACTATTAAGACAGCTATAATGACTAAATCTTGCCATTGAAGAATGAGATACAAAAAAGAAAAAATCATTTTTATATTGTCTTTATGCGAAATAGGCATAAAAGTAATTGAAAGTAATATATTTAGTTATTCACATAAAAATGATTTTTGGTATCGAAGTTTATTTTACTATTTTCTTTTAAATCACTTTAGTGTTTTGGGTCCACTCATTCGTTTTAATTCTTAAATTGATCCCTATAATACTATATTGCTATTATTTATAGGGCACGCAAATATTAATTTTTGCTATTCATCCAATATATTTAATATATATGGAAAACACGGATGTATGGTAAAAAATGAAAACAAGATAAACTTTATGGTCAAAAAACGTTTTTTCAGGTAACTTTTAATTTGCTCATGCACGTACGTACGTACCCGCATGAATTTATTTTATATAACTTTCTTTATCATTATTATCTTGAAACGGTTATTAAGCAAAATTCAATGGGAATGAGAAAAATAATTTATTTATGCTGCTTTAATATTTAGTTTCGAATAATTTCTTACTTGTATATAGTACTTATATAAAATGAGAACCATGTTAATGTATTATGTCTTTAAAAAAATTATTTTCCATTCAATTTTTAACTCTAATATTCTATAAATCGTTAGACTTGAACAGGAAGTTTACATTTTGCTATGTGTACATAACTTAACCTATGGATTCTTACTATAAATTTTTGTTGCATTTTGTGTTCAATATCAATTGTATTTACGTTATAAATAATTTCAAAACAAAATACACGTTGCAGTTTTTATTACTTTATGCAACTTTGTTGATTCATAGATCAGGTAATTGATAGCTTCTTGTTCTATTTATTTAATGTTAGCAAAACCTCAACTGGTGAATTCCTATGGCTAGTTTAACAAGCGAAGCTAAGTTATTAAAATAATAATTTGTTTGACCTAAAATACATCTATATATGAAAGTAAAAATCGTGTGTTTTTTAAGTAGCCTATATTGCATTAAGAAAGATAATCGTATGCTCTAATAGCATACGTGGTGGAACAGTTCCAAACAAGTATATAGTATCACGTAAATTCATAGCAAATTTAGCTAATGACAGCAACTAGATTTGTAGATCTATCAACAGAGACTAATATATTGAAGTTAGAAATATCAGTTTACCCTTGAAACATCCAAGTGAAGCTCCATACTTGTAAGATTCTGTCTCTTTGAGTTAAACCCATAGCATCTTAGGTCCTTGACAATTCTCTTCCACTTTAAACATCATAAGCCCAACCATCGCAGCAAGCTCTACCCCTTGTAATATTGCCAAACATCGGCTTGCTCCGCCTTAATACACTTTCCAAGAGGTTTTGCCACTGCTACTACCAATCTACCACATATCTCTTACTATCTCTAATTATAGCTATTGCACATCCATTTTGATCCTTGAAAGCACCATTAAAATTTATCTTATAACACCCATAAATTGGCGATTTCCACTTCAAATGAGGGCTGATCACACCACTTCCAACTTGCACGTCACTTTGTACACACAATTCTCTTATCTCAACATACAAGAATTCAGCTTGTTGTGCCATATTACCTACAACCACAAAATCACTTTGTCCAGACACAAGCCTTCTCCACACCTCATTTCAGAAACATAGATAAATAAGTCACCTCATTAAGTTACAAATCTCATTTCAAGAGACATATATGTATTTTAATTGTATATAAACAAGTCTAAACATGTATTCTAATAATAAAACCAACGGACATTGAAAGTTAAAAAATTGACATATGTTCCCTCTTTGTAAGAATCTAGATTTATTTTATGAATTTATCTACCACGTGATTGTTTTGGTTTCCCTAATAGAGTAATACCACAATACTAGTAAGACAAGACAATTTCATACTTGTTTTGTAAAATATAATTAACACATAACAAGAAAACTACGTAAAACTGACTTTTATATGATTTTTATTTTTTCGCATAATAATGACAAGTATGAATTATTCAACAATAATGATAATATTTTTGAAAAATTAAACATTAGCACACACAATACATAACTATAGTAAGAGCGAGATTATTTTCCTATGCATGTTGCAGTTTCCATATATGTTCTATGTAGGTCTTTATTCTCCCATATAAATTGTGCGGTATGCTCTTATGCCTTGTACATACTTAATTATAGGTTGATCTCTTTTAAAGAGAGAGAGAGAGAAAAACACGTAACCTATATCGTTTCTAAACAATAAAGAAAATAATAAATAATAAAATAATCTTGTTATCACTCATGATTAATTTAAGGTGTGATACTATTGATTTATTATTTGTATTATTGTTAAGATAAAGTATAGAATTCCTAAAAACATAAGAGAATGACTCTTTAAGAAGTTAAATTTTGTTTTACCTAATTCATATAAAAAGGAAAAAAATACGTTTAAATTGAGAGCGAGCTCACATTAGGGTTTAACGTTACGCTTTTAATGTTGAGTTAAAAAAAGAAGGAAAAGATAATCTCAAGTGGACGTAGCTAGTAAATGTTTTCATCCTTAAGTAAATAGTTTTAGAACACTTCTTATATGGACCGGTCCACTGGACCATGCAGTGCAGATTTGGCCACATCACTGTATTTTCTTCTCTCTCCTCATTCTGCAGGGATGTGGCCAAATCTGAACCATATGATCCACATAGACCCGGTCCATATCAGAATTTCCCATAATTTTAGGTAGAACCTTAACTATTGCGAATGAAATAGACCTAGTTGTAAGAGTCTGAACCAAATTAGTCACACTTTGATACACCTGCCTAGGACAAAAGGATAAAAGAAAAAAGAAAAATAGGAAAATAAAAAAAAAAAAACACAAAGGGAGGACCACTTTCCTTGAAGCCCTCCAATATATAAAGGCACCGCTACACTCACAGATTCTTCCTTTGGTTCCTCAGTTCTTTAGCAGTGTTCTCTTCAGCTTTCTCACAATCTCCATTCACTCATCCAAAGCTAAAAGAAAGAAAACATAAACTAAGATAAATTAAGTGAAAGATTCAATCACTGAACTCCAATTTTAATTTATCTTTCGGATAGAATTTGGGTAGAAGCAAACCCTAACCCTCGCCGTTGCGTTAGGGTTTAGAATCATTCTCGTTTCAGCGGAATCTGTGAATTTTTTGGTGAGAATTCTTCTCTTTCTGCTTAAGAAGGTTTGCATGATGTTTTTCCTCCGGTTTATATATGCTGGGGTTGTTTTGGATGATCGAATAATGTTGATGATTAAATTAGGCGTTTTTATTTCCATGCATGCGAGTGTTTTTGCAAAAAAAATTATAATCTTTTATTTGTTTTAGTTATCTGTTTTTTTTGCTCTTGATATGTCATTGAACAGTAGTGAAATTTCTAATTTGGAATAATTTGTGGTTGAATCTTGTTATATTCGGTGATGATTAAGGGGTTTGGTGAAAAATTGTTGGTCTGGAAAGGGTACCATTTCTGTGGGAAGTTATTCCCCTCTTGGATTTTTGATAAAAAGTATTATAGTTGTTGATATCCAAGGCATTTATTTTTAGGTCACCTGTGTCCGTTAGCTGACACTGTTACAATCAGTTTGTGGGGCGGGGAACGATATTTTGAACGTTGTTGCCTGGAAATGATGCGACTTTGGTTTGTATACCAGGTTTTCGTTGCTTAATTTCCAGGATCGGCCTCTCTATTTAGAGGGCTAAATTTAGATAACTTCCATGTATGTTGATTTCTGATTAAGCTGCTGTCTTTTTTGTTGCAATTTTCTCTTTTTGGGAGATTTTGATTCCATGGTGCAAAACACGTGCCTTTAATGAAAAACGTGCATTTATATACCAAAATACCTGTCCACATGTTGGGGAACTGAGGCCTCCAAGTAAGGCAGTACCCACGTGTTATAGACAAAATTATGCACGTGAATGGAAATAATTCGAGATATTTAACTGCAAAAGTTGAATCAGACTGACTCTGAGATTCATCATTGTTCATTATGAGGTGTGTGGTGAAAAATCATGCTTATTCTACTGATTATTATGATTTTAGGAAAGCAACCACACTAATCCTTTTTCTTCAAGATCCAACAAATTTTTACTTTTGATATTTCATGTTTCCTTTTGCATTTACAGAAGCATGTTTTTTCAGGTTCCGTGTTTTTTACAGCGTTCCGAACTGAGCTGTTGCAATATAGCTAGACCTGAAGACATACATACTCTTGATTCACTATGGGTTTTGATATCGAATGCATAATAGACATTCATACTTATCCCGGGGAGTACTTTTGTCCTGTTTGTCGAACACTTGTTTACCCAAATGAAGCACTTCAGTCTCAGTGTACTCATCTATACTGCAAGCCTTGTTTGGCACATGTTGCGAATAATACCCGTACCTGCCCCTATGATGGATACCTTGTCACAGAAGGGGATTCTAAGGTATGGGCTCAGTGCTTTAAAGTTTGCAATTGTCTTCTTGTTTTGGTTAAAAATTGTCTTGCCATGTACTGATTTGTTTGCCAATCTTAAAATAACAGCCGCTCCTTGAATCAGACAAAGCACTGGCTGAAAATATAGGCAAAGTGAAGGTACGCTGTCTCTATCATAGAAGTGGCTGCACATGGGGCGGTCCTTTATCAGAGTGCACTTCACATTGTTCTGGATGTACTTTCGGAAACTCCCCTGTTATATGCAACAGATGTGGCATTCAAATTGTGCATCGTCAAGTACATGATCATGCACGGAGTTGTCCTGTAAGTGCGTTTAGTATATGCTTTTATGTATGCAGTAGAAATCCTCTTCTTTTGTGCCAACCAAGGAATGACTTGTAGCGTTGTCATGATAACAGGGTGTACATCAAGTACAACAGGCGGCAGATGCCACCCAGAATGCTACCAGTTCTGGCCCAATAGTTGCTGCTACTGGTGTGAGCCAGGACCAAGCTACCATCCTGTCTGGGGCCCCATCTTCTCAGGTCCAGAATTCTCAAACTGCTTCTGGTCCTATACCGCCTGGACAGGATTCAAATCAGCAAACAAATGCAAGCGCTCAGGCCCCAGCTGCTGTTCCAGCTACTCCTATTCCCGAGCAATGGTACCAGAATCAGTACCAGCAATACTATCAGCAGTATGCAGGATATGGCCATTACCAACAAGCTTATCAGCTGTATTATCCTTATCAGCAATCAGCTGTGCAACAAATACAGCAGCAGCCAGTGGCGCATGGAGGGCAGCCCCAACTTCAGGTCTATTCTCAGGCTCCGGTGCAGGCACAGATGCAGCCGCAGCCGCAGTCCCAATCACAATTCCAACCTGTGCCACATTCTCAATCCCAACCGCAGCAGTTCATCCAATCTCAGGCCCAATCAGTCCAAACTCAGACTGGTCAGCCTCAAGTTCAGCTAGGGCAATCTCAACCTATTACTCATGTCCAAGCTGTCCAAACTCAGAATCAGCCGCAAGTCACTCCACAGCATCAGGTTCACCATGCAATGCAATCCCATGGCCAACCTCAGTCACAATCCAGTCTGTCCCATGGTTTTCCAGCTCCTCAGTCCCAGGCCCATCTTATGCAGCCTCAACCACAGCATGTTCAGGGGCCTCAGTATCAGCAGCATTTGCAGCCATCTCAGGTTCAACTCCAACCTCATTTGCCTCCTCAGGCCCAACTGCAAAGCCAGCCCCATTCACAACTTCAGCAGCCACCACATCTTCAACATCACACTCCTCATCCTCAGATGCGTCCTCTGCAGCCCAATCAACCTACTGCGCATGCCCAACCCCTGCATTCAACAGGCAATGCAGTTACAGGCCATCAATCTTATCCCCAAGCTCAGCCCCTGCAGGAAGCACAGTTGGGTGTCCCTCAGCAACACCCTGATCATGCACATGAAACAAGTGGCTCTTTTGCTCATGGTCAATTGCAAGGTCAAATTCCTCAACAACCTGCTCCATTAGTTCCTCTTTCAGCCCATGGTCAAATACCCACTCAGTTGGCATCATTTCCTTCTCAAGTTCAAGTGCCGAGCATGCCTCCTGCACAGCAGCAGCAATTCCATCCGCGAGCTCCACAACAGAACCACTTAATTCAGCAGCGCCCTGTAGTTCACTCAGCTCAACAGACAGTGCCGCAGCAATATCCACAACAGCAACCTATTCCTGGCCCACTACCTGGTCAGTTGCATCAGCAAGGCCATCTTGCAACACAACAGTCTCAGCTACGACCCCAGGGACCACCACCGATGATGCATCCAAATCCTCAGACCCATCTTCATGTGCAGCAAAATGTCCCAATGCTCCCTGGTACACAATCTCAGCTAACCCATAATTATGCCGATAGACCTGTGATTCCCATTCATGGGACCCCAGGTCAGCCAATGCCATCCTTTCCACAAGCTTTTGGTGGATTTGCTTCTTTGCCTCAGCCAAGGCCTGCTCAACTTGGATCGAACCAACCTTCTCTGACCCAAAATTATGTACATACGGTTAACAACCAGCTGCATACGCCCTCGGATATGCAATTTGCTCAATCTGGAGTGCCACAAAGGCAGGGTGATCATGTTTCCGTAAAAACACCTGTTGGCCAAGAAGCTTGTTTGCCTTCTCTGAATGCTGGCCAAAAAATTGGGAATACACTTGGACCTGATTCAGATGGATTCAAGGCTCTGAAATCTGAAGTAGGCATGGGGTATGAAAAAGAGCAAAATGACCGGACTAGGCAGAAAGAATCACTTTCCATGGGTGCTGGAAATGGGCCACATATAGGGAAAGACCTATCTGGTGGGAATACAAATGAGCTAAGAAGAGCGAAGGAAGAGTCTACTGCCTATTCTTTAGAACCTCCTGCTAATGGAAAATTAGTTATACCAGTTAATCAAAAAGATAAAAATGGTGACTACCATGATGAACTAGAATCTCATAATAGTCAAAAAGCAGGAAATGAAAGCCTGCAAGCTAATCATGCTGTTTCTCCACCTTCTGGTTCTAAAGCTGATGGTCTGAAGAATGTAAATCCTGAAGGGAGTCAACAAACTTCTACTAGTGCTAGGGATCAGTTACAGCTGTACAGTCATGAGCAGCATATGCATCATTATGGGCCTTCTACTAATCATCCCAAGTCTGTGCACCCTCCTGCTCAAGTAAGGCCCCATGGACCTGGACTTCTGCCGCATACAAGAAACCCAATGAACCCCAGCGACCAACTCCAGCAACCATTAATGAAGCAGCCTCCTGATGCTGGTGGAGTTCCTCCACCAGGCCCTACGCCATCATTTGAAGGGGGACTTGTTTATTTCAATGCTCCTCGTGGACCACCATCAACTGCTGTTGATCGACGAGATGGGATAATCGGAGGAGCCCATCAACATGGTTCCGAGGGTCAGTTTGGTCCGCCACATTTTGTTAATCCAGCTGACATCATTCAGAGCCAGAAGCTGAGTCGCTTTGATGGAGAACAGCCAGAATTGCCTGGTTCTTTTGGTAGAGGTCCATTTGGGCCATCTTTGAATGGTGAGCTTAGCAGCTTCAGGATGGATGGTGGACCAGGGTTTGATTCTTCAATCAGGTCACAGGATGAAAAGTTTAAGACTTTGCCTGCTTACAATTTGAAGCCTTTCTCAACTCCTTGGTCTCTGGATCAAGGTGAGTTTAGATGTTGTGAACCTATTCTTTGCATCTCAGCTTAAGTATATTTTGAGCTTATTATAAGCCCCCGTTATGTCGGTTTTGATTTATTGGTACAGGTGCGGGGTCAAGGGCACTTGACAGGCAACCTCATGGGTCTAACTATGAGTCTGGATTAAAATTGGGTTTTGTTTCAGGTGGTCCTCCTCCAAGAGTCTTGCCTCCATTTCATCCTCCTGGCGATTCGCGTTTCAGTGATGCTGGAGATAGAGGCAACCTAGAACTTGACCGTACACATCAGAATCTTACTGGACCTGGTAGAGATTACCATGGTCTTCCGTCTTATGAATCCTCCGGTGCTCGTCATGGCAGGGATGACATTGATGGCAGAGATGTTCGCTCATTTGTTGAAGGATCCAGATCATACAATATGCCTTCAGAGCCTGTAGGTAATTCATTTCATGAAAATAGATTCCCCCCTTTGCCAAGTTTCCAGTGGAGAGGTGAACTTGATGGTCGAGAACATGGGCCACCTGGACCTCATAACAATAGTCGAAGGGGCGATCTGTTTGGGCAGGATACTCCTCCTAGCCATTTTCGAAGGGGGGAACTAGCTCCTGGAAATTCACCTGGCCATCTGAGATTGGGCGGCCCTACTACTTTTGGTCCCTTTCCTGGTCAATCACGGGTGGGAGAATTGCCAGGGCCTGGTTACCTACCCCATAATGCCCGTTTTGGTGATTCCTTAGGCAACAAAACAAGTTTTCCGCGTCTTGGTGAGCCTGGATTTAGAAGCAGCTTCTCGCAGGGATTTCCAAATGATGGACCTTATAGAGTAAATCTCTACCCAATTTCTGTTCTTTGCCTTTTGTTCTTTCTGATTTAGTGCCCCTTGCTCTCTAGTCGAGTTGTAGAGATGATAGGAAATGCATAGTTTTGTCTCTCCATGTTTTTGTTCAGTTTTCCTTTTGATACTGCTTCTCAGGGTGGCATGGACCCATTTGATAATTCAAGAAAGCGGATGCCTATTAGCATGGGATGGTGCCGCATATGTAAGGTTGATTGTGAAACAGTGGAGGGCTTGGATATCCACTCACAATCTAGAGGACACCAGAAGATGGCTTTAGACATGGTTATGAGTATCAAGCAGCAGAATAAAAAGAAATCCAGGTAAGTGATGAGTATATTTTGTGCTGTAATTTTGAGATATGAGCTTGTAATTATTTCTCTTTTTGATAGGTTATCGAGTGATCGTGCTGTACGTGGAGGAACAAATAAGAGAAGAAACACCGGTGTGGAGGGCCGTGGTAACAAGCCTTGAGAGCCCAGTGGTATGAAAGATGATAAAGTAATGGGTTGTAGTTGCCGTTGGAAACAAAAGTAGTGTTAGCAGTCTAGGTGATACATCTTTCTATGTCTTTTTTCTCTTATGGAATAGCTTATGCTGGTTTTACTGTTTCAGACTGCTGCTTATTTATCTGAGTTGTTCTTAAATTGGATTTAAGTTTCATGTGATTTAAATTTGTTTGCCCATGGTTTTTATCTTCTCACTTTAGAAGGACTCTTTTCTCTATTTATGTTGTTGTGGCTGTAGTATATGTCCAGATCATATTATGATTGTGATCAATTTATTAGATTGGCCCCCTGTTTCTCCCACCTATTTTTGGGTAGACTAAGCATGTTCTATTGGTAAAGTACATATAAATTGGGATCTATGGGAACATGGGTTGATGAATGTCCCTTCTATTTTTGGTGTGAGTTTAATAGCTAAGTAGATTATCGAGATCACTTAGATGCTCTCCACATTCCACAGTTTTTTATTTATTTATTGTATTCTTACTGATTGTAGAAAAACTTTGTGGTCCTCTTCTTTCCTCTTGTTTGAAGATCCTGTTTGTAAGCTGGAAAATGACAAAAGTTGCATGTGTGGAAATAGATTTTTCAATCCGCGGTGGAGAGATATCTTGTAAATTAATTTGGGTTCTTCTTCCTGTCAACTACAGCCGCCCAGGGGGAGCAGTATGGACAAAGAAAATCTAAAATGAGTTCTTATATGACTAGAAGGGCCTAGCTCATTTATTGTACTCTTAGTTCTCTTTGTGTTAGTTCTTTAGCTACTGTGGCTGTTAAGTTAAAAAACTATAGGTAGTTGATAACAATCAAAAGAAATAAATATGGAATTTGAAATGGTCTGGAATTCTAGAAAACGGAAGGTGGTTTGGTAGCAACACTTCAAATATTTTTGCCATTGAGGAATATGTAATAGAGCTGCTCTCTCTCTCTCTCCCCTTTTATCTTGGGGATGGTGACTTTTACTACCTCGTTTACTTTTTGTTTACAAAAGGCGGATGTCTAGCACTCAATCTGGTATGATGGTGGAACCGGGATCAATATGCACGCACACAAGATATATGCACGATTCTAAATGTTCAAGGACAAAAAATTGCTTTCTGCAAGAACTTGTCTAAAAACTTGAATTTTTACAAAAGGCAATACAATGATGTTAAAGTTGGTTGCCTGCCCTTTGGAATCTAAGAATGCAATGGATCTGAACTTGAGCGGAAATCATTAGTCTTCTCTTTTAGCCAGCTTTGATAAAATTAAATTTTTTCCTGCCATTTGGCCATTTGTCAAGGAATATATACTTACTATGTCCCAAATTGAATGTCCATATTTGACTTATACAAGAATTAAGAAGAGTTGTTTGATCATGAGTAAGTTACAATAATGTCCTTAAATATAGGGCACATTGTTAGTAGAGGCTCTTGCACCCACTAAATATTAATATTGATCGTTAGTTATGGAAGTTTAGGAAGAAAATATATCCCTTCTAAGAAAGTGGACATTCATTTTGGAACAAATTCAAATGGAAAGTTACAATAATGTCCTTAAATATAGGGCACATTGTTAGTAGAGGCTCTTGCACCCACTAAATATTAATATTGATCGTTAGTTATGGAAGTTTAGGAAGAAAATATATCCCTTCTAAGAAAGTGGACATTCATTTTGGAACAAATTCAAATGGAAAATGGACATTCAATTTGGGATGGAGGGAGTAAGATTTAACCTAAGTTCAAGATGAATAGCAAGAAAACTGCTAGGCATTCACCAGATACAAGGATCTGTTAATAATACTTCCTATATTAGCTTTCCTATGATTAGAGACGTTATTTCAGCATCCAGTGGGACCCCTGTGACTTATTGTCTTAATTGACTTAATTTTCCCTGAGGGCTTAACTAGTAAAAACTAACTACAACTAAGCATGCAAAGCTACAAACAGAATTGATAGCAACCAATAGGAAATGGTGATCTTTACTTAACATTGAGAAAGTTATGAAAATTGTTCAAATGCAAGAAGTAGTTCTTACATATGTAGCTAAAAAGATATAAAATCTTATAATCTTTAAGTTGAGGACGGGACTCGTGCTATACCTCAGTTAAGTTGTAGATTACCTTTCACATTCACTAACTAATGGATGGAAAAGTAGAAGCATAATATTATTATATCCTATCCTCATTTGGAAGCTGGGGCCCACATATGTGCTGAGTTGTCTTACTTACTTTGAAACCATTCTCCTACTTGATGTTTTAAGAAACTTTACTTTCTAGGTTAAAGAAATAATTGCCTTTCAGAAAGAAGAACAAAAAACAAACTAACAAAGAGAGTTCGTAGGACAAGGTTATTAAGGACGTGTAGAAATTATTCAAAATCTCCAAAGGAAGAACTTGGCCAAAAGGGCAACCAACTGAATTCACCTCCTTTACATTACAAATTTCTCTTCTCTAGTCCTTGGGACTTATTCTTTCCTATCTCAATTAATGTTGATATTTGAGGCTAAGTTTTGGAGTTAATTATTTTTCGTTCAATTTTTTTTGTATAATAGATCTTTTCAGTACAACTTATCTTTTTTGGGAGAAGAAGAAGAGAAAAAAACGCTGACAGTTCAGCTCGACGGTTTACAAGCGCTTTTTTCATTGTGGTAAGACAATTTTATATGTTCAGTGTTATCTGCTTTCTTTGTGTTCTTTAAGTTACTGGTTTGCTACTCGGTATAATTTTCCTCTAGACATATGATGAAGAGGTGCTTGATTGGTACTGGGGATTTTTTGTCTTAAGATTTCATTCTCAATGTTAATAGACTTTCCAAGATAACCATTTTTTTATTTGTTTGTATCTGGAAGCCTTTGCTGTGAATTTGGCTCCCTTTAGTCCAAACTGCTATTGAGCGTGGATCAAGTATATAGATGCTACGATTAAGGCAGAGTGAGTAGGAGTGGTTAGCCAAATGCAGTTGCAAAGAGAGAAAAGCTAGTAGTTGCAGTTACTCGGTTATGATTGTCTTTACTTCAGAAAGGAATAGTGATAATTTTAAGTTTGCTTATAATTGGAACTTTTTATTTGGTTGGAGTTTTCTGGTGACTGGTGGCGGACTTTGAACCTATGATATTTATACTGATTAGCTTGTGGTGGTTCTTTTGCTACTCCCTTCATTCCAAAATATAAGTTGTTTTAGTGGGAGAGAGTTATCCCATAACATAAGTCATTTTGCAGATTTCAAAGAGTATTAATTGTATCCAATTCTAATCCTCCTCTCTCTCTCTCTCTCTCCCTATTTATTAAGGGCATGGATGGTATTTTGTCACCAATGTACATTGTTTTCACAACCCTTAATTTTTATGCAAAAGGCTAAAAGAACTTATATTTGGAATGGAGGGAGTATCTAAAATGTACTGGTGGTATTGGCTTATAGATTGCAAGGTATGGAGAGATTGAAGATTAGGAATATGAGTTGGCTGTAAAAGAGTATGTGGCATCATTAATGCTGGTGCTTGAATATATGGATCTAGTGATCAGCATTTGATAAGTCTATAAAGTAGTAGGTGTTCGTTTTAAGATTCTCCTATTATGGGCCTGGTGCTTTGTCATAAATGGTTAAGGTTTGGACAAGCCACTTGAATGTCGAACTTGTATAAAATGAAAATCCCAATTTAGATTACAGAGTTTGCAGATGTGGAGATAAATGGTTTTTTGCTTGCCAAAACTCTAACAAAGGTCATAATCAGTGGAAGAGTTATACCTACAATTTTATTTGTTTAAATTGATTTAGTAAAACTTAAAAAGGAAGAAATTCTTTCTATCTTCCTTGGCAAAATATGGGGCTCAAGCTTTAAAAGTAAAAATTAGAGGAATAATCCTTTGCAAACTCATGGACATTGAGGACTGCTTTGTGTTGTGGTGTTACTTGTTCACATCTTCTGGAGTTTCTGATGCATTTTGTGGTGATTTCAAATGCTTTAACTTAAAATATGACCTTATATATCATGATAAACTTTAGAGCTGATTTAGGATTTTGCGAGCTTCATAATTGAACCTCAGATGAAAAAACCTAGGAGATGAATTTCCTAAGTTTATCTACTAAAATTTTGAGGCACCAATTGATATGTGTTTCCGTCATCATAGCTTATGGTAAAAAGGCGCCAAGGAAAACGATGTAAATGTTCTATGCTTCACTGCCTGAAATAAGAATAGTTGAAGTGGCCTGGGTAGCTTGTTTGTTTTTGCACAATTGAGATAAGACTCTTATTTACGATAATATTCATTGTTTGCCAATCCAGAGAGAGTAGTTTACATAAGCTATACATTTATCAATCAGAAATATATTTTTCTGTTTGCTTCATTTCCCCCCTCCCTCCTCCCTCCCTCCCTCCTCCTCCTCCTCCTCCTCCTCCTCCGGATGTCTTCATTGGAGGTAATTTCCCTCTCTTGTTATTACTTTACCTAAGGTTAAAGAGCAGTTAAAGTTCTGTTCAAAAGGAAAGAGTAACTTTTAGGTTTTATTAGGTTTTTCCGGGGAATAGGTTTATTTTGAATAACTTTAACTGCTCTTCTATCAATTGAACTATGTATCCTAGTAATATTAAATAATTATTATACTTGTTCCAGCTTACAATCTTTATAATTGTTTTAGTGCGGGGAAGTTTCAATATTTGTTATCATTATTGATTTTGTATTGAAAATGGGACTACTGAAACCAATAGAAAACAATGTGGTTATTTAGATTTCTGTTGTCTTCTTACATCAATTGCTTTGCAAAGCACGGAGGAAACGAAAAGGAAATTCAGGTTCCTAGATTATTGAATTTCAGAAGGAATTATGAATTTTCCTTTTGATATTACCGCTGTATGAGTTTACAGGGTAGAAATAGGATGTGAACTTCAAAAGTTAATTGCAATTTCTAAGTCAACAATAAGACAAAACGAAAAGGCAAATTAACTGTGTCAAAGTTAGAAGGAAAATTGTTGACGTAATTTATGAAATTATCTCGAATCCTCTGTATTGGTGTAGTCTATAAGACTTGTTGCACCCCTGAGCGAAAACTTGTAAAGTATAAAAGTTAGGGCAAGGATGAAGAGGTTATGCGAAGAATTAGGAAAAGAAAAGAAGAATATGAAGAGAAGAAAGATGGTGACAAATATTACTGGATTAACTTAACTGCCACATTTTCCAAGCTGTGAGCATTCTTTTTTGTATTTACAAAATCTTGGCAACTCTAGTGTCTGGAATTTTATGCTTTCATTTGGTGGTAAGCTGCTAATGCACCTCCAAGTGCAGATTTGTTTTTCTTCTTGTGTTTGTTGTAGGATTCTTCTTGATGAGAGTCGACTGCTGGTCCGGTGAAATGATTTCCCCCAAAAGTGCCCCAGAGTTCATGTGGCTTTTCATTCTGAAAGTCTTCCTGAGTTTCCAGATGCCGGCACTAAATGATATTGAGGATTTAAGTTTCTCCATTTTATTTATTCCTTAAAAAACAACTATATTCTCCTATGTTATTTCTTTTGGGTTATTTTTGCTTTCGTGATACTTTGTCTATCATTGAATAAGAAAGTATATAATTCTGGGTACTGGCTTCTCAAGGCTAAAATTAAAGGGAAGAAAGAAAGAAAGCGTAGTCGAGTATTTTTAGGGTTGCTGGGCTATTATATTGTTAAATAATTCTTTTTTAGGCGAATATTGTTATATAATCCAATCATATGGAAATTGTTTGATATAGACTAGTAGGTTCCTTGTGTTTCAGAATCAGAAAGTTTGTATCTCTCCTTATTTTGTGATGCGGCGGATTCTGTATCTTGTTTATTTTGTTGATAACGATATTAATAGATTTTAAGAACTTGAATTTCTTTTAACGGTGCATTTGGGGTTTTTGTTTTTTAAAAAAGGTTCATTATTTTCCTTCAAAAATTAGAATTTTTTTCCTTTAAATAATAAATTAAAAAAGGGAGGTCCAATTTTCAACAATTGAATCCAGCCGTTAAACTGTGGGAATCACAATTCACACAAAATTGACCACAATCCGAGCTGTCCCACCACCACCACAAATTCAAATTTCAAACTCAAAACAAGAGCCGTTACTTTTTCCACTCCTTTCCTCCCTTTAACACAAAATAAAATCACAGCTATAAATTCTCTAATAAATTCCACCCCCTTTCTTTTCTCCTCCAGAAACCCTCCACTTTTTCCGCCTCCTCTCCTCTGCTTTCTCTTCAAATTCAAAAATACTTTTCCCTCAGATCCCAATCTCCCCCGTCCTCCCTCTTCTTCTCCATCTCTCTTTCATTTTCTGGCTTTGTGTTTTTCGCCTCCCACCACTCCCAAAATCAAGCAAAAATGAGAGAAATTCTTCATATTCAGGGTGGCCAATGTGGCAACCAAATTGGGGCCAAGTTTTGGGAGGTGGTATGTGCGGAGCATGGAATTGATGCTACCGGAAAGTATCAAGGTGATTCAGATATTCAAATCGAGAGGGTTAATGTTTACTATAATGAGGCTAGTTGTGGGAGATTCGTTCCTCGTGCTGTTCTTATGGATCTTGAACCAGGGACTATGGATAGCCTTAGGTCTGGGCCTTATGGTCAGATCTTTCGCCCCGATAACTTTGTTTTTGGCCAATCTGGAGCCGGAAATAATTGGGCTAAAGGTCATTATACTGAGGGTGCTGAGTTGATTGATTCCGTTCTCGATGTTGTTCGTAAAGAAGCAGAAAACTGCGATTGCCTGCAAGGTGTTTGTTTAAAGTCATTTCTTCTTTTTTTTTCATTTATATGTTTTTGTTAATCAGGATGATTTTCTGTCGTTTGATTATAAGATTTACGTTATAGATCTCTGTTCGATCCTAGTTTATACATCTACATTAGCATCATTTTGTTAATTTTCTGTTGCTTGCAAGGTATTTTAAGTCCTTTATTTCGTTTTAATTAATTTAACACTTTTTTGTTAGTTGGGATAATTTCTTGCTGTTTGATTCTATGATTTATGTTATAAATCTGTGTGAAATACAAGTTTATGCGTCTGTTTCAAATATTTATTAATGAGAAATCTAGAATTAGAAGAGAAAGGAATAGGCATGACCGTCCTTATTTGTTTGCTAATATGTGTATTATTAGACATATAACATCTCCGATTTGCTCATATGTGATGTGAGTCTAAGGTGTTTGATGATATGATGGCATACAGGGTTTCAGGTGTGCCATTCCTTGGGAGGAGGCACTGGATCTGGGATGGGTACCCTCTTGATTTCCAAGATTAGGGAAGAGTACCCTGATAGGATGATGCTGACCTTCTCCGTTTTCCCATCTCCTAAAGTCTCGGACACCGTTGTTGAACCTTACAACGCTACCTTGTCCGTTCATCAGCTCGTGGAAAATGCAGATGAGTGCATGGTTCTTGATAATGAAGCTTTGTATGACATTTGCTTCCGAACCCTGAAACTCACAACACCTAGCTGTAAGTCCATTTCCTATCAAATTTCTAATTTCATCTATTTGGAGTTGATTTGTTTTGGCTTTATTATTGATCTCTGATTATGATTGTCAACAGTTGGTGATTTGAATCACCTGATATCTGCAACCATGTCTGGGGTCACCTGTTGTCTCAGGTTTCCGGGTCAGCTTAACTCTGATTTGAGGAAACTTGCTGTCAACCTGATTCCGTTTCCTCGTCTTCACTTCTTTATGGTGGGATTTGCTCCTCTGACCTCTAGAGGGTCTCAACAATACCGGTCGTTAACTGTTCCCGAGCTTACCCAACAAATGTGGGATGCAAAGAATATGATGTGTGCTGCTGATCCTCGCCATGGCCGTTACCTCACAGCATCAGCAATGTTCCGTGGAAAAATGAGCACCAAAGAGGTTGATGAGCAGATGTTGAATGTGCAAAACAAAAATTCTTCCTACTTTGTGGAATGGATTCCTAACAATGTGAAATCTACCGTCTGTGATATCCCACCAACTGGTCTTAAGATGGCATCAACCTTTATTGGCAATTCAACATCCATTCAAGAAATGTTCCGTCGTGTGAGTGAACAATTCACAGCTATGTTTAGGAGGAAGGCTTTCTTGCATTGGTACACAGGGGAAGGTATGGATGAGATGGAGTTCACTGAGGCTGAAAGTAACATGAATGATTTGGTTTCCGAGTATCAACAGTACCAAGATGCAACAGCAGATGAAGAGGGAGAGTATGAGGATGAAGAAGAAGCATATGAGGATTAGAAAGTTGGTGGTGATGGTGGGGCGAAAAATTTGGGAAACTTGTGGGAACAATTGTAGTAGGATTTTGCTTAAACTGTGGTTGTAACCTCAACTACCAGATTTCTGTTTTCCAGATTAAATGTACTAGGATTGATAATCATGGGCATACATTTTTTAACTAGAAACATCTTGTAATTCCTGAATTTTATAAATCTTCTTTATGTTATGGCATTTACAGAATTATCACTATCGAAATAGAACCAAATTAATGAGCTACAACTCTGTGAGAATCTATCATCATTGTTGCGTCTCTGTTATGCGATTTTGTACCGATGCTCTATTTTGCAGCTCATTAATTTGGTTCTCATGCCATTAGCTCTCCATTTTGTCCTGCATGAGTATTGGATTGTTAGTTTTGGTTACTATTGTAATGTTGTAGCTTGTATGACTTGGGGATTTTCTTTCTTCTACAATATTATGTTATTTTGGTGCATATTCTTTCTCAATATAACTTGGGACTTCTTTCTTCTACAGTAAGGTCATTATTGACACTATGCTATTTGGTGCATATGCTTTCCCACATGGATAATCAATTTAGTACCGTAAACTATTACTCAATTGATTAATTGTCAATTGAAGTAATTTGGTCGGAAATTATTTGGAAGTAGACATGTGAGAAGAAGGGAATAATGGTATTTTTCTAATTCTTTTTTCTTTGAAAAAATATTTTGTATTCAAAGATTTTTTTTGGGACAGGAAAAATCAATGTATTTCATTGAGTGGTATCAAGTAGAACGTGTGGTAGGAGAAAACTCGGTGGATCTTCAAATCAGAGTAGAGACTCTATAGTCCTCATTGCATAATTTGTTAATCTATCAGCTGAATTATTACAAGATCTGTACACAAAAAATAATTTGGCTATGCTAATCCCCATTATATTTTTAATTTAACTAACAATGTGTCCTATGGGGGGAAAAATCTTCCTCTATCTGATGAATCACTGGTTGATGACAGCCACTCTCTATTATGAAGTGTTGATAACCTTAAGCTAATGCAAAACGAAATCCTTCCAAAAGTGCACTTTGCTTCAACGTATTCAGGGTTTGGAGAGTTGTCTTTTTTGAAGCGGTGAAATTAAAAATATTCAATTTGACAACATTATTTGACTAAAGTGCTTTTACCTTTAACCTAAGGGACTAAACTGAGAATAACCTAAAAAATAAAAGAACAGTCCGAGACTCCAAGGGCAATACCAGAGAGGTGGGTAGAGTGCCGCAATTTCTCCTCAAACAAAACTGAAAATATCTACCGAAAAGTCGAAACCTTTCAAGGTTGTTCCTGTGCTGCGATCTCTGAAAAATGGCGGTGGCTCTCTCGAGAAGAGCAGCAGCTTCAATGGAGTACCGTTCAGGGAGCTTCTTTAGATTCTCTTCCAGCAGTTTCCTCAGAAGCTTGAGCACTTCATCACCAGCTTCTAATTCCATGGCTGAGGCGGCTGCAGAAGCCAGCCCAACGAAGCCGAGGAGGAAGAAGAAGAAGAACTTATTTGAGGTGGCTCAGTTTTTGCCCAATTGGGGTTTGGGTTATCATATGGCCAAAACCCATTGGACTAATGTCTCCTACGAAATCACCAAAATTAATCTTTACAAGGTTTCTTTATATATTTTCATTAACTAATTAATTTGAGGGAGTTAGATTTGTATGAATATGAATTTTGTGTTTTGTAATTAGGTTTTATGGATTATTGGGGTTTTTGCAGGATGGTAGGCATGGGAAAGCTTGGGGCCTCGCTTTTAAAGATGGTAAAGTTTTCTCCTTTTTTATTCAAAGTGATTTTTTTTTTCCGCGGATTTTGAACTTTTGTATTGAATTATTAGGCTGAATGTCTAGAAATGTCCTTGGTAGATAATGCATATTATGGGTCTTATATGTTTTCTTAAATGTGCTAATATTTAGATAAATCCATTTGCTATGTTCGTTCTCTCCAGTTGGCATTTGACTGTTGCATAAATAGAACCTTTAAGTTGATGACTTGAGTATCTTGCTAATCAATATTTAAAAGGTTCTTGGCCTTGGGCGATATGCGATCAAGTGGGTTCGTTTCGTCATAGCAGTAAGCTCTTCTTAACTTCTATTCAAATTCAATTTTTGTTACTCTGAAGCTGGAAAGAACTCGTACAATTTGACGTTTCTGGTTAGCTGCCAGGTACAGTCAGACTTGTGCTAACAAGTGGCTGACCTCTTAAAGCCTCCTTGATTAGTCTAAGTTTCTTTTGCCTTTGAGGTCTGAATGACTGGTATCTGGTTAAGTAGGGTTATCAATGCACTCTTGTATGTTTTTTTTGTCTTAACACATTGCAATTATTACTATCAAAAAGTTTTCAACAGAGAACAGGGGAGAACCTTACTTGACAGAGCTCATTGTAAAATTTGATGAATGACTTAAACTAAATGGACCAATACTAATTGTCTCACAGTCGAGAGATTTTGTAATATTTCATGAATGACTTACAATAGAGTAGGTAAGGGAGAAGTAGCCTGTTTCTTGTTCTTAGTCATCCTTATGGCCTTGTGCTCTCTACCTATTAACCAAATTGTTGTTCTTTGAAGTGCTTGGTATACACTATGTAGAACATGGCATTTTTCACTGCTATGTCCATTTCTATTTTCATTTGTCAGGATCAACCTTACCTTTACGTTTCACCTAATATGTAACCTTTCAATGTTTGCTCCCATTGATTTCACTGACTGGGAATAAATGATGATACCAGCATTCCACATTAACTTAGAACAGCATCAAGGTAGTAGGAAAAAGTCTGTAAGCTGCTCTTTGACAGTCTATATTAAAAGAAGTCTACCACATATGAGATATAGGTTTGCAGCATGTTATAACACACTTGTCTATACTAGGGTTGAGTTAACGTGCGATGCACTTTTTGTGGGACACGGTGGTGGAAATTTGGTTTCTTATATTCTTGTGGTCTCTTTTATATATAGTTTGGTGAGGATTTTGCGCTGAAGTGTTGTGTACATTATGCAGGTGTTCCCACAGAGGCGCCCAAAAAAATTAGTGGTGTCCACAAGCGATGCTGGAAATACATTCCAAACTCGAGGAAAGCAGAAGATAGCACCCCTGCTCCTTCCCCTAAGCCTGAGGTTCAAGCTGCTTAATTTTATTCATCAAGCATTTTAGGTGCAGTAGGTCGGGATCCCTTCATCTGAAACCCTTCCTTTTTGGATCCAAGGACTAATGCAACAAATGCAGCTACTGGTGGAGTTTTAGTTGCCCAGAATTGTGTCTAGTGCTACTAGCCCCTTTAGCGAATCCTCTTTTCACATCATAGGGTCTTGATTTCAGCTTTCAGTTTTCAAACATTAAAGTTGTTAACTAGAATTTTCTTTTTTGTTGAACTAAATCACTTATTTCTCATTTTTGAAGTTGGCATGAAATTGCATCTACTTTGCCTATTGCTCGTGGATATGCTGCTCACATAACCCATCCTGCAAAATTTGTTGGCTTTGTGATCCCTATATATCTCTTGTCTAGCCTATGATGAGACTATTTTGCAGGCTTTGTGATCCTTGTGTGCAACTTTGGTCTATCTTCTACAGAGACAGATGTCTCTTTGCTGCATTGATGAAATTCTACATTTGGCCAAGCTCTTTGTTAAAATTCAAGAGTTTGGCACGCCCAAGACTATTCTAGCCGCTTGAGGTCGAATCGATAACCTATTGTTTCAATTCGGAAGTTCTAAGTCAATCACGCTAGCCTTTATTGACGAAAATTTACTCTAATTGAATTACTACTTTTTCTTTATACAACTAAATTGTAACTTGATTTTCATCAAACTAACTAAATTTGTATTCGATTTAATAAGACCTAAAGTAATTAGATCGGTATTTTACATCACCAGCTATTCCTTCGTAAGGTAGATAAGGGAACAACTGTAAAGTTTCTGGAGTATGGAGTAAGCAAAATTGGACAGTAATGTGCATGAAGATGATGAACACTCGAACTTTGAATGAATGCACCGCGCCGGACCAACCTAAAGATCGGCTAAAATTGTCCACAGCTATCCAACTCCGGGGCAAAAAATCATCTGTCCCCATTCCTCTATCTAACCAATCACAATTCGTCATGTGTATATATAATTAAATTTAAAAAAAGCATATAAAAGCCGGGTTTTCTTGTACAAAAGAGGACGTCACAACATTATTAGTATACGTCAGAAGTGTTAATTTCTTCACTAAAGTTTGATCAAATTTTTCCTTCTATATAAACCAAAAAATATCACGAATCTTCCGAACCAAAAAAATGGCTTTGATAATATTTCTTGCTTTCTCTCTTCTCCTACAAGGAGCTCTTGGTAAACTCCCCAACATATAAAAAATTATTCATCAACCTTGTAGTAATAATTATTCTTCTCCATTTCCAATATTTCTAATTTTTCATTTTTATTTACAACAGGTGAACTTGTATGCGAGGAATTGCCGGTGGGAATGTGTTCGTTTTCAGTAGCATCTTCAGGGAAGAGATGTTCGTTGGAGACATGGGCGGCGGCATCAGCATCAGATGAAACAATTAGTTGGTTATTTCAGTGTAAGACATCCGAGGTTGTCGTGAATAGTATTAGAGAACATATCGAAAGTGATGAATGTATAAAGGCTTGTGGTGCTGATAGAAATTCAGTTGGAATCTCATCTGATTCTCTTCTTGAACCTCACTTTACTACCAAACTTTGCTCCGATGAATGTTACAACAATTGCCCTAACCTTCTTGATCTTTACTACAATTTGGCTTTGGCTGAAGGCAAGTCTTCCTCTATTCATTTTTTTCCGTTCACGTTCTAATTCATCTGTTTCAGTGGTATTCTGAGCATTCACTGTGTGCATTTATTTGCCAATGTCTAGGTTTGTCTCCTATACATTCCCGCACATACCCTAATTATTGGGAATTTAATGAGTTATACTATTATTATTGTTCTAATTTTTACAATTTTGTACAAGTCCAGGATAAGTGATACTTCTCCCATTCAAAATCGAATTTATAAATGTTCTATACAAAGTGCTAATATTTAGTTTTGGACGTTCATAATTATGTAGAAAAGTTAACACTCAATTTCAATTGAATTCCGAATAAAAGGAGTAAAATCATGTTGCATGTGATCAAGAGCAGTTTTGATAATTAGCAGTGAAACTGGTTCAATGCGTCTGGTCTCAAGTTGACTCGGATCAATTGGAACGGTTTCAGCGCTCTGTTTGGTGAATTGGTTAATTCTTTTTTCCATTATGGTTGTGTTTTAAGGTGAAGAATTTTCCTTTGGTGATAATAAACAGGAGTATTTCTGCCGGAAATGTGCAAGGCACAAAAGATCAATGCTCGTCGTGCAATGTCTCAGATTCGTAGTTCAGGCTATGCTAATGTTGCTAGTCCAGGTTCTACTTCTACCTCTGGAGGCACTACTGGTAGAATCCAGGCCCAAGATTATGCCCCTGCTCCAGAAAGGGCACCAGCCCCCCTTTAAATTAATCTTTATGTATTCATCACCATAACTCATCATCATTCATGAGATGCTTGGCCTTCTTTCAATCTAGTAAAATCTTCATTATAATAATGATCCCATTTACACTTTTCATTTTATTACCTTATTCTTAATTATTTTCCTTGATCCAGCTACAAATTTGTTTTGAAAATTAAAAAATGATGAAAAAGATGGATGCATGAATTTCTTTCGTAATGTTGAACGGTGATGACACAACAACTACTCATTTATTTATTACAGTGTTAATGAATTTGTTTTCTTTTCTCTCATCTTCTGATCCAATATACAGTTGTTCTTTTGGATATATATATATATATATATATATATATATATATATATATATATATATATATATGAAAATGTCCAAACCGCTAGAGGAAAAGAAGAAGAGAGTTTCGAAATGGGATTTAAGAAAAAAGAAGCTGTATTTAATTTATGAAGTACTTCACTTTCGTCATTGCCGCTTTGACAGCCCATGATGATGTAAAGTTAGTTCAAGATCAATGTGCATGTCTTCGTCTTCTCTCAAATGAGAAGCCAAGTTAAAGAGCAAAAAAAAATTCATTAATGATGTGATCTGACATGGGAGCAGGGAGGAAGACAAGTGCGGGGCAGTCGACCCCGAAATTTTTAAAAATACTAATAGGTATAATAAATTTTATATGTAGTTAGGAAATAAATCAAGTTATATTATTCGTATAAGTTGATATTTTGGGCCTTTAATTATGTTGTTAGTTTTATGTATTTGTGAGTCTTTATGTATGGTCTGATATTTTATTTTATGGGCTCAAGTCCACCCTGCCTTCTGCCTCTCCATATTATCAATGAAATCCGCTGATTTTGTCTTCTAAAATATATTTGTGGGATTGTATTTTAAAAGTCTTTTTTTTTTTTTTTGACACCACGAAGGACGATTGATTCACATTGGGGAGAGAGAACAACATCACATTGGGGAGAGAGAATACTCTAAATAAAGTAAAATAAAGCTTACCGTACACAGGCGTAAGGTATCGAACTCAGGACTTCTCAGTCACGAGGCGGCCTCTTCGATTTAAAAGTCTTCAGTCCCCACAAGAATGCAAAATCCATATTCTGCTTGCCTGTTGAGTCCTATCCCATGCCACCAAATCCCAAGGACTAGTAAGAATCGAACACACTATAGATTATACCGGACGGGTTTTGAATTAAATGCGAAACAAATATTTTGTTCGTATAATTAAAACACATATTTTTTATTTTTTAGCCTCACAAGGTGTTGAACCCTCGATCTCACGATCGTGGAAATGCCATAACTCCACGGAACTATGGACCCTTGACAAACACTTATTTGTTATTAAACAAGTTTGTACGACGTTTTTCTATTCTTGAAGAACAAAAATCTTCATGGAAGAAATATTTTTATTTTATTTTTTGAGTTAGAGGGTTAGTAGTTTGGGCGCTGTTACCCGATATCAAACTCAGAACCTCTCAGTCTAGAGCGAAAGGAAGCCCCACTGGGCTACGGCCTTCTTGACTTCATTGAAGAAATATTGTTCATTCTTATCAAACAAAAATAAATATTCATTCAAGTCGTTAAATCAACTTATTACATAATAAATACTTCATTCATTCATCAATATAAGTCGTTTACGACATTTTGAAAAAAGTAAGGAACTCAAATAATAATTTTTTCACCACAAATTCAATAATACCCTTTGCTTCCTCCTTCTCTTTCACTTTTCCGAGGATATAATTGGAATAAATTATTGACACATAATAAAAAATTATAAATAATAATTAATTTAGATACATATATAACTCATAAATTACAATTAAATGAGAATGGAGGGCGTAATAAATAAGTGTAGGAGACATATGGAAAATTATTTTGCTATGTTTCAGTTCAGTAATGTATGCGTTTCTTTTACATGCCCCTGCCCCTGCTTCCAACTGACACGACACTCCTACCCTGCCAACCCCCACCCCCACCACGAGTAGGGTATCCCAGTCATTTCACAACACCCACCCATCCCCCTCTTCAATTACATGCGTTATATTTTTTTTTCTCTTCTAAATAAGAAATTATTCATTAATAATAAAATACTAGTAATTACAATTACAATTAAAAGATAAAAAGATAAAAAGATAAAAAAAATAAAAAGTATACAATAGTGTGATAAAAGTCTACATCCCAAACTAATAACAGATAAAGATAAAATTACATGCGTTACATTACATACAATACATACAGGCATCTTCATATGTTCACTTTTTCAAGACAAAAAAAATTCCAGCATTTTGGGTTCACTCTCTCTCTTCAGAACCATACTTTTCTTCAAAGAAAGCAAGAATGGGAAGAAGGAGAATTGTGTGAATTTTTGCAACAAAAAAAAGCCCTTCTTCTACAAACTTGTTTTTACTTTAGGAATTCTTGTTAAAAATGTCTGCTTTAAACACCGCCTCTGCCGACATAGAAGCCGCCACTCAAGTAGTTCCAGAGGAGGCTAGTGCTAGTACTAGTACTAGTCTCCGCCGTCAACGTCGGCGGCGCCGACGCCGGAGACAAAGGCCATCTGTGGCAGCAAGCAGCGAGACAACTACAGATGGGAGCTTCCGATTCTCAGACAGCGAGGAGGAAGACAAAGACAACCGGTTAGGTGGGTCCTACGACGAATGCAGTTTTTCAACTGAAACGGAGGGGATTTCGGTGGTTTCGGATTCGATGAGGCTTAGTAGTAGAAGAGGGTCTTGTACATTTTCTGATGATGAAGAAGTGGATTTGGAGAGTGGTGAATTGGAATTGAAAGTTCATAATAATAATAATAATAATAATAATAATAATAATAATAATAATAATAATAATAATAATAATAGTAGTAGTAGTAAGGAGAAGAAGAGGGAGTGTAGAATTTGCCATTTGAGTTTGAGTGTAATGGGAGGAAGAGGGAATGGTGTTGATCATAGTATTATTGAATTGGGTTGTTGTTGTAAAGGTGATTTAGGGTCAGCCCACAAGCAATGTGCGGACACTTGGTTCAAGATTAAGGGCAACACGTGAGTAAAAACCCATGAATTCTTGCATTTCCCTTTGTTTTTATCTTCTTAAAGATTTCATCTTTAGTTGAATTCCTCATTCTTAGCTCTAAATTCATAGGTAATTTTGTGTTGTTTTGATCACTTTTGGCTATTTTTGGATCTTTCCCTTGAAACATATTCTGGTATTTTTGAAGAATGTGTTGAAATTTGAATGTGTAGTCATGTATAGTGGACTACTGGACTTAAATTCCTTTGCATTTTGATTAAGAAACTTCGAATATATGGAATTCGAAGTCGGAAAAAATCTTATGTATGTGATGAATTTTGCGGAATTGCTTCTATGATGATTTGGTTAATGAGTTCTGGGGGCCAGTATGATGTTCTTTGTTTCTTAGTAATTGATACCCAGATATTCCCACTACTTGGGGTCTTTTCAGCTTCTAATTATGATTAGGCCTTAGCTGTATGAAGAATCATGAATTTTGTAATGAGGATAACATGCTTCTTTCACAATGTGCTGGTGGGGCCTCAACTTGTTTTTCTTCTCTTTTGGTGTTAATTGAAGACTATTAGTTGGTATTGTGTGGTGCTTATGTGTGGGTCTACTTCTGAATTGACAAGTTAGTAGGTAAAAGACTTCATGTGTTGTGCTAATCAGGTTTTATGGAGACGGTACTTTTCATGAACCGAGGCCCAAGCATTTAATCTATTAGCTTGAGCTGAATCCCTCTAACAAACTTTAGCTTTTTATCAATAAGAGAGGAAATTGTATCGGACAAATTTGATGTAAAATCTTGTTATCTGTTTTTTTTTTTTTGGGAAAAAAAAAGAAGATAAAACCTATGGCTATTCTTCGTTGTCCAGGTGCCATAGCGTATTGTAATATCAAATTGTCCCATCTAATATTTGTCTATTACTTGGATCCCACTGTGTTGAAATATCTTTATTTGCTTTGATTAGGACTATTTGATTCTACTTGTGTCTATGGATATCCAAGATCAGTATGAAAAATCCTCTTGACACTAGAATAATATCTCCACGAAGATAGTGGACAAATGGACCTTATGTTGTGAATGAAATAGCTATCCCTTCGAGGACTCGTCTAATCTGTAGAGCTTTCACAGTCCATCATGGTACAAGTTGGTCATCAGTTTCATACCATATAGTGATTAGATGCAACTAGCGCAATTTAATAATAGCTCTCATGTCCAAGTAGCTCTAGAAGATAAGAAAGATTTTGCTAACTAGGCTTAAATCGTATGGGAATGCATTATTGGCTTTCCCTTCTGTTTCTTTCCTTCACTTGTTTTATTGTCCTTACCCTTTTGCCATCATATGGTATCAATTGGAAAATTCCGCCGGACTAACAAAACTTCTTTGGCCACCAGATTGTGGCTTTAGGAGTTATCATGAATTGCTTTTCGTAATATCTAGAACTACAAGGTGCAGTGAAGGGTGCAAGCTGGGGGCGCGGGGGTGGGGATTGGTTATTGGGCTATATCTTCTAGATTATCCTGAATGAGCCTTCCCTCTAGTCTCTAAGTGCTGATGTCATATATTGAAAAATGATTTGGGACACAGTTTATTCCCCCCGAACAAAAAAATTACTCTGATAATATCTTGTGTAGGAAATGATTGAGCATGTCAGTTGTTGTTGCAAATTTGAGCTTGATTGATGATGTATGATGTTGTTCAATTGATTCAAAAAAAGAATTGGATGTTAGTAGTGTTAAAAGAAATCATTTGTCTAGATTGGTGGTATATGATTTGTCTTCTTATGGTATATGACTCATTTATCAAAGAAAAAACATTAATTCTCTTCTACTTTGATGTTATAAATGCTAACAAAACATTAATTCGTTTTACTACGATGCCTCTTGTCAATCCGCTAATTCATTTTCTTCATCCTTGTTTCTTGAATTTCGAAAAAAAGAATTTGTAATAGTATATAAGACGTGTAGATAAAGTTGGATGATTTTGTTGTGAAGCTCACTGAAGCTCTCTCCCGCTGCTTTCTCTCAGTTGAAGTATAAAATTGACAGACAAAAACTGGGAGCACTATATATATTTGAAAAATAGTTCCGCTGTTTGGTAGTTTTTCTTTCTAGGTTTGTTTTTAAGATGGATATACCTGATCTATTTTGATGGTAGAAACTTTTACAGTTCATAAGTATGTTTCTTTTTGCGAGCCTTTTTACTGAATCCCTTGTATAAATGTTTGTTTCTTGCAGAACTTGTGAAATTTGCGGTTCCTCTGCAGTCAATATTGCTGGAGAACAGGCAAATGAGGCTAACAATAGTTCTAGTTCAGCTCCCGCAGCATCAGCAGCACCATTAGTCTTCAATGAGACTAGAAATTTCTGGCATGGTCGTCGTGTCATGAATTTCCTGCTCGCTTGTATGATTTTTGCCTTCATAATTTCATGGCTTTTTCATTTCAAAATTCTACCATGAATCCTGAAGATATATTCTTGGTTAGGCGTTTCCTTGATTTGCACGATGCAATTCTCTCCCAATGTCTGTAATAGAATGTTACTATTGATTTAATATATCACCGTGTAGTTTGTAACTGGAGAATGTTAATGTCTATATCTTTGTTAGGTTTATAAGTGGGTATTTGCTTTTGTTTTTGTGGATTTTTGCAAGTGTGGATCCTGAAAAGAAATGAGTTTTTGTAGCTTTTTCATGTACAGTCTTTAACAATTTCCATTTCATGTTGAAGTTTGACGACCTTCTCCTTTCTTTGTCGTATGAATTCAAAATGATTTTATGCATTTTGGTTCTACAAATGACCTTTGTTGATGTTGAACTTTCATCTCCTTTGAGATGAACTTAAAGGTGTATTTGAATTGAATTTGTCTAGAAAATTGTAAAAGCAGATTGTTTATTTGAGAAGATATAGGACTCTCAAATGAAAGTTATGTTAAAATCTTGATAAAAAGATGTCTTCATATGGCATCTCATATAAGATTTCAAGTATGAAATTGATATAATTTCTCATAAATAATTTTACCTTTTACGAAATCAAGACAATTCTCAAACAGAAATGAATGACAATAATTGCGCATAAGAGTAGCCAAAGACCATTACAATTAGTAATCCAAAGAAACTGAACTTTGCAGCCAAATTGTTTGGTTGGGACATCAAAACCCTTCAATACAAGTAGGATTAATATAATAAATAGCAGGGGGGAAAAAGAAGTGTCAAGAAATAGGCTCATTGAGATCCATGTCTTCTAATCCTTTCTGAATCTGTTGTTTCTTTTTTCCTTCTTTCTTTTGTTTCCTTTTTTCTTGCTTCAACCTGAACTGCGCAGCAGCTGGTTCGAATGTGCTTCTGACATGCTGGCACATAAGCATTAGATCCTGGCATGCATCTTTTAGTACCTCGCTTGCTGGATCACCTGCATGTTTAATTCAGTCATCAGGACATGAGAAATTGATTACAAGTAAAAAATGAAGGAATTCAGTAAGATTTCCTGTCAAATCAAGGACAAGGGGGTGGAGAGGAGAAGCTTCAAGTGCCAACCAATAGTTTCTATATTCTAGATAACCTCTTAAACACAAGTTAGAGCTAAACTATGGCAAAGAAGGGGGAAAAATTACACGGGTCTCACAATTTGCAGCTTTAGCAAAGCTACATCAAGGCAACATCTTATGCCCCTTTTTAGGGTCTTGTACTTTGCAGTTCACATAAACAAATGGCAGTTCAGGGGGAGGGCAGAGTGCCTTTTACTCTGCTTTTAACTGCTAATTATGCACCGCTGGTAAGGATTACATGATTTTATTAGTTCCAATATTCAAAGATTTTATATAATCTTGACTTTGCTGTGAGGTGGTTAAGGTTTTAATTTAGTCTCATAGTTGGAAAACTATCATAACTCTCGTGAGTTAGAAATTCAAAGTGGGTTAGAGCATACAGTCACCAAGGCAACAGAATGAAGGACTACAAGCTGACAAAATAAAAACACGGGAAATTTACACGAGGAACAACAAAATGATTAAAGAAAATGGTAACGTAATAAGACTATAGCTAACCCGTATACATCCAAAACCAAGATTCATTTAAAAGCTTCACCTGTTGTCTGGACTCTTATATTCACCCGGGCATCAGAAGGATGTGGAATACTATACCCACAGACGGCCACTCTTGGACTGCAAGAAGGTAGCATTGATATCATTCATCAGTAAATCAAGATAGAACCAAAATAAATATATGAGAATGCAATCGAATGCAATTAGTATGCATGTATTAGAGTTTATTTTTCGGTTTTGGGACGAACTCACTCTTGATTAAGAACGAATCTAACAGAATTAGCGAGGGTATGATCCTCATCTGTCAATGAAAATGTCGCCTTTGATTGATCTTGATACGAACCATGCTCCATTGTAGCTGTCACAAGAAACTAGTTACAAAAGCAAGGTCAATAATATAGAGGCATAAAAAACCACTATGAATGATTAAAGGCAGGTACACTTTTTCCGTACAAAAGTGAAGCGAATCAACCCATCTTCACTATGAATGATTAAAGGCAAGTCTGGCTCTAGATGATAAATTCCATAATCTTTTTAAAAAAATTCCAATTGACCCTTTCAATTGGTTAAAGAACGAAAATTTTCTCCATACTCAGCCTATTTCAAACTGGCAACTTCAGTTCAGTTGATTTCATAAACTAAACAAACCATACCACATCAATTGCCCAGAAAATCTAAAGACTGTACTTGTATTTGTTCTTCACTCTTAAACTAAAGATTTTAATTTGGGTCACAGATCTCATCTCACGAACAATCAACTTTTGCAGGCAACAAATCACAAACAAAAATCCAATCCAAATACACAAAGCGAATGGAAACCATCACATAATTCTAGAAAAATGTAAAAATTCAATCGAAAAGCAATAGCAGAATTAATTTCATTAACCACCCAGAAATCGAATAAAATCCAACTAAACCAATTATAAAGACATGAATTGAATATGAAATCTTAAATCATTCCTATCATACTTACCGTAGAATGTAGGGAATCTGGTTGTCTTGAAAAATCAAGATCATACACTGAGAATCAATGAGCTAACGACCAGAGCATCCGCCGGAAGCAATTAGGCCAAGAACTTGCCGGAGGGCGGCGGAGGAGGAACAGGGTGGTAGCGGCGACGGCAGCGAGGACTATAGGGTGATTGGCTGGCCTCCTTCTGCGCAATCTTTTTGCTCTTTTAAAACCCTATCAAAATCTTGCCTAATAATATTGTAATTATAGTCCCCTGATATGTCTTAAATTGACACTGGCCCCGGATCTTTTTAAAATATTTTAACATTTAATAGAAACTCCGACTTTACACAAAATTTCAAATTAATAAAAAAAAAACCAAAAAATATTTGGAGTAGTTTTATTTTAATCACCTCTTAACTTATAATGATCTTTTAAATTAATCATTCACCAATAAGTGCAATACACGGGGTAGTTTTTTATTCTTCTACGTGTATATTTTTACAATTTTGTTCCAGTTTTATTAAGGGTGGGTCTGGTTTGGATTTGATTTGGGTTTGGTCTAGTTTGAGACTCAAACCCATACCCAAACCAGCTTTGGATTGAGTCTGGGAATGAAATCTGAAGTGTTAAATCATTCTCAGACCAAATCCCAGACTCAATCCAAAACTGATTTAAGTCTGGGTTTAAATCTCAAACAAGACCCAATCCAACCACACCCTAATTATCGGTTTTGGCTATCTTGAAGCTAAGGATTTCAAAATGAGATGTATTATTTCCTCCCAATTAGGGAGCACACACAAAAACAGAGTCTGAGAATTTTACAGCCAGCCTTTTCCTCCTGAAGGTAGGTAAATATGGTTACAAGGATAATTTTTCAAAGTAAAAAAGGCAAGAACAAATATTCTGTACATTCTTCAATGCTCTATCTTCTTCTGGCTTCCAACGTTGAGCCATCTTTGAGCGTTTCTCGGGCATCATTGTCCATTCCCAAGCTAAACAGTGCTGCTGCTTGAAGATAAAAGGCTGTTGGCCAATCTGGAGATACTACTTGGGATTGCATTGCATCCGCGAGGGCCTCTTGTAGCTTGTTAGTCATCAAGTAACACAACGAACGCCTTGCAAATACTGTCGGGGATACTATCGTTCCATCCTCGATGAACTGTAAAATAGCAAACATACAATAATGATCATTCAGCCCGAGAACCAAGGCGAAATTTCAAGTTTATGCTTAATTTTCAGATGGTTAACTCACCTCCGAGTAACAATTAATTGCAGTAGTGAAGTCTTTAGCTCGAAAAGCAGAATCACCACGCTTTCTGCAGTTCAGAGTTTCTTGTATCTCGGAAGTCCACATCTGAAATGAGAGCTGGGGGGAAAACAGAAATGATTCTGATAAGAAAGAAGGTGAAACTATTGGACAACATGAAAAGATTCGACACTCACTGACCTCATTAGCTACCCCTTCATCATCCTTGTATCCAACCTTTTCCATTATCTCATGTATGGCAGTTAGATCAACCCTCGAGCAAGCCTCACCGAGAGGGGATAGGTTTGAGCCCTCTGCTGAAGATGCAATTTCATGAGCAATACCTAACAAAAGATATGATGGCACCTGCAAATTCCAGCTAAATTAAATAATTTCACAATTTCTAAAGAACTACTAATATTTATATATACCAGCATACTCAGGCGTGTTTTGCACATAAATAGAACTACTTTCAGCAGCATAAACAGTAAAACCAAAGACAAATCCAGGGGGGCTCTTTGGTATTATTTTCTAAATTCTCCCTCCCCCTAAATGCAAAGTTCTAGTTCCTTCTATAAGTAAAACCAGCACCGATACTAACAGATCTTAACATTACTCAAGTACAACGAAATTTTATGGCATAAAGAAAATCTTGCATGCAAGAGATATATACCTCTATTTCTTTCTGAAGAGGAACAAGAGAGGTCACAAGAGTTTTAGCATTTGGACGTTCACGAGGTTCGTACTGCAAACAACGTGTAGCTATACGAACTACTTCCATTCCGTCGTCATTTGAAAAATGGCCCTCCAAACCAGAGTCCATTAGCGTTTGGACATTCTTTCCGCGTATCAAGTCAAGTGCCTGTAAATGAGAGAATTATGTGTTGGCTCCTTGATTAGATAAGATCAGACATCATAGTGCTCTATCCTCGGTGATCTTAACTCATGCGAAGGTTTTATTAAACATAATTACAATTTCGGCATCAGAGAAAATGAGAATTTATATATCAAGAGAAATTAGAATACTAACATGGCTCGGTGGAATGTGTTTGCCACTCAGAAGATCAAGTAACAGTGTGCCAAAACTGTAAACTACACTCTCAGGAATCACTCTACCTGCAAAATTAGAAAAAGAAACATGACAATGAATAAGATATACTAGAATAAATAAACCTGAAAATGTTCTTCTGAGTAGTTAGGTAGTGCAGCAACACTCCCTCAACTGATAATTTTACTATTTTATCGAAATAAATGAGTAACTTCATGTTATGGCTCACTCCCATGCTGCACTTTTAAGAGAGAAAATAGTATGGAGCCTAAACCATCTAAAAAGCAGAAGAAAAAACAAAGATTTCATTTGGAATGCTTTTCATTCCGAAAACTAATGCACTTTTTCGTCACTTTAGATCCCACATTGTCTATCTGACAAATAATTCACTTCGACTATTCTCAAAGCGAAAATTTTCAAAGCAGAGAGTCACCTAAGTCAAACCCTTTACGGCAATCAAACACATGAATTTTACTTCAGGAAGTTATGCAAACTCAATTAAATAAATTTAACTCTTGCCACTAGAGGGGGAAACATAAATCTTCTTCAACTGGCTTAATCGTAGCAGAAACATTTCCTTTATGAAATCATATAAAATTTTCATCATGTCTTTCAAATAAATTAATGTTACACTCTTTTTTGCATGGAAAGGAAACTAGAAACTAGTAAAATAGGATATTCTTTCGAAGATTTGTTGTAGTACCTGTCCTTAAATACTCAGGAGGGGTGAAAGCCAAGTTTGTACTATAGCTCTTCCCATCCCTGCTGTTCTTCATTAGGCCAAAGCAAGATAACCTTGGATTGGCATCCTGTTACATGCCGACTCAAGATGATAAGTAGGCAATTAATTGCATATATGAGACGCATTGCATGGCTGAAATATTCAAAGGTAAGCAAATTGAAGGCAAAAGAAAATACTTGGTCGAATAAGATTCTGTAAGCGTTGAGATCATGATATAGAGCTCGCCCTTTACTACTGCAATAGTCTAAAGCTTGTGCTAGATACAATGCTACTCTCAACCTCATTGCCCATTTCAGTGGCTGGTTTTCCCCTATATCAGTTTAGAAAAACTAGATCAGAGGTAAGTCGAATCTTTCAAAAGAAACAAGAAATGCAGTTAATTAGCATAATGCCAAGATTTGCATAAGTAAGAATATATAATCTCCTTTGCTTGACTAAAGGTAAAGACTACCTATTTGTACATGTAATCACCATAATGATTACGGTCAATAAAGATAGAGCCTTTCATACATAAATTTATGCAAATTTGCTCTCTAGAAAACTTAATTTAAACATGTATCTTTGCATATTCACAGCTCAAGAAGTTTAATATATATTTGAACCCAAATTTCCAATGATCCCAGATATGATATTGCAATCAACTGCTAAGCTATTCTTACATTACAGCATAAAAAAGAAGAACAAAAAAGAAAAGAAAAACTTACAATGAAATAAATGCTTGGAAAGAGTTTCATGAGGCATAAATTCAGCTACCAGCAATCTCTCATTTCCTTCACAACAGCATCCTATCAAATTCGCCAATCTCTCGCTCCTCAACTGCCCCACCGCCTTTGCCTCGTCCTAAACCATCAATCAAATTAACATATAAATGTCACGCAAATCACATACTAGTAAAACATAAACCTTTGACTATTTTATCAAAAAGAGAAAAAAAAAACTACTACTACTAACCAAGAACTGGCGAGAATCGGGCCAAGCAGACTTATGAAAACGCTTAACAGCAATCCAACGGCTATCATATTCAAACTGGCCTTTATAAACAACATTAGGAGCTTTTTCTCCATGTTCTGATACAATGTTTTCTACTGCAAATCCAGAGGTTGCAATCTTCAGCTCATCCAAGCTGTATTCTTTGAATGCTGACAATTTCAGTCCTTCATTCTCTCCACATTTCTCTAAAACCCCACCCAAAAAAAAAATAATAATCCATATATAAAATTAAAACCTACCTTATTATCTTTAAATAAAAAATAAAAAAAAATTCAAACTTTATTAACTTACCAAGATCAGAGGAATAAGGGACATTGGATTTGAAGTTGGGTGACAACCAACAAAAACCCAACTTGGAGCAACGAGCTCCCATTGAATCAAAATGCAAATATTCCAAGAAAATCAACAATAAAAAAGTTAAAGAAAATAAAAAGGCTAAACTTGCATTGATATAGTGAAACCTGTTTCTCTCTCTCTCCCAAAAACTAGAGCTACTACAGAGTGTGTGATGTTGATGGGAGTTCCATGGAGGAGGGTGAGAGAAAGAAGGTGAGGTTTTTGACTGGTTTTTTTGTGTATAAATTATTTGAAAATGGGGGTGACAGATAGAAAGGGGTTTGATCAGGTGGTCAAACTGAGAAGATATGTGGGAAACAGAGAGAAAATTTTGAATTAATGGAGAAAGAAAGCCAACAATGGGAACTGCTTCTTCTTGACTTGCAATGCCCCCATTATTATATCCTATAATTCTTCTACTTATTGAAAGGGAAGAGGGAAAGAGAGGAAAAAAAAAGAATAAATACTTTTGAATTGGTTTCTCTCTCCTCCCCTCTCTCATTTGCACTATTTTGTGTCAAAATTTATTTTTTTTGTTGATTGGTATTCAGATACATGACTAAACTAATTCAGTTACAATTAGACAAATATTGTGACTAATATAAAATCCTACCTCCCCTTCCTCCTTTGCACTATTTTGAGTCAAAATATTTTTGGTGATCAGTTCAGGTATATGACTCAACTAATTCAATTAAGATAAAAAAAATACTATAATCGATTGCATAAAATTCTACAAATATACAACATAAGTCGCTTTTAAGATATCTCGAGTTGAACTTGCATTAAATGTAGACTATATTATCCAAGTGGAATATGTTTTTTGTTTTTTAAAAAGGTTGGTGGATCTAAGTCCTCAATTGCATTGAATGTAGACTCAAAGATCATCCAAATGGAATATGATCCTATAATATTCCATAATCCTATAATAGGTTAATATGATCCTATAATCCTAGATATATGGTCCAATGATAATAAAAACACTCAAAGATCATTTTTAGGTTAATAGGGTTATTTAAGAATGATTAATGAACTATCCATAGTCCTAATCATCGAATCCACTTCCAAGTTAAATTGAATGGAAAAATGAGTGTTTTTAACTATTGGCTGTGATATTTGGAAAAAGTGGCAATGGTACATAAAATCATCTACACTTGAATTATGGATGAAATGATTTAGGTCAAATCATCCTTATACTTAATAAATCTAACTCAAAGGGGTACTGTTATAGTCATTTCATTTATAAAACAAGATGAGAAGGGTATAAGAAGTTAATTAGGAGTGCAAATATCATTTCTCTTTTTGCTTTATACATTTTTGCGTTCGCTAAAAAAAATTCAGTTGAATTTTATTCTGCAGGTACGAAAATTATGACAGGAATCCGGAATGCTAAAACAATAGGGAAATAAAGGGTCCACAAATAAGATACAATATTTCTTTGACACATGCCAAAGTATATATACATTCCTTAAATGATGGAGAAAGGCAAATGCCACAAATTTTGGGGTTATCACTTTCTTTGACTAATAAAAGCTTCTTTGAATTTTCTTTTCCAGCTCAAGTCTGCTAGCAATGGCAGTTAGATAGCTAAGCTCATTATCAACATTACCAAATGCTTTGTTTTAGAATGAAATGTATGGAGGGGCCTCATAGAGCCATCATGAAATGCATGCACCTCATGAAAACATGGCCAAGAAGCCCACCAGGACAGGTAAACCAAGCTGTTTTAAGCCACCCTTTTTTCTAAAGACTGTGTCTGATTTAACAGGAAAAAGGATTGGTGAAGGAGGGGACTCCATAGGACTTGAGGGGATAAGAGGTTGCAGCTGTTAGCAACTCAACGGTTACAACAGTTTGTTGTTCAGATTTAATTTTATAAGTGAGCTTTATTACTTCGTCAAAAAATTTAATGGTTGGAAGTTTTTTTTTTTAATTTTTTAATCAAGCATACAATGTCATCAAAACCTCTAATGATGAAAATATGGGTGAGTCAATTTAGAAGTGTCAATTTTTGAAGTAAATGACAAATGTGGCATTAAGCCAAAGATAAAAGGAAAAAAAGGGTTATATTGGTGGGTTGATGGGGAGTGAAATGAAGAAAGGCCATGTGATATCAAAATATGTTGTCTCCAATTCTATAATTCTATTGTTTTAATTCTATTGTTTTAACGTATTAAAACAATATTCATCTTATAATGTGCTAGTGTAGTGGGACAAACCATGTAGAAAAAATAGCAACACTACACATGTAAAATTAACATGTCTGTCTGATTAGTAACTTAGTTGATAAAGATTTACATAATTAGAAATAATATTTTTTTGCTCTTGTTTTTAATATTATGTTTTTTTCTGAAAACAAGTGCCTAACATGTATTGGAGTGAGGAACTTGTATGATACAATAAAATCTTTTAAAGTTATGACTGATCGATCGTAGGTTTTTTGGGTAAAAACTCAAAGGTAACACGTGAATTATAGTATTGATTGTACTTTTTTTATTCATAGAATGCAAATAATGCAGTGCTATTTATTAACCATTAATCAATCGTTAGATAATTGAACTTCCGTTAATTTGAAATGAAATTGCAATAATATTATTATGTGGACCAAAACACAAGCAACCCTAGCTAGTTTGGTTCAAAATCGATTACTATCCAGTTAGATCTCTTCTTCCTGAATTGGTTATTCTAAGCTTACTTTTTATTGTCTTAAATTAGTTATTTTCTCATAAATATCAATTTTTCAATATTACCCCTAAAATTTATTATTATATACTACCACAATATATATTACATTCAAAATTCTCAAATATTTTTTCTTAGTTATTTGACAGAAAAAAGAAAAAAACTAATCTACCTAATCATACAATATCCATAGAAGTTGCCTCCCGCGTCATTCGAGTTGGTAAGACCATGTGGATTTAGCGACCTCGAAAACGCATATTCGAATCTCGTATGAAGTAATTTTTCACTGAAATATTGTGAAATTTATTCCGAGATTAGTATCATGTTAACTCTTTCTTTTAACCTCTGCAAATTCGTGCATATTTCGTAATTTAAATCTTATCTGGCTAAGAAGACTCTAAATTAGGTGAGATGTCTTGACTCTAGAATATGTATATAGAAGTTGATTCAAAACAATTAATTTGGACGAAAAAACAAGTAATTTTATCTGACGGGGTCACATGAGGGCGCCGTTGCTTTTATTGAGGCATCACGTGTCCATTATTTCTTAATCTTTTTCCACACTATATACGTAATACGATCGTAAGCGTCGTGGTACCGTCAAAGAAGGACTTGTGGTCCCATTCCCCCTCTTCTCCACTCTTCGCTCTTCACTCATAATCGCAAGTAAAAATCTGAACCCAAGCATCATCATAAATTCTCCCTCTGACAACAAATAAGTAAAGTAATAATAGTCCCAAGATTTCTAAAAATATTATTAGATATAATAAATTTTATATGTAATTCGAAATATTTTATCAAATTCGCCCACTCTCAACATTAATTTTTTTTTTAACAGTTTTTATATGTAACTCGGTATACTGTTGCAGTTTTCGCTCTCAATGTCAAATTCCTGGCTTCGTCACTGCCATCACAAGAAGTCACCTCCACATTGGAGGGTTGAAACTTCCACACTGCGACTGCTAAGATTCGATAATGTGTCCTTATACACAATCTATCACACCAAAACCAATTGAGATACTCTTGAGTACATTCATTCATTATATTTCTCTCTCGGATGTAACATGGAGAAAGATTATTTGACTATTGATAGATAATAAATTTGAGGAGAAGGCTATTTTCCAAACTTTAAATCAGGTCCGTCTCAAATAATACTGATTATCAAAGTTAGGTCTCTCAATTTTTTTTAAAATATAAATTATAAAAAAATGTCAAAACATAGTTATAGACTCAAATTATTTGACATAGTATAAATTATAGCCATGTGCTAATTATCAAAGTTAGGTCTCTCAATTTTTTTTAAAAGTATAAATTATTAAAAAATGTCAAAACATAGTTATAGACTCAAATTTTAAGGGTGCGAACAATCGTAATATTGAGCCATATAATAATTTTTTTTTAATATGTTAAAGTGATATTTTTTTTTAAATTTGGGCTAATCGAACATTGTTATCTTCCTAGTACATTAACCTCCTCCTCTTCTTCTTCTTTCTTAATTGTTAGGAGTTTGATTCGTAATTTTCAAAATTAGAAACGATAAAAATCATGTTAGAATAACTGTATTGTATTGTATCATGCTAGCATAACATGTTTCTTTTAGGCTGCAAATAGAATTTTTTTTTGCCCCTATACCTAAAACGACCTTTGTCGGATAATTGAAGTTCCATTTCCAAGTAATTCTCCTCTACTGTTGGGCCAGCATGGGCTTATATTGGGCTAATCGAGACAAGGTAAATCTTTGCACACTTTTCAATTGGGCCTGAAATGTCATGTAATTTGGATTGGTCCAAATACAAAGCAAAGTTATAAAAGATTTTACCAACACACACCTCAATCTATTTTTTTCACAGTGAAAATTATAGTAATAGCAAGACTAACCTTTTTTTTTCATGAGTAAGGTATGATCCATATGATAATTACACTTCTTAGTGAAAAAAAAGGAAAACTGTATTAATCAATGATGAATAGGAAAATTTAATGTTAAACTGTACACTGATTGTTTTGCTGAGTGCCGAAATAGATCATGCAAGATTAGACTCTTGCAGCCGGCGAACCTGGGGGCCGGGCAATGAAGCTTGAAGGCATATCTTCAAGGCCTCTGTTTGAGACCTTTGCTCCCTCTGTAGCTGATAATGTAGTTTCCTCTACAGATTTATTCTCAAAGAAACGACTCAAGTCTGAAAATTCAGCGGGTTTCAGTCCATTCAGGACCGCGATGCATATGGAGAATGCTTGTACAAGTTTCAGTGATGATTTGAATTCAACTGAATAGATTCCATCCTTGAATGGTGACAGGCTGAAGATAGGCTTTCCACCTGACATTTCTTCCTGTTCAGAACGCGATAAGAGATGTCAAGAAAATAAGACGGGGGCACATGTTGAAATCCCACATCGACTAGCTAGTGAGCAAATTTGTTATTTATAAAGATTGGGCAATCCTCCCCCTCTGAAGGTACCTTTTGAGGGAATGAGTTAGGCCCAAATCCATTTTCTACAGCACACAAAAGATGAATATATATATGTATGTGTGTGTGTGTTTTACAGCTGAACTAATAAAAATAAAGTTGGAATGGAGAAATTAAATGACCTGTGAGTAAAGCTGAAATTTTTCACGAGTTGAATGAGATTTGTTTGAACTACACCCTGCATTAGGCTGTGCCTGGCTTGCAATAACCCTTAGTCGGCAACCTATATCCCAACCCCCACAGTCGCACGATCCTCCCATTCTCCACCTTTCTATCAGTGGTGAAGGTTTTCCATGAATAGGTGGTCCATGATCACCGCCAGGAAGGATAACTGTAAGGTCTATGCTTTCGGAAAATGGCCTACTCCCTTCCATATCCTTACAATCAAAGCGACCACAGACATCTCGAGATGATTCTTCCAAATCCCTTGTTGAGAGCTTACTTGCGTAACATAGTTTGGGGCCACTTCCATTCAAAGGTTTAGCAGCCATTTTAGGTAGATTAACAACAATAGCTGCGAGTTCATCGTTTGCCTGAAGGTCTGATGTTTTCTGTTCTGTCCGTCTTGTGTTCGAAGCAAGAAGAACAAACTCCCTAAGTCTGCATTGATTTATAACATTCTCCCTGATCGGAACTGTGCTCGGAACATCAGAAACCTTCATTTGCCCTACAATATCTGAAATGTAATCATGATTTTTCTCCTTGTTACCTTGACTTAACCAATTTCCGCTCTTTTTCTTCATTTCATGAACTGCAAAGAAGGTATAAATGAAGTTGTTTCCGTCCCTTCTACCAGAACTTAGCTTCTTCATCGTTGCTGCTAGAATGTCACTACTATTGTCAACTGCAAATGTAAACAGAGGGAGACCGTTCTTAACAGCTACTTGCAGAAGCGCTTGGACCATTGTTGATCCACATTTTCCCAGGTTACCTGGATGATCAATATCAGTTGATTTACAACTTCCCCAGATCTAATTTGACTTTCACCGAATGCAAAGCAGAAGCTTCTCCTCGCCCACCCGATAATTTGCATCCCCCTTTCTATTTCTGCCGAAGCTCTCTGTTTAGAATCACTAGAGTTATCAGAACTCCCCACCCTAGGCTTCAGAAACGGATCAATTAATCTTCTTAAAGGGCTGGACCTTCCTTTTCCAGCTGCGTTTGTTTTGTCACAACATGAATCGGCTGACAAAGCAGAAGTTTCAGCTCCTCTTGGCCTAACCTCACTGGTAGGATGAATGCCCTGTGATGTACACGAGTTTTTTGAGCTAGAATTCCTGCCTATTCTACCAATGCTAAAGCTCAACCGACGGATTGGGGAAGGATGTCTGACTTTACTTTCTTCTTCAATGTCCAGTCTTAGTTTTGGAACCTCAGCTGGACTGTTCAATTTTTTGGAAGTCTTTCTCTCTTCCTGCTTCTTGTCTTTGATGGGACTAACTGATGATCTCCGAGAATGCGGTGTTGATGGGTTCACCTCAGGTGGAAACTTGACACTCTTTGCCCCCAAGGAGCTAGGTTTGCCAGCCTGATCTGGGGGATGATTAACAGCATCAGCTTCCGAAGAAACAGGAAAAGAGCAAGGTATATCTGAGAAGAGCTCATTGACCTTGCAATTGGACGCTTCAGTTTTCATTCTCGGTTTTGGAACACCGGCGGAACTGTTTGATTTTTTTATTGACTTCTTCTGTGCCGGGTTCTCCTTTTCGTCTAAAAGTTGACCCTCTTGAACCTTCGATTTTCCTTTTGAACTTGAAGCTGCACACAGATCTTCTTCTAGTTCTCTTAACCTCCTCCTGGCAGGAGTATTCTCAACATCTGAATGATTGCTTTTGCACTCTTTTGGCTTGTTTCCAGTGTACTTGTTGTAACACTGATGAGTCTTGAGGATACTTTGCTGCAGTTTCAAGTAATTACTCGGGATATCTCCAAGTTCATGAGACTTTAGTTTCTCTGAGGTTTTGATGGCATGGGAATATATTTTACTAGGAGATGCATTCAGATTAGCGTCTATCATATTGTGGGGCAGCCTCTGACGAGCAGGAGAGCAGCTATGAGCTCTGCTAGAATAGGATGATGATCCCTCCGTCGTGGAAAACGATGAGGTATTGCTGCTGGATGGTGAAGACCTGCAACTTTGATGTGGAACTTGTCGCTGGTTGTACTGCCACCACTTCTGTAGACGACCCCATTCTAGGACCCCAACATTGAAAGTTTTGTCCTTCTGTTTCTCTCCTCTTTCAAGATAACTCGGCAAATTGGACATGTACCAAACAACCTCATCCGCCTTTCTCTGAGCCCGTTGCTTTTGTTGAAACCCTTGAGCTTTCTGTGTCACATTTTTTACATCTGCATAAGATGGTTCATACCCATCAAATCTGAACCTATCTCCCAGTTTCATACTATGCCTTCCTTGGCACAAAGGTTTACCGCGTTCCACACGCCTTGTGTTTCTCTGGAGATCTGAATGGAAATCTGCACAACTCATCTTCTTTTGAACTGATTTTGGACCGGTGTGTCTTAAGCTGCCTGGTTCTGGCAAATTATAAATCTGCTTAGCTGGTAAAATGATTCAGAAACGTTGCAATTCAATAAGCAAACAAATTATTCAATAAGAAATATGAACATTTTACAGGGAAGACACAGTCCAGCATTGTGATAAAAACAGCAACTAGGACTAACAAAAAAAATGTGCATTATTTATTAAAGCAGAGAAAACTTGTACTACTGACAAAATTCAACTTATATCTACGTTTCACGACCAGATACCGAGACATAAAAGCTAACCAGAAATCACCAACCTCAATTAAATGCAAGCACTTCTCATAAACACATGACTTCATCCATTAAACAAACCCAAACTTTATACGAAAAACGGGCATCACAATTTCCCTTACCCAGTAAAGAACATACTACCTCCATTCCTTAATATAAGTAGGTTAGGACATGTAGCGAAAATTAAGGAAACAAAAAAACACAAGGTCCTAACGTAGAACGTTAACTAAAATTCCCCATTACTGTCCAAAAAGAAGTGAAAATTATGAGCCCAAGAGATGGTCAAGAAATCCCAGGCAAGGCTAATGTGGTCCTTGAAGATAAGCTGAGTTAGGCTGTCCTAATCGAAGCTGAAAATGGTTGCAAAAGACAAAAGATGCAGATATTCTCCATGTTTAAAGACATTTTTGGCCTAAAGTTTATTCCGAATCAAAAAGTATCCAATTTTTTTAAAAACCTTAGTATTGACCCCTTCAATTATTGTTCAAGAAAAAGTAAAAAGTGGAATTGTTGTGGCAAACAAATTCCTTTTTCTTAACATAAAGAACTCTCTTTTCCTAATCTTTGCAATAAACAATAGCAGCCATGACTCCATGCAAGCATTTCAAAAACAATTTTCCCCATAAATTACTTGCTTTTCTTGGCCTTAAAAATGGATCTTGAACACTTTAAATACTTCTGTGTAAAGTAAAATAAGATATTACTACCCTATTCCTTAATATAAACCGTTCTGAATATGTAACGAAAAAATTAAAAAAAAATTATTTTATTAGTTAAAATATCAATATTATCCTTCTACCAAATAATATTAATATTTTAATTTAAAATATATATTTTATTTTCTTACTTTTCACAAAATATTTTAAACTAATTATAGTTAGGAACGTATAGAGTATAAAAAAAACACCAAAATCAAACTTCAAAAGCTTCATCAAAAACACATTATTCAAAAGATTTATTAAAGAACAAATCAAGAAGAAGACTACTAACCCAACTCATAGATAGGTGGAAATGCAGAGCAATAAAACCCATCAGCCATAATCATGAAGTGAACTTTTCTTTTCTTTTTGCTAAGTAGGGTCGGTGGAGAGAGAGCAAGAAACAGTAATTATTGGACACCAAATCCTCAAAAAACGAAAAATTCTGATATAGATCTGGACTATATGTGTGGTTGACCAACCACATCACCTCATTTGATTAAAAAAAAATGCCTCATAAGGCCCACCAAAAGGGAATGTTTTTATTATTTTAATCAAAATTATGATATGACTGAATATGGACCAAATGATCCATAACCACTTAGTGGCACAGGTCCACAACAGAACTGATCCAAAAAAACTCAGAAAAAAAAAGCAAAAAAGGAACAGAGCTTTACAACTGAGAACTAACAGAATAGTCTTTGGTAAAATACAACTTTTTACTGCTTTACTCATTCACCACTCCAAATTCCAAAGCTTTATAACCAGGGACCAAGACAGAGGTGGTGGAGTCGTCGCCCTCGAAAATTTTAAAAATACTAATAAATATGGGTGAAAATATCTATCTCCATTCCTGTTCACATCCCTATCCTTAATCAATTAAAATTTTTTATATAAATATTTTTTTCAATTATATATATACAGGGTGAATTGTGATTGGCTGAGGATAGAAACGGGGATAAAAGATTTTTTGCCACTAAATATATTAAATTTTATATGCTTCGTCCTTGTTTATAATAAGAATAGGATAATTTTGGCTGGAAAATGAAGTTTTATGTTTTTATTTCAGGATTTGGTGTCGGAACGGAAGGGGAAATGTTAGGAGCTCGTTTTCATCGGACGGCTGATAGGATAGTAGGTCACATCAGTGGGGCCCAAAAGGTGCGACTTGGCCTTTTCAGCCTTATTTTATGGGTATATTCACATACGTATCTGAGTCAGATTTGACTTTATGCGGTCGAGATTTGGCGCATCAGCTGCATTTCATCTCTCTCATCAAATTCTGCGGGGATGTGGCCAAATTTAGACCAGCGTAGTCGCATGGGACCCGATCCATATCAGATATTTCCTATTTTATGGGAATGAATGAAAAGGGTTAGATTCAATCTATTATTTTTGTTTTATTTTAATTTAAGAGCTAGTGTTGGGTCTGCTAGTCCGTTTCGTTGGGTACTGTGCTCTTGATGGATCTGATGATTCTTTATTTTTTTAGATAATTATACTGAGCTTTTATGTTAGCATTTTCTCTTCAATTAATATTTCTTATGGCTGAATTTTACGTTACAAAAAATTATAAGTCCTACTTTTGGAATAGAATGTTACGCATACGCTAAATGCGTTTATTCGCATGATTGGAAAAAGGGTAAAAATGTTCATGCCCCATTAACTATCTCGAATTTTGATTTTTGACCCTCAACTAAAAAACATCAAGTGTTTGTCCCTAAATTTTTTTGAAGTATCAATAGTACCCCTTCCTCCGTTAAATAATAACGGAATGTGCTATGTGACACTCACATGATAAAAAATAGTGGCAAATTAGACAAAAATAAATTAACTTTTAAAAAAATAGATTAAAAAATCGAGGTTCGCCATAAATCTCTCATTAATTTCTTTTTTATTTCATGTATAGTGAAATCTTGCAAATTCTCTAGGAACAACATAAGTAATTTGCTAAATAACTTAAACATGACTCCCGTGAAATTATGTTAAACTCCATAAAAGCTGTAACTAATTATACCGAGTTTTTAACTTAGTTTTAAGCAAAGAATATATTCAGTGTCTTCATCATATCCCATAACAACTTAAGTATGACTTCCATAATTTGCAAAAAATGAAAATATTATTTACTCATTTATCATTAATTTCTTGAATCAATTTCCAGTGGGATATCACATTTTCTTTCAAGGATTTAGAGTTTTTTAATTTTGAGATATTAAGAAAATTAGGGAAGGTTCAGAAGAGTAGGAAGGATTTTCATTTTCTAATCCATTTTTTTTAAAGGTTAGTTTATTTTTGCCCAATTTGCACCCATTTGTTATTATGTGAGTGTCACATGGGCACCTCCCGTTATTATTTAACGGAGAAATTGGAGGGAAGGGGCACTATTGATTCTTCAAAAAAGTTTAGGGTCAAGCACTTGACATTTTTTAGTTAAGGATCAAAAAATAAAATCTAACATAGTTTAGGGGTATGGACACTTTTTATCCTTAAAAAATAACAACTATTATATTTCTATCTGACGGTTAAAAAGAGAGTGAACACATTTTTTATACGTCCAAAACAAATATTCATCCCACACTAAAGTTGTGAATCACTATCCCCAATTAGATCAGCAAAACACGTTTCCTTTTTTGCGTGTACCAAATGTAACATCTGGCGTGCCTAAAAGTATAGGGGGGGAAATTATCTGTTATCAGTATGTATTTCTTTTTTTTTCAACGAATATATATTTGTCACGTGTTTACTTTTTTTTTACGGATTCTATTATTTATTTTAGATTATAATTTTTTAAATTAAAAAAATTAACACATATTAAATTTTTATTATTGAAAACAAGGAATGAGACACCGAATTGGGATATAAGATTCCTAGCCTAAAACAGAAGAGAAAAAAAGGAAATTAACATGAAGAAGAAGAAAAAAATGCAATGCCAAATATAGACGTTAAAGATGGAAGCAGTCGTTGAATAAGTGGGAAATCTTTTTTATCTTTAATGCAATAATTGTATGTAGTCAAAGATATAAGGCTATTACTATTATTTACCTAAAAGAGATGATAATGAGGACTTTTCAGCAATTCCACTCATATTAAGTCTGAAACATTTTACTCAATATGCCTGGCAAAATATAGGGATCGTTTGAATTGAAGAAAACGGAAAGAGAAGAGGAGGAAAAGGAGATGGAAAGATTCTGGCAAAAAATCATTTGTTCCCGTTTCTGTCATCATCGCTATCCCCAGCCAATCACAATTTACCATATGTATATATAATTAGAAAAAATATTTATATAATAAATTATGATTAGTTGGAGACATGGATGGGGATAGGAATGTGGACAAAGGATTTTTACCTAAAGATTCTGTAGTGTTTGATTTGATGTTTTATAAAGGAAAGGAAATGAATAATAGAGGAAGGGAAATATTAGTTCTACTTTTGAAATATCAATATTTGTTTCATTCAAAAGTATAGGGAAAATTAAGGGAAAGGAAACCAAATTTAATGATCTTTTTGTGCTGACCGAAATATTCTTATTTAAGATGTTTATATATATATATATATAAAATACATAGGTAAATTATAAATTTTTTAACGAGCCCAAAAGTGATTCGCACACACGGAATTAAGAGCACTGTATCTGTATGAAATCTACAAAGCCCACATGAGGATACAAGTTGCACAAAACAAATCAAGGACCTTCACACTAAATGTATTTTCAATTATTTAGAAAATATCAATATTTCGCTAGTTTTATAATAAAATTAAATAAATCAATTACATGAAAAAATCATATGAGCTAAAATATTTTATTCTGAACTTTTTAAAAAGAAAATTGCTTAGTAACTACTAGTTTAATAGGGTGAAAATAGTATGTATCCGGGTATGTTCTTATTTCTGTACCCAACCACTCAGAATTCGCCATGTAAAATTTATTCTAATTATATATATACACACATGATGAATTGTGAGTGGTTGAGCACATGAATAAGAAATGCATGGATACATACGATTATTTGCCCAAGACCATTTATTTATATATATTATTTGATGGTCCATTGGTTGAAAGTAGGGGTGTCAATCGAGCTATGTGAGCTGAGCTTGGCATAGCTCACGCTCAGCTCACATAAAAATTGAAAAGTTCACGCTCACGCTCAGCCCGAAAAAACTCATAAACCTTGAGCTCACGCTCAGCTCACATTTTAACACGAGCTCGAGCTTCCCAAGCTCATTTATATCAGCGAAAAAAACGAAAATCCTATCTCAAGAATAGTATAATATAATGAGCCTTAAAATTAAATTTGGACAAGAATACAAAAAAAGAAGCAAAAGAGACAAAATGACATAAATATAAAATAGGATTTGGATTAATTGTCCATTGATGCAGTAGCATAGTACAATTAGAAAGAAAGAGACAAATTTTACCTTGTAAACGTGTTGAATACAGAATAAGGATGACTGATGATGTTGATGGAAGATGATGAGTCGGTCTCGGTGAATATTGAATAGGTTTTGTGAAGGAGAGAATAATTAAATTGTGGTATTGAGTATTGAGTTTATCAATATATTATAATAATATTATTATTATATATATATATATATATATTTAATATGTTAATTATATTAATCATATTAATCTTATTCGGGTTCGAGCTTTTTTCGGATTGAGCGGGGTCAAGCTCACATAAGAAGCGAGCTTGAATATTAAGCTCACGTCCAGCTCACGTTCACATTTTTTCGAGCTATGTGAGCCGGGTTCGGGCCACCACTAGTTGAAAGCATTATCATTTGTATTTGGGCCTACAGAATATGAGAACTAAAATACAGGCCCAATTAATTGAAGTACTAAGCCCGAACATAAAGCCCTCGATAAAACCCTTGGGCAGAATCGCGTGATTGATAAGCCAATGATATAAAAGGCTCTCATCTACGTTTTCCCCGTAATTTTTTATTATACTTAAAGCAAACCCATTGTGGGACGAGGGTGCCCGATGGATATATTGTCATCCATAATTATTTATTTGTATAATACCTGATGACTTATTTAATAATATATATATATATATATATATATATATATATATATATATATTTAAAATATACTAATTAATTAATTTACTAGTTATTTTATTATTTATAATATATGATTTATTTAGTTTAACTTTGTATATTAATTAATTACGATTTTCTCTTTGACATCCTTGCCATTTATAATTAAAAATATCTATATATTCGCTCTTAATAAATAAAAATTAGGCAAAAAAACATATGTTATTAATTTCAGGAAAAAATCCGAAATGATATATAATTTTATTTGTTTTGACAATTGACATGCTTTTTTGTTTTTTAAAAGAAGATGTGGAATTCCAATGGATCCCCTACCCTTTAAAATGAGGCATTAAGCCTTAGAAAAACAAATGAGCAGAACATTATAAGACTCGCGGTCATAGAAAAATCTAGACAATTGACATGCTTAATTTAATTCTTTTTATTGGGAAATAATCTTATTTTCTTTATAAAATACCTACTTTAGTTCAACTTTAATTATCTTTTAATTTTTAGCTATAAATATCCAAGGGTATTATTGGAAGGTAAAAACCAAAATATCAAAATACATTGACACTTTTAATGTACTAATAAATTATTTTCTATATGTAATTATTTTCTTTTTATAATATTGACAACATTTTTAGAAATAATTAATTTACTTTTTTGCAACTTCCTATCTTTAAGATTTTTGAACTAATAAATCATTTTCCTTTTTATAATATTGCTACTTTTTTAAAATCATCAACTAATAACCTTCTAGACCATGTAAAATTAGAATTAAAACATGACATTAATAAGTATTATCCCATTCCTTAATATAAGACTATTAGAATATATAGCGAAAATTAAGAAAGTAAAATTTAGATAGTAATTTTGATATTTTGATTGAAAACAACACCTTACTTTTTTTGTTTTCCTTAATTCTCAAATATGATTTGTATACCACTAATTTTATTTAATAAAGGTAAGTGTCAGTTTTTTATAAAAGAATCTATAACTTATAAAAAATATCGAAATGTTGGAACCGTCAATTATTAGTGGGACGGGAAAGATGACAGAAATATGAGACACAAGTATGTTTCCACATTTTCCTCTCTGGCAGTTGGTCTATTTGAGATATTAGCCCTTTTTGCCCTCTAATTATTTACGAATTTCCGTTTTTGCCCAAATTGTATTTTGTGATCCCGGTTTGCCCTCGCACTATTTACTAGTGCCGAAAATGCCCAAAATGGGCGGATTCCGACAACTATAGGGCGGCGATGAGGGGTAAAATGGTCCGAACAAAAAAACATTATAATTGCTTCAAATATAACCCCAAAACTATCTTATTGTATCAATTGAGTGCCTAAATTCTTTTACTCTTTCCAAATGACCCCTCACTTTTTTTTATCCATTTAGCCCCTCCCCCCTCTTCTTCTTCTTCACCCACAACCAGTTGAAACCACCGCGCTGCCGCCACTCTACCTTAACACCACCACTCTTTGCAATTCACCACTCTACCTTACCCACCAAGATTTTCTAAACAAGATTTAAAAATTAAAACCCACCAAAAATTTCTAAACAAGATTTAAGAATAAAAACCCACCAAATATTTCTAAACAAGATTTAAGAGGGGCATTGTCATGGAAACAGCCTTGTATTAAATTCATAGTGGGTTGGTGAGTGATTTGGGATCTTTTTCTTGCTCTTAATATTGATGATCCGTTATGGTTGATTTTTGAAGATTCTTGGTGTTCTTGATAGTGTTCTTCATGTAGAAGATGAAATTGTGGCCTTTTGATCCGTTTATGTAGAAGATTCTTGGTGTTCTTTTGTTTTTTGAAGAGGAATTAGCCTTTTCTGCCCATGCACTATTTACGAATTTCTAAGTTTGCCCACATTCTTTTTTTTTTATCGCATTTTGCCCATAGACTATTTACGAGTGCCGAAGGTGCCCAAAATCGGCGGAATCAGGGGGTAAAATGGTCCGAAACAGATCTGAGCTTTTTTGTCCCTTTCTTCATGAATCAAAGCTGCAAAAATTTCATTACTTTTTGGGACTTTGTTGTTGTTCAAGCTTTTATCTTTGCATGTTCTTTGTCTAATTCGCCTTAGTATGGTTAAGATTTTGACTTTGTTTAGATTTGGAGAAAATGGAATGGATTTGGAGTTGGTGGCTATTTCGTCGGAAAAGATGGAGAGGATGATATGGTGGCTATTTCGCCGGAAATGATGGGGAGATGGAGACGGAGATGGAGATGGAGATGGGGTGGACGGGTGGGGGTAATTGGGGTGGGGTGGTCGGGGGAAGAAGAAAGAGGGATATGGGTAGTAGAATAGGAGCTTGAAGGCGAGAAGAAGAAGAGGGGGGTGGGGGTGGGAAAGGGGCTAAATGGATTAAAAAAAAAGAGTGAGGGGTCAATTGAAAAAAAAGAAAATAATTCATGCACTCAATCGATACAATAAGATAGTTTTGGGGTTATATTTGAAGCAACTATAATGTTTTTTTTGTTCGGACCATTTTACCCCTCATCGCCGCTCTATAGTTGCCGGATTCCGCCGATTTTGGGCATTTTCGGCACTCGTAAATAGTACGAGGGCAAACCGGGATCACAAAATACAATTTGGGCAAAAACGGAAATTCGTAAATAGTAAGAGGGCAAAAAAGGCTAATATCTCGGTCTATTTTGATACTTTCTTTCACCGGGTACAGTTGTGATGATACGAGGGGAAAAAACAAAAATTGTCTCCTACAGATTCTCAATCAATCGGCAAATTTCATGAATTTGTGATACCAAAAATATGATCCGACAATCATTTATCTTTGGTGACAACGTTTATAAAATGTCAAAATGTATATTACACCACAAATCATTCTCTTACTCGATGAAACTAAGAACATAAACCTCAATCTCAAATATCATATGAGATAAAAATGAAATATCCGACTGATATAGTATATGCGTATGAGACTAAACATTCACTATTATGTCATGTTAATTAGGTGGTCGTGGGTACTGTCAGGTCCACATTTTTCTTCTCGGGCCCACAGACATAGAGAGTGACAAAGAATCCTGTCTACCCGCAATCACTATAAATTTCAAGAGAATGGCTGAAGAAAATCACAGTCACTAAAGGATATTATCATATAGATTGAGAGAAAAATGGGGTCTCTGAGTGCTGAGAAACGCAGTGTAGTAGTATTAATTCCATATTGTTTCCAGGGGCACATGACACCAATGCTACAACTGGGATCAATTCTTCATTCAAAAGGGTTTTCGATTATAGTTGCACACACTCAATACAATTCTCCTGATCCCTTGAACCACCCGGAATTCGTTTTTCTTTCCTTACCGGACAAATTACAAGGATTTGATACTTCTTTTGTGAATACGTTGAATGTCATAGCAGCTATAAACAACAATTGCGGAGCACCTCTTGTCGATTACTTGGTTGAGATGATGATTAAAGATAAGGAGTCTCATGGAATTGGAAAGGTTTCTTGTGTCATTTATGATGCGATCATGCACTTTGGTGACGCCGTGGCCTCTGAGCTTCAGCTTCCTAGCATGGTTCTCAGAACCACTGGTGCTGCTTATATGCACTCTCATCACAACATTCTTCAACTTCACCACGAAAAAAACTTCCCTTTTCCTGGTAATTTAAGCTATGCCTTACACAACTTTCTTGACCATATCATGTTCGTGCATTCCTAATCCTAATTAAAGGGAACAATACATGACGTGCTGTACGATATTTTAGTACATCATTTAGTATATATAGTCTAGTACACTAACTAAATTGTCCAACCACCTCAACTTTCATTAACATTTCAAGTACTTTAAAATGTACGGTCTTGTCCTTGCATAAAGAAATTGACATTTCAAGTGACTGAATTGCAGATTCGCGGTTGGAGGATCCAGTGCCAGGGCTTGATTATCTCAGGTTCAAGGACTTACCAGTATCGGTTTCTTCAGAAATCCCAGAGAAAGTAATCGAATTTTTCGAGTCTTTCATCAATGTAAGATCATCTGCAGCCGTAATTTGGAACACAACGGAAGACCTGGAGCTTTCTGCACTAAAGCAGCAACAGCAACAAAACAAAGTTCCAAATTTCGCCATAGGCCCCTTTCACAAAATGGCTCCAGCTTCATCAACTAGCTACCTAAATGAAGACACTGGATGCATAGCATGGCTTGATGAGCAGGCTCCAAACTCTGTTCTTTATATCAGCCTTGGCAGTATATCAACAATAGGCGAAAAGGAGCTGGAGGAGACAGCTTGGGGCCTCGCAAATAGTGATCAACCATTTTTGTGGGTTATCCGGCCATCTTCAGTTAATGGATCGGGCTGGATTGAACAATTACCAGAAGGGTTTCAAGAAATAGTCGGAGAAAGAGGAAGAATAGTGAAATGGGCACCACAAAAGGAGGTTTTAGCACATCCTGCTGTGGGAGGATTTTGGAGTCATTGCGGCTGGAATTCAACACTTGAAACTATTTGTGAAGCAGTTCCAATGATTTGCAGACCATGCTTTGCTGATCAAATAGTGAATTCAAGATATCTAACTCATGTATGGAAGGTCGGCCTGGAATTGGAGCAACCATTGGACAGAGTGGTTATTGGGAAGACGATTAAACGGCTCATGGTTGATAATCAAGACAAAGAGATGAAGCAGAGAATGCTTGATTTGAAAACACAAATTGAATCTTCTGTCCGGAAAGGTGGTTCTTCATTCAACTCTCTGAATGACTTAACCGAGATCATTCTAGGCTGGTTTTCGAAAGATCAAGACGAAGAAGCACTGTCTAGCTAATATGAGATTCTCAACACACACTACTTGATATCTAGCGCGTGACATTTTCGTAAGATTTGAACATTTGTGGATGATTCAACATTAGAGTATAGTGCTATGATACTATGTTAAAAAGTCCACTTCTGCTCAACTCCTATCCCAAAAGAGGTAGAAGAAGATTTTTCAAAATGGCTCCAGCTTCATCAACTACTACTTGAAATAACATAAATCGTTTAAAATATGTAACGAATATTAAAATAAAGAAAAATAATTTACTCCTAAAATTTTGAGAATAAAAACCCTAAATCCTCAAATTAAGGGTGTTAAATGACTGTTTTACCCCCTGCTGATATAAGAGATTCACCCCACTATAAAGGCAAAAAGGTTCATTCCATAAAATATTCATATTATGAAATTGAAAGCAAACATAATTACAATATTACGGCTTACCCAAACGATAATAAGACCAACAATTACACAAGATACTACATTTATTTTATTTTTCTTACTACTCGCAAATTCACCATTACAATTACTTCTAACCAGATATCTCAATGGATTTGACATCGGACTTCTTCACTTCCTCCTTTGGAACAGTAATGGTAAGCACTCCATTCTCCATGGAAGCTTTGACCTGATCCATCTTAGCATTCTCAGGCAATTTGAACCTCCTCATGAACTTCCCGCTGCTGCGCTCAACGCGATGCCACGTGTCATTCTTGTCTTCTTTCTCCACATTCCTCTCTCCGCTTATCTGCAAAACCCTGTCGTCCTCGATCTCCACCTTCACTTCCTCTTTCTTTATCCCCGGAAGATCGGCCCTAAACACGTGGGCTTCCGGAGTCTCCTTCCAATCAACCCGGGCTTTCGTAATCGCCGCCGTATCCTGGACGGAAGATGGGAATTGGAAGTCCTTGAATGGGTCCCAGACGTCCATTGAGAATGGGTCGAAGCTGTTGCTTCCACGGCCACCGAAGAAACTTGGAATCAGCGACATCTTTTACAAGAAACTGGACAGGAAAATTGTCTAATTTGTTGATGAGAAGAGGGGTTTTCACAAATTAGCTGATGATTTTGAGTTGTAATTGCAGTAGAGTGAGAGAGGTGAGGGTATTATATAGTTGGTGAATTGATTGTTCTTGCAATTTCTAGAAGGATCATGCATGTTCATTTTTTCTCTAGATTTTTCTGCGTGAAAAAAAAAAAAAAATTCTTAAGTTCCTCCCAACAAACGAATTCAAGAAGCTTCTGGGCTTCTCGGGAGATTGGACCAAAAGCTGTTGGAGCCCATCATTGTAACTCGTGGGCCTTAAAGCAACCCCACGTCTTATTCTTAATAGGTCCGATGCCTTTGGAGAAGCTTACGGGAAAGACGTAGATGAGCCTTAAGATTGAATTTAATAGGTAGAATAGGTTTCATAAACTTCTAGGGTTTGGTGTAATACTCAGAACTTTTGCTTATGTGATTATGTGTTTTAATTACGTCATAACATGTTGGGATTATGAATTATTATGTGTCACTTAACATGTTTACGTGTTATATGAACTAGTATGATGCTTTGGAAAGTTTGAGGACATAAGTGAACCTTGTGAGTAAGTGAAGGACCTAAATTGTAAATAAAATTGAATGTGGAGGGAGTTATGGAAGGAAAATCCCTGCACACTTGGGAGTTATGGAAGAGAAAGAAAGAAGAGAGGAAAAGAAAGAAAAATCTGAAACTTTGAGAGAATTTTTGGGTGGGGAAACCTCCTCGGATTTCGATGCACCACACACGAAAAACGATCATTTCGGAAAGATCTACGCAGTAGTGAAAGTGGAATTCCAATCGGAGTTCGGAGTGAAGAGTTATTACACCGGGAAGAAGGGGCTGTTTTGGGAATTTTCTGCACTCTTCTAATAGGTATTTTTTCCTAATTGCTTGATTTGAAGGTATGGATCCTGCCCTTTGTTTTTTTGAATGTTAGAACTTTGATTTACTGCTTTGATTATGTATTATTGAAGCATGAAGTGATTTACTTTTGGTAATTTTATCAATTGAAACCATAATTGGAATTTGGGTTATTGAGAAATTATGGAATTTGTGTTATGTGTTTGTATATGTGAATTGTAGACTTGTATTGAATAACTCGCTGCCTATACTTGATTGGGTCTTTGCGTAATTGAATTATTTTGCGTCATCTTAATTGGTTGATTAAATCTGGAGCTTGTGATGGGAATAATGGAATAACAAGAAGAATAACCAGAGATTTAAAAACCCGACTTAAGGCTGCTACCATTGTTAAAGAAATGGAGAAGAAGAAGAAAATTTTTGGTTTCCAAAATTATGAAGATAGAGGGGATTAAGTCAACTTTTGGTCAAGTCGTAAAACTCGACCTTTTTTTTTTTAAAGTTTTGGACGGAATGACCAAAATGACTGCCATAAAAACGTTGATGATTAAAAAAGATAAACTTTTCTAAAAGTGAGGAAAGTGTCTAAGCGTAAATACTTTGATGACTAAAGTGGCTATTAATTCATAAAGAATAGAACCACCATAAGCTTTTTTATTGTCTTAGTCTTTTAGCTTGCCAACGTAAGAATGCTGGTTTATAAAAAGGATTTATCTCAAAGAATAAAAGACATTCTTTCTACAACTAAACTTATGTACTTAGCAAGCAAAACTACCCACTTAATTGATTGCTTATTCCTCAACCAATATTGACTCACTCATTATTCTTTGAACTCCAGCAGATTTCCCCTTCAAGTTATTTACAAAGAACCTCCCAAATGGATTGTTGTTACACTTTGAAATGGCCATGCGAAACCCGGTTAATAAGTCCATTCTTGAGGTAGCTTCATCACCTCCTCCTGATCATGGTTTGTCTCGGCTACCGCTGGCCGAGTTTGGAACTGGGCATGTTCTTTTTGTTGTAAAAGCAACCCATTTATCCTTGCTAACACATCTGTTCACACCCAACAAGAGTTTGAGTTATATGTCCCTTTTTTTTTCTTCTCTTAAAAATGTTTATTTGGCATTAGTAGGTAAGACATGTGCAATTCCACACTCATTCTGTTTTAAGTTGACTGTCCGCATTTAAGAAAAATACTTTTGACTATCGGCAAGAAAGACCATATGTATGTTAGTGAAAAGTTTGCATCCCTTAAATATATGATGAGGTTAATTGTGGGATTTAGGGAAAAAGTATAGGACTTTCAAGAAAATGGACAGTCATTTTTAAATAAACTATAATACAAAGTTCACATTCAATTTGGGACGTAACAAGTACCATCAATGTGTTTAAACATATTCTAAGATAAAAAACGCACTTTAAAGTACCGATTGCAACTTAAAAAAATATTATATATATATATATATATATATATATATATATATATAAAATAAGACAATTAAGGTATTGCAAGATTTCAAAATTTTAATATAGATATTATTTCATAAACAATTTAACTTTCAGGAAAATTTAATCCCATCCCACTCCCTAATCTTCTATCAAATAATTGAGTATCTAGTATATGGAAATACTATAATAGAATCAAGAGGAAAAGATTAGAAAATTCAAGATATATAAAAAATATTTAGTTAAGATTCCATAATAGATAACCGACACAAAAAATGATTATAGATGGAGAAGAAGAAGACGAGCATGTCAAGGTAAGAAGTAACTTGAGGAGCACATATGAGGGGAAAATTCTGTTAGGGACGAGGTTATGTCTGCACATGAACTTTATAGTTTAGAGTGCTTCGAGATAAGGAAATAGATAAAAAAAAATTCAAACCTTAATTATTACCTTCTTTATTTTGTAATAATATGAAAATCTTAGTAACACGTTCATAATAGAATTATCCTGTAAAGAAAGAGGTGGAAGGAGGGTACCATTTTTCCAAGGGGGTGTGGTGGAGCCATCAACGTTGCTGTTGGACTGTGATCTTGCACCCGCATTATTGAAATGTTTTTGCAGCGTCTGAAGCACTCTCGCCGGTATAAGTACGGTTGAACATCCTGATCAAATTAAGTTAATTAATTTAAGTACGTGCACATATTTCAGATTAAATAAGATGACATGTGTCAATTGTTTAAGAGTGTATTGGATACATTGGAGGGATGTGTAATGGAGGATATGTGCTTCCCATCTTCTTTAATTAATTTTGTTATATCTAGAAAATTCAATATAAATTCATTATATTGGAATATTCTTATTAACAGAAAAATGAGAAACACTGTTACAGAAGAATTACTATTTACACTACACTGAGTAAATAATATTTTAACTAATTTTAAGTTATTCTATCTTGATACAAAATTAACTCTATTATTATTTCACGAGTTAACCCTACTCCAGTAAGTATAATGCACGTGGACAGAACCATTAACCTCACAGGGGAGTGGGCATTAATTCATTTCTTGTCCATATATATTGCATTAATTATTATAGAACTAAGTTGTTAGATGATAATGAGTTAGTTTATATCACTTCCTAATTCTTAATAAAAATATGTTTTGATGTGTCTCAAATTGAAATTATGGTCTCATCTAACCTCTCTCCTCTCTCTCTTCCCCCCTTTTTTCCTGCGACTTTCCTCCCCCCTACTACTGGCCAGATTTGGCCATTGGCTCCGGCCAATGGTCAAATCTTGGTCCTTTTGTTCCGTTATTAGTACTCTATTTTGTACCACGAATCATATGAAACCTTTTTCAGAGTTTTTTTTCTTCAAGATTCAAGACACATAGGTTAGATGAGTCTCAGATCTTCACAAATCTAGACTTTTTTTCTATGTTTCTAGGAGGATTTATTCAACCCGGACTTGATCTGGGCCCTTTATCAACTTTCTACATCTTCCCGAGGCAATTTGTAGGACGGTTGATGCGCCCATGGTCCTATAAATTGTCGACTCCTGAGGAAGATGTTAAAAGTGATATTCTCCTGTCCCTGTGGTTCAAGAATGGCGATGAAGATGCTTTGAAGAAGAAGATTATGTATTTGTTTATTTGTCTAGTTTTTCTAATTTTTTTCCTAACCATCCAAGTTTTTTTTGGATGTATGCTTTGTCATGTTATCGTGATTTTTTTAAATCATTGTATAACTTTTACTTTCTGTCTTTGATTTTTATTGATTGTAATGGCGCCATTTATTTCGTGATTAATGAAATCAGAATTTATTTAGCAAAAAAAAAAAAAAGTATGCATAAGGTTGGACCCACGTAAAAATATTCCTTATTTAGGACTTCATCGATTGGTAGATTCATATTCCAGAATCATATCAAATACCATTGAAACTGCTGACTTTTCTCGTATAGAATCTTATGCACAAAAGACATTATCTATACTCACATTATCCCTATTTTTCAGTCCGATAAAGAATTTGGATTCTCCTATAGAATCTTAATCTTATATGCAGCTGTAATTTAAACCTAGTTGAGTACTTCATGCCGACTACATATGTGGGCCCCTAACTCGCTACCCAACCAAAATCCGACACACCATTTAATTCACCCAAACCACTAAAACCGCCCGTAATTATACCGGTATTTCTAAAGTAAATAGTATAAATTGATTAGAAAATATTTAATTTTTTTAATATATGGCGCCTTAGCGTCCCGGCTCCTATGCGGAACAGCTTTTTGTTCCGCACTGCGGGACAAAATCTCAGCCGTCGGATGAGATTTTTTAACGGTTCAGATCTGGAGAGAGAAATTTTTTATTTTTTATTTTTTAAGTTCAGCCATAACTTTTCTCTCTCCAGATCTGAACCGTTCAAAATATTATCCGACGGCTGAGATTGTTCCGCACGTGCGAAAAAAAACTGTTCCGCATAGGAATCGGACTGAAACCTTAGAGATGCCAAATCAATTTCATGAGTACTTTTTTCAGAGACAACAATGCCGAACTCGAATAATAGATTCTAAATCACTTCAATATAGAGGATTTTTTTAAACTAAACTGCTCAATCACACTAATTTTTCCTTAATAAACTCATAAGTTTGTTTCCGTAAAAGGTCGAGTTCTAATTTACTTTAAAAGGTTTTCCTTCTTATAAAAAAATTGAAGGTTACAGAAATTATGATATTTCAATATTATAATTCAGATACTTATTGACTATATTATCGATATAATTATCATTAAATGTAAGGGGTATCTAAACCTCATTAAATTTCAAACAGAATTTTTTAAATCATAAATACTTATCTAGAAAAGTGGCAAGTTTATTTAGTTATTCATCATAAATGTTTCAAATTTTAAAAATAAAAGATAGTACAACAATTTAATAAAGAAAATTGAGTACCAGTAGTTGAGGAGGAAGGAACTACTCCTTCCGTCCCAAATTATCTATTCTTCGACAAATATACGGGTATTAAAATTTTAATGATTTTGATGGTAAATATAAATAAAAGTCGAAGATATCACTAATTAATTTTATTAATCTCATTTAAAATTTATATATTTATCTCTTTCCTCTCACACAACATTCAATCACATCTTAAACATATGTTGAAAAATGATAAATTGAATTAACTAGGAGTATTCAACGAGAAGTTGGAATAAGGGTAAAATTGTAAAAAATTGTCATTTATACATACGTTATATAGAAAGTTAACCGTTAATTTAGAACGAGTAAAAATAAAAAAGGTGGACAGTTAATTTGGGACAGAGGAAGTAATAGGTGTTACCTGGTTTCCTTTTGGGTTCTGCTGAGCTGTAAGTTCCAGTTGGCAGGAAGACACCTGTACCAGCAGACCCGTTTCTAGTATTGGATCCTCCCAGAAAAACCGCCCTCATACCCGACCCCGCAGGTGAAGGAGAAGGAGAAAGAGGATTCATAGTCATCCTCTTTTTCCATGATTTTCCTCCTCCGCTGTTCTCCATGTTTATGTTTTGAGATTCCTTCACGTTTTCACTACCCTTATTAATAACTCTTTTCCCCCCATGCCCAAGAACTGCTTGCTTCTTCCGTTTCGGCTGATTTTTCAACTCATAAACCTGCAAAAACATGAGTAAAATAATCAGTCAGTTTTTTTTTTTTTTTTTAGAAAATAGAGAAGAACAGAGGGTGTCCGCTTGGATTGAGTCCAAGTCTTTCTTGATGATCAATAATTGAGGGTTTTATACTTAGATTCAATACAAATAGAGTTTTTTATTCGATTTGAGTTTCAAATCAGACTAGACACAATCGAAGTACGCCTTAAATTTCAAACAATTGAAAAACTTACATTGATAATTTTTATCTGTTCATCCGTTAAAACTTGTTCAGACCCAATTTCAGAATAACTCTTCTGATTCATGGCCAGCCCAGATACTGAATCAGCCTTTTCAGATGGATTTACAGAGGATTTGATTGGCTTCAAAAGGAAAATAAATCATCCAAAAGAAATAAGATTCTATTTGAGGGCAGAAGATTAATTATTACCTTGGAATTCTTGGAAAGGGTGTGAGAAATGAAAGATTTATGGAATTCCTCTTGTTCGTCTTGGAAGGTGTATTCAGCCATACGACGAGTTAACTGATTCAACTCAGAAATTAAATCATCGTCTTCTTCGCTTTCAGTAGTAGCAGATCCCAATTTCAGAACCAAAAGGAGAGCTAAAATAAGGAGGAGAATATGAAGATGATGATCCGAAAACTGAAGAATATTCATGAGTAGTAGTCGGTGATAAATCATCATGATGATAAACATATTCTTTATATCTCTCGTGCGAAGCCATAGTTAAACCAACCACAAAACAATCTTTAATCTTTAAACAACAAAAAAAAGAGGAAAATACTAGGAAGAATCCAATTCAACGGCTCTGTCTAATATGAAAGGAAATCTCAAATCTTCATCATACTATAAACTGGAGATTCATCATATATATATAAAGCTTGGGGAGGGGGTGGAGAGGCTGTGGCTGTTGGGTTTTAGCAGTTCTACGCACTCTAACCGCATAACTTACCTGCCATTTGTTAGGAAACTCATTTTTTTATTACGGCCTAAAACAAATATTTTTACGTGATATCAACTTAACTGAGACCTGCTCGTCTCTTTATTTTATTTGTTAACTTATTTAAACAAAATCTGTAATAAAAAAAAGGGTTAAATTCACTAAATCTATAATATATAAAGTTAAGCCAAGTTGAGATAGAAGTTTCATGATATGACATGTGGCATTTTGTGGGATGTGGACCAATTAGAAACTTCCATGTGACAACTTTATCATTAATTTACTCTTTGAAATTACTTCTCCATGAGCTATAATCTTCCACTCTAATTTTAAGTTGTTATGGAGATAAAAACTTGAGAAGATTTCTATAGCTAATGGCTATAACTACATATATTTATAAAGTTCATTAGTTATATTAATGAATGAAGTAGAAGAGTTTTGTAACTTTTATTATAGTAATTATATTTATTGTTGCTTCTTTTTAAATGAAAAAGTTGAATGAATTTTTTTAAATAAAAAAGTTTAATTGTTTTTTTAAATCAAGAAGTTCAATAGTTTTCAATTGTTAGGAATTCTAAAAGTCTTCCATCATAAATTTGATTTCATATTCTAAGAAAATAACATGTATATAGGAATTCTAAAAGGCTTACAACAAAAAAATATGACTGAAATAATGCTAACATGCAACTGAAATAATCAATAAAGTTTGGCCAAGTTGAGGTAGAAGCTTCATGATGTGACATGTGCCATTTTGTGGGATGTGGGCCAATTAGAAACTTCCATTTGGAAACTTTATCATTAATTTACTCTTTAAAATTACTTCTCCATGAGCTATATATATAAAAGAGGAAAAAAAAACAGAATTTGAAAAGACTTGCATGATGAATCAATTCTGATATTCTTAAGAAAGTGACTTTTGACTTTCTCGGGAAACCAAAAAGTCTAAGAGTTTATATATTTTATTTACTGTCATTATTATTGTTATTGTTTTGTCGGTTAGGAAGTTGAAGAGTTTTTTCTTCTTATAAATAGAGAAATGATATGAGCAAATATGTCATGGTCTTCTTGATTTCCATAGGTAAGAAATTCATTTTTTTTAAATAATGCAATTCATGTTTTCAGTTGATATATTATTTCTATGTTTATGAACAAACATCTAATAATTTTGTTTTAGAGACAAATTATTTTTCAAGTACCAAGTTAAGAGAATATGCGTCTCAATTTCCAAAACATGTTTTTTGTTTATTGGAGGCAGAGAGCTTGCCAGCCGACAAACATGGATAATAGAAAATATTAAGACTTGATTCAATTATTTTCTTGCCTTTTTTTGTTTGGGGAAATGACTCTCATCATCCTCAAAGTATTTACCAAGACATGATAAGATCCTTCATGTTTTTTTACTTCCTGGTAGGTCCCAAAATAAACTTCTTGAAAAGGAGTAATTAGAGAATGGGCGCAAGGGATTTAATGAGAAAGGGGGCGCTAAGTAGCTCTTTAGTGGCAGAAGGAAAAAAATGTAGGCTATAAGATTATTGAAGGATATTTTTTTGTATTTTGTTATGTTTATTTAATTTGAATACATATTTTATATCATATGTAGAACTATTATAAAATGTGAAGGCTATTTTGTTTTCTAGAAGAAGAAAAATATTTATGATGGTTTTGTTCTTAGATAAAAAGAATGAATTAGCAAGCTTATGAATAAAAAAGTATAATTATTATATCTATCTAAATTTATTTTAAGATATTATTATGAAATTATTGAATATTACAATAAAAACATTAAAAAAACTACAACAATCAAACTTGAAAACATTCGCGCAACGCGCGAGCAACAAACCTAGTGAATCTAATATTTCACTATTTCGGGTTACGGTCTAAGATCAATATTTCACTATTTCGGCCACTTTCTTCTCTTTTTTTGCCTGAAAATATAAAAAGACTAATGTGGATGGCAATTTAGCCCGTGCCCCGTTGCCCCGCCCGTGAACAGGTATGGTCAGGGCGAATCGAGACTGCCCCGTAAACGGGTCGGGTCGGGTTTGGATATGATGTTTGTCCCGCCCCGTTTGACCCATTTAGACCCAATAATATATATATAAATTTTTTTTATATATGGTAATTATACTTGGGAAAAAAAATATATGCTAATTATTTTATTTTTAAAAAATAGGACGGGGCGGGGCGATAATATGGCCCCGTTTGTGGGTCACGGGGCGGGGCAGTAAAATAACCCAAACCCGTCGGGGCGGATCGGTGAAAAATATGAAAATCCGACCCGACCCATTGCCATCCCTAACTAATGTACCCATCATCAAAAAAACAAAAAATAAATAAAACATGAAGCCAGATTCCGGTATGGTTCGGATTATTCATCGGACGGTTGATATCATTTTACTTAAAATATTATGAACAATAAGTATTTTAAGTAAAATTATTTCAACCGTCCGATTCTTGATCCGACGACTATTAATTGTTCCGCACCTTACGGAATATTTGGTGTTCCGCACTGGAACCTTAGCGCCCATACTCCTCATCTTCCCCGACGAGATGCCAGCGGCGCGACAAGAATTGGAAATGGGTCGGTTTCGGTCTTTGAATGAGTTTTTGGAAGGGGCTGATAAGGATTTAGTTTATGTTGAGCCAGAGGATTCTTGTTTCATAGCCTGATGAGTTTTTGCCCAATGAGGAATTCGGCTTTGGAGGTTCTTTCCCAGTGAAGAACCCAGTGGAGAACATTCATTCACTTTGGCCAATAAGTGTTCTGGGCATTCAAGAACAACATATCAAGACACCACACCACCACCACCCGTTCCACCCCGCACCACCACCCTTCCACCCACCAGCTCCATCAGGCGGAGGCGAGGAGGATGATGGTGGTGGTGGTCGCCTGAGCTGCTGTGTGGTGGTTTGGTGTCGGAGGAATATGCAGGAGATGATGGCCTAAGTCTAAAATTTGTTGCCCGTAAATTTTTTATGGCAAAAATCCGTAGAAATATTTATTTTAGGTAATAATCCCAAAATAATGAAATATTATATGGTAATTTAGTACATTTAACTATTTTTTTTATTTATTTATTGACTTAGCACTTTATTTTTATTGAATTTTTTTAAATAAATTAACAAATATATAACTGAATTTTATAGAATAATTAACAAATCAAATAAAGAGACAAGTAGGTCTCAGCTAAGCTGATATCACATCTGGTTTTAAAGTTTATCTATGGTAAAATTACAAATTCAAATATTTTATGGAGCGACTTAATTTTATATTATCAAGTTTATTTGTACATATATCCTCTACCAAATTATTAGTTTGATTGATACTATGACACTAGTTTAAAAAATACAAATATAAAAATGGAATTTTCTGTGTGTATATTCTAATTCACTTTTCTCCTAACATAACGAAACAACTCAGAGCTACAAATGGTGGTTATGGTTGAGGTTGTTCATTGTAGCAACGACAACAACATGGTTGACCAAAATTAGGCCAACTTCCCAATTCTCACCCAATAAAAAAAAATTCTTAAAGTTGGAATATTTCTATTACATCCTTTTTGTTTTCTAACCGAAGTTTTTTTTATTATTTTGCTGAATTAACCGAAGTCCTAGGATGTTGAAAATACTAAATTGAATTTGTAGGTCGATTTATACGCATGCCAGACAATGTTAACATTCCAAATATGTTTGAATGACGTTGAAAAGAAGATTAATTGATGGTATCATGTGTAATTAGAAATACATATACGGAGACTCAAACTTTGTTTGAATTAAGTATGAGAATGAAATTTCAAGTTCAAAATCATTAAAAATTTGATTTATGTTTCACACTAAAAAGAAAGGATTGATCCATCAAGTTTTGTTTCCTTTATTTGACTGATAAACTATGATCAATTTCTTATCGGTCAATCAAATAAACATCAAGGTCGTTGTGGTATAGTGGTAAGTATTCCCGCCTGTCACGCGGGTGACCCGGGTTCGATCCCCGGCAACGGCGTTTTTTTTACTATTCCTGCCATTTTCTTTTTTTTCGTACCCACATCTCATTTATTTTTTTCAACACACTAACAATTTCCAATGATGGAAACAAACATCGGAGACTAAGCGTATTTAAGTATCAACTCGAAAAGTTAAATAATAGCCTAATATAAATATAGTTTCAAAAACTAGTTCCGGTAAGAAACATTACAGTCTCAAAACTCTCACAAGTTTGCACAACAATATATTTAAGACAGTTCCACACTATGAAAAAGTATTCAATACTAATACTAAACAACAGATAGAATTCAGGACCAAAAAACCTCCAAGTTCTGCCAGCAAAATAATATTGCCTATAAGTAATTGCTTTATCTTCCAGAAAACGGAATTCCTGCAGCGGATTGGAAACACTTCATTTACTCAATTTCCCTAGATGCTCCACTCAAAGCAACAAACAAACAAACCTAAACTGAAAGCTTAGAAAATTTAAACATTCAAAGTTCAAATCCTATTGTCTATGATTTCAAGGTTAGTAATTCAAAACGAATTAAACTGAATCACTTGACAGGTTTTAAGACCATTGCAAATCCAAAAAGCTGCATCACTTATCGCATAGGATTTAGTTCGTTAGTAAAGTACCTCTAATAAATAGATGAGCAATTCATACGGCTTGAGGCGCGAGGCAAAGTCCTAATAATAAAGAGAACCTGCACAAAGTGAAGTTTACAGTTTCTTAGTCATGTCTGCAACTCTAATCCAAGAACCTTTAAAACAAAAAAACAAAAAAAAAGGATTTTAAGTATATACCTTGCCACCAATTCCCTCTAGAAGCGCCGTTAGAGTTGTTCCCATTTTGATCATCTTCTCCCCCGTCTTTCTTGAACTGATCCATTAAAAAGTTCATTAATGGAAAATTCAATAACAGTATTAGTAGACAAATAAAAAAAAGCACGGCTCTTTCTGGTAACAGAATTCACATTAGGGCATGAATATGATCCCAATCCTTGAGGATTTGAAGACTTCATGTACATATCTTCTTGCCCACCATAGTACAGAGATGAACTAAGAGGGCAAGGTTCAGCTCTTTCTTGAAAGATTGAGCTATTTTCCGGTATGGATCTGTTATAACTTGCATCATCCATGTTCTTAGAGAAATCTCCTGCAAAAGAACTGAATTTTCAGGCAATACTTCCTACAGATGAATTATTCTGTAAGCCCTTATAAATATTTAATTTAGCACATTCAAGGGCGCAAATACATCCACTACCTTGAGGCTTTCAAAGATGCACGGGAATAAAAATCGTTTCGTGTAACTTACAAGTGTAGCCATGGTACAAACCTGCAATTCCTTTATCCCAGATTCGACTCCCAGCCAAGTTCCTCTGTGTGGATCCCATTAGGCCAGAAGTTGAGGAATTCCTTCCCAAAACCTAAAATTGAAAGGACAGCAAAATATACACCATACATAGTCCATAAAGCACAGTAAAAATGCACAAGAAAGGCCTAGCATAGTAACATTATCTCTAGGCAATGAGACAACAAAGCAATTTTGGAAAAAGGCTTCAATTGTGGGTTAAGATTTCATTATATCACTCTCATATCATCCTTCATTTCAACATAAGAACCCCCCTTTCAAAGCAATAATAAACATCCACAAAGATCAGTCAAACAAACATCTAGGCAATCTTTTACAGACATCTAAAAGGATAAGCCAATAAGCTCCAAATTAGCACAGTAGTAAAGAAAACCCAAAAATCTTCAACTAGGGCTAATTCAGATTTTTTGTTGAATAAACTATCATATCTCTAGAAAAGCTGTTGGCTTCTGCAATTCAAATTATGATATTTCTATAATCAAAGATTCAGCTTCAAATCAAAATCTTTCTTTGTCAAACTAAAACACATTAAAACACTCCACTCCAATCAAAACCCATTAAAGCAATAAACTTTGATCTTAAACATTATAAAGAACTTTAAAACACATCAAAACAATAGAACCCACATTAAAAAAGATAATAAAAAATTCCAAACTTTCTTATAAGGAGAGACGAAAAAAAAAAACAGTACCATAGATGGAGGTGGGAAAATTGAGGAGAAAATCCCAGTGGATGAAGATGGCTGCCCTGACTCCTTGGCGCCAAAAAGATCATTAACCAATGATGATGATGAAGGTGAAGAACCCACTTTCTCTTTCTTTTCCATTTCTTTTTTTCTTTTTTTCTCTGCCAAAGTATCAAACCAATAATGAAAGTACCCAAAAAACAAAAACAAAAAAGATCCCAAACTTTGAGTTTTAGATAAGATTTTGGCAGAACCCAGAAAGAATTTGAAAGCAAAAAATCCAACAGAAACAAGAACACGAGATGAAGTTAAAATGGGAAATGTTGGAAACTAATAATCAGAGTTGGGAACTTTATATAGAGAGACTCATCAGTGTACTCTGGAATTGGAAAAGAACCTTCTGCTTGGGCAAACACACGTGGATCTTTTGACAAAAGGAGGAGGAAACTCAGATCAAAGTACACAAGAATCTTCGAATTTCTTTGGCTGCTTTTGAGAAATTAGATGATAACAAATTTATGGTTTCTCAAAAAGGAAGGAAAAGAAGGAAGATTAATGATGCATTTCTTTCCTCTTTTTTTTTTTTTAGCGCCCGGAGGCGATTGCTCAGGGATAGGAGAAGATGGAAGCATCTGCATGACAGGGGAAGATTGAAGATAAGCGCTCATAAGGGAGGGAATTATTTGCTCGCATTATGGAGAGATATAGGAATCGAACACTGGAGCCTCAGCCGTGTTCGGATAGCGCTTTACTAGCAGCTACTCCGATTCCCATCATTTCTTTCCTCCTTCGTCAAATGAATTTAGCCAACTTTTTTTACCGTGTAACATTCTTAGTATAATCATATTAATGTTAATTTCTATCTATTCATTTTAGTATAGTTATATTAGTAAAATGTAAGTTTTCGTACTTTTTTTATTTATCGAAACTATATTAATCATTTATGAAAAAAACTACAAAAATTATTTTTATTACAAGAGTGAGAATGCCCTTCATAACCTTATCTCTACAAATCTATCTAACGCACCCTAAAATAAATTTTACCTTAATTAATTGAATAATTTGTAGCCACCTAACTTTACCCAAAAAATATATATTGGGTCTGATTTGAGTTTGTTCTTGTTTGAAACTCAAACTCAAACCCAAATCCAAATCAACTTTGGATTGGATCTGCGAATGAAATATGAAGTATTAAATCATCTAAAATTTAGTTTGGGTTTGAGACTGAGACCAAAATCTCAAATTCAAATTCAATCCAAACTCGTGATGAACCCCCACTTAGAGGACATTCTCCCAGCCACTGATACCCACTGCCGCGAATAGACATGTTGCTAGGTTATTAAAGTGTTATAATGAAAGTGGGATTCCTGGCCCAGTGGAAACGGCCAACGAACAAAGGACTATGGTCCCCCCCCGCCCGTAAAAAAAAAAGTGTTATAATGAGTGTTACAGAAAATTTGAATGACATTTTGAATTGAGAAAGCTGAAAGATAATAGAATAAAGAGGAAACGAGGGAATTTAGAGATTGAGTTGTAATTTTGAAATAAAAGGTGTTGTAGTATTAACTTTTGTACTTAATTGTATTGTTTTCGTTAGGAAATTAGAGTACAAAATCGAAAAAGTTTTTTTCAGCTCAAAGTTAAAATTTCCACGTACAACCAATATTTTGCTTTCCACTTACGGCACCTCCCCATAAGGCAGCCATTCATTAAACCAAAATAAATTTATGGTTTCCATTCATTAGAACTAATAAGAAAGAAAAAATATTGAAAATTTATAGTACTCAATACGATTTTAATTCTCTACTTAATTCATCTGTGAAAAAAAATTAATGTAAAAGTATCATAAAAACATTAAAGTAAAAGAAAAATTTATAGTTTTTTTTTTTTTTGGGGGGTGAACTTCTACTAGTATAAGAGAGAAAATTAAAGATTGAGTGTGAATAAATTAGATAAGAAAATATTAAAGAGATAGTGGGCTGATTTTTTTAGATAAGTGAAAGAAAATAAAACATTAAATGTGAATAAATTAAGAAAGAAAGTATTAAATAGAGATATTCACTACAAAAAATTATTTTAGTCATTTAAAAGTAAATTGTCTTCACCTGCCTTGACAATATGGTATCATCTTTTCCACCTTGAAAGATTTTAATTTAATGCATACATACTTTTTGGGGTCACAAGATAATCACCCTAAGGGGGCATGTGTCCTTTTAAATGGATATTTTCAGTGTGGCTTTTCTTAGCCTGTAGAGTCGGTTTATAATTTGTTGATAATCTTGCAACTTCTCATGTTGTACAATAATTTGTACATTACATGTTCTTTTATTAAAGTAGAATCAAGTTTGTATCAGTCTTCTTCTCTTGAAATATATGTTTATTCACCGAAATTTTATCCTAGCTCATCTACATAGAAATTTAGATGAGATTCATTTTGTAAGATAGATAAAATCACGAGAATGATATAATTAATTGTGAAAAAAAAAAAATTCAGTTTGTTTTAAAAAAAAAATGCACAATAAATATATCTCAGCACATATAATAATTCGGAATAACATTTAAATACCTGGTCTTTGAATGCTGCCGAGCCAATTGGTTAGAGTGGATAACGTTATTATTCACAAAGACTTATTCGGACATGAAGATAAATAGATTAGGTTTTTGTTCGGCTCAAAAGTTATTCGGATATTTCCCTCTTTTTTTCCTCATCCAAAACAGTTGATCTTATTTTCTCCCTTGTGATGATATTTGATATGCCATTAATTAATTGGGCTTTACATTAGACTGACACTGATTTTGCATAAAGCACAAAATATGACATTGAAAATTTAGGGGCAACATTTTTATCCGGAACAGAAGTCCCAATTCCATCCCCGATGACGTGCATGAGGCGGGTTGGTGACGTGGAAAAACTTTTAGGGACGGAAGTCCTACTTCTGTTTCGGCCCAGAAACGGAAGCCTTGTTTTTTTTTCGTACATATTCTTAATCATTTATTATAATTGTGATTATGTTCTTAATCATTTAGAATGGTGGAGTGAATCAATGGCCAACTATAGAAATTCAAATGCTTCAAGATTAGTTCTAATCATATATCACTATAATTTTTAAACATAAATCCTCCGATCGTTTCAGGATATTAATGCATAGGTGATGATATGTTAAGTTAAAATCTCTATACAGTAATACTTTTGGAACCAGATAAATATATTATTATAGAGAGATTATTCTTATTAGAGGATAACATAAACGTGTCCCTTCATATTTTAAAAACATTAATTTAAAAAATATATATATATATATATATATATATAAGATTAATTAGCTAAAAAAACAAATGTACGTAAATTATGCATGTACATTGTGTATATATTAGATTTAGAATATTCATTCATGTACATTCAATATTTAGGAAATGTTAAAAATGTATATGTACAAAAAGCTTTTGATCTCATTCAGTATACACCTTCTATCTGGATTTGAATGTCAATTTTAAATTAAGATACAATGTAAATATTGTCTTTGATTTGAGATACATTTGAAAATATGTATTAAAAATTTAGAAATTAAACATTCAATTATTGATATCCCAATAAGCTAAACGAGACATTCAAATCTGGACGAACGGAGTATTTTTTAATCTGTAGCTAAAAACGAGACATTCAAAACCTGCAAAAAAAGGGTCAAGGAACTGACACCGTATATTAAGTAACTCATAATTTGACCAATAATAAATAGTAATTAATAATAATAAGTAATAAGTAATTAGTAATTATTACCCTTACAAAAGAGGACATTGAAAATGAAAAAGGCTTAGGAACGGAAGTTCCACTTTTGTCACCGGGCCGAAATGGAAGTGGGACTTCCATCCCCAAAATTTTCCACGTCAGCCAACCCGCTTGATGCCACATCATCGGGGACGGAATTGGGACTTCCGTTTCGGATAAAAATATTGCCCTCCAAATTTTCAATGCCATATTTTGTGCTTTATGCAAAATCAGTATCAGTCTAATACAAACCCCTAATTAATTAGACACCTTATCCAACCAAAAGGTAGCCAACTCAAGTGCTTTTCATTGGGATTGTGGGCCTAGGGAATTGGTCAAGGCCCAAAATGTTTTGGGTAAAGAAAAAAGACGTGAGCGGCAGGATTCGAACCTGCGCGGGCAGAGCCCACATGATTTCTAGTCATGCCCGATAACCACTCCGGCACGCCCACTACTATGCTCATTTATGTGTAATTACTTTTCATCATTGGTGTAAAAATAGTTTTTACTTTCACCAACAAAATTAGTAAAGGTAAGGAAGTTGTTGTTCATACGATCAAATCATCGGTGAAGTTTATAGGCATTCAATTTTAAACAGCGATGGAATTGTTTATAAAACTAAAGTTCTTCGAATATCATGCAAGCATGTACAAGAAAATACAGTGCTGAAATAGGCTAATATCGAATACAACCAAGCACATACATACACTTGATATATGGATTCCCCCACCTTCTCGTTCACAAGGGTGTGTTTCAATTTGTTTATTTACAATCTCTGCAACCCAACAGTTCCAGCAACTAAAGTATATCACGCCCACAAAGAGTTGAACAAGAATCAATTAATCAGCTCCTAGGGTCCTAACACAATTAACTACTAGCATATAACAACAGTGAATGTTCATTCCACCACACACACTCTTCAATCTTCGGGAAAACGATGCCTCAGCAACTCTGATAATGAACAATTTCAGATGTAATACACAATTTAGAGGATAGCATAAAAAGGCTTTTTGAGGCATAATTATATAAGTTTATCGAACAAGGGACTAACAGATAGCGTTGGAAATAAGAGCCTTACAAGAATTAACTGGTTCTCGCTGCCCATAGACGAAGAAAATCAAGTGTGCAAATAATTGGCGGCCATCATCAACTCCAAAGTCAGCTCAGGTTCAATAGGGAACTCGACCACCTTACCACTATGCGCAGAATAAGAATCATAAAATATGTAGTAGCGCAAGAAGACAAGATTTTATTATTTTCTACAAAATTGGCAAAAATAGATTGACCAAGGATTTCAGACAAATCTATCCCATGTTACCTGTGATCATTGAAGATACTTAGACAAGTATACTAAATAATTAGAATATAAGGATACTCTGATAGCAACAAGAATACAATAGAAAGGAGGGACCAGTTTGTTCATTCCACCTTCAAAGTTGCATATTAGATGTTTAGCTTTTAGAATTTTACATGTCATTGATAAGCAGGAACTAAGTAGTTTCACCTTTCCAATAAACTGCATTTCTGACATCCTAGTAACCCCAATCAACAAATGTACTGAAATATGTCACATGAACGTACTTATGAAGATAAATATAAAGCGTGTTTACGCAATTTATTTCAGTTTAAAAGTACATCAAAGACAATTAAGCAGTTTGTTAAAGACATGTAAAAAATCCCAAACTTTATGGCAAATACATATCCTCACAGAATTTCAACTTGAAGCCAGAAAAGTACCAATCTTTTGCATAGATTCATGATATTCTCTTTTTGAAATTGGAAATAAATACTTAAAACAAGTTTCTGCACCTGATACAAATATTTGAGACCATGCACTGTAAGTCATGACAAAAACATTTCACAAGATTGAAAAAGTCGACGTATAGATATTGTCAATACCATCTTCCCTGATCGTGTCTTGTTTGTGCAATAATTCTTTAAAGGTCACAACAGCCATTAATGTAACATACTCGAGGACATAATTTTTCAAAAAAATAAAAGCGGTCTAACTTGTTATATAAATACAACTGAGTTTCCGGAACAATTCTAGATTATATGTCAACTGTATGAGATTTTCAAAGGCCATTTCCATTTTAATCTGTTCAAAGGGATAATTAACTCAAAGTAGGGGAGGAAAAGCTAACACTAACAGACGCTTGCTAAGGTAACGGTAAAAAGGTTATTTTTCTCCGTTTTTTCATGTTTTACAATAGAAAACAAGAATCTTGCCTATATCCTACATAAACCCTCTTCTTAAGTAGGAACAGATGCAAGAACTCATTACTAACAGATTTAGAGTTTTGTTTGATATTCTTTGCCTTGGAAAACATATAAGCTGACAGTTTGTTTGTGAGAGGGAATGTGGGGCCCAAACCAAAATTCTTTGGGTTTGAGATTGAAAAACAAGTTTGTACATTCCCTCTCACCTATCTAAAGTCTCTAACAGGGCCAGCAAATCAAGTTTGCACATACTTTTCTAGCACTTTCAGTAGGACATATGCGTCGAGACCGGGCTTTCATTTACAATACTTAGTATCTTTACTACTAGTTTCACTATATTAGTTTTCATCTCTAGTCCATCACATGTATGCATATCAATAGATAATAAAAAAAAGGTCGTACCCAGTGCACAAGCTCCTGCATTAGAACGGTCTGGGGAAGGTCCGATGTACGTCTTACCCTTAATTTTTTTTAGAGATTGTTTCCGAGGTTCGAAGCGTGACTTAACACATAACAAGTAAATACTCACGAGTTTAAGGAAAAAATGAAAGCCCAACCCAGACCATAAAAAAAAAAAACAAAAAAAGGGAAAAGAAAACTTAAAAAAGGAAGAATGAAATGCATCAATTACCTGGCATATTGAAGAGACCAGTAAAAGTACTGGCAGATTTTCTCAAGAATGGTGGTGCTGATCTCGGGAAATGTCACTTCCCCATGTTCAGCCTCCGCAAATCCCCCTAATTTACATCACAGATAATAAATAAATATTTTTTAATTAAAAAAAAAAAGAAATTTAATCGAAATCTCAATCAGAATATCCAATTCTTTAGACGCAGAAACATGAGAAAAGTGCGCCAAATCGAAAATCATAAATCCACATCTAATAATCAAAACAAAGCCCAAAGATCATGAGTATGGCTTCAAAAACAGGGGTCTAAACTATTCAACAAAGTCAAAATACTTTGTTTTAATTGACGAATAAAGTTGGGGAAAAAGGGAAACCTGGAGAAGTGAGCATATTACGAATGGTTTGGGAAACCATGGCAGCCTTCTTATCGATAACAAATTCGAAGCCTTCGGCACTGATCAGTTTCACCATATCTGCTTTCTTCATCTTTAATTGGCACCCAAAGACGAACTCAAAAACGGTACCAAATGCAAAGGCACAAAGTTTATATACTTCAGTGGGCTGAGGTGGCAGTTATATACGCTACTTGGAAGGAAAACAAGTTTCGCCACTACGGTAAGAGAAATTTGATGTTGATTAGTGAGTAAGATTAAAATTTCATATCAATAAGTGCAATATAAGTATGATAAAAAGTCAATTTTATTTTTATGTAAGTTGATATTTTTTGGGTTTACGTGTATTGTACTTATTGATTGAAAGGTAAGTTTTAAACTTATTTATTAACCAAAATAAAACTACTCCTACGAGAACGCTCTCGCCTATTATGCCCAAACAGGAGGAGTTCAGCGGAATACCTATAAATTGTCGGACTAAAAAGTTTAACGATTGAAATTGCCCATAATAAAGATTTAAGGAATGAAATCGCTTATAATAAAGGTCGTGAAAAAATAATTTTAACAGTCAAACTTTTTATAACGACTGAAATATATTTTGTACATACATAATTTTTGATATTTCATACCGTAACTTAACAGTATTTGAACCAAACACAATTAGAGCACGGCTCCTTCTTGTGACTGTGAGTAGTGGTATACATTTTTCCTTATGTGGAAAATAAGTGGTGCCTAATTGAAAGAGAATCTTTAAGTGTAACGCGTTTTTAATAAGTAAAGTGATATATTTAACTAATTTATCTTTCTTTTAAATCATGTAAAGAAATTTAAAACTTAACCAAAAGAAATTTGAAGGTTGAATTAGGCTCATCCATTTGAAAAGAACCTGCTATAGGTGGCACTTTAAGCCTCGATGAATTTTATTCAGTTGGCCCAACCAAGCTCAGATTGTCATTAGTCATTACATGCTTATCCTTTCCAGTTTGTTGAGTTATATGCTCATGACTCATTGATTATTTTAGTGCGCACGAATATTTAAAAAAAAAAAGTTAAAAAGTTGCTACTGTGTTATTATATTTCGAGTTGATAGATAATTTTAAGTCGTCCATCAACTCCTACTACGTTGTTTGAAAATATTTTTTCCGGGTTGAATAGAAATTAATAGAATAACACATAATTATATTTCAAGGATAAATTAGTCAAAATTTCACTATACTTGTAAAAAATGCAGTGCATTAAACAATCGTGCTTATCAATTGTGAATTTTGAAATAATATCTCAAAGTTTAGGGTTACTTAACTGGGCTTTTTCAATGAAGAAATAGTATAAGAAAAAGAAATCTTACTGGGCCAAAAGTGGTCGAATTATTTTGTACTCGTGGATAGGGCTGTTGGCGAACCGGTTAACTCGCAAATCGCTCGTTAATCGGTTCATTAAAATCGGCTCGCTGACTTGCTCGGTTTGTTAACGAACCGATTACGATTCGGTAAAATGGCTCGTCAATCGTTTGAAATCGCTCGTTAATCGCTCGTTACACCGGTTAATAATATTCTACCGATTTTAGCGAGTTAGCGAGCCGATTTTAACGAACCGATTAACGAGCGATTTACGAGTTAACCGATTTTAGCGAGTTAGCGAACCGATTAACGAGCGATTTGCGAGAGTTAACGGTTCGCCAACGACTTTCTAGTTTTGTAATAGTATGATCCGATTAACGAACCGAATTACGATTTTATGCGAATTACGATTTCGAGCGATTAGCGAACCGGTTTTGCGCGATTTGATACGGTTCGATTAACGAACCGGTTTTGTACGATTTTATTTCGAACCGATTACGAATTGAACAACCGAATCGGTTGACTAACGAACCGATTAACGAGCAATTCGGTTTTCTTAACGATCCGAACCGATTTGGCCCAAAACCGGCTCGATTCGGCTAGCTAACAGCCCTACTCGTGGATATACTCATTTTGGGCTAACCACCGGCTTCAGTCCCACACTAAGGTATATGTTTGGACCCCAATTAGATGCCATGCTTGTTACTTAATACTCCCTCAATTCCTAAATACTCATTCATAAATATAAGACGTTTAGTACACTTTGAAAAAAAAATTAAGGAATTCAAACAAACATCTTTTCACCACAATTCCAATAATACCCCTTCATTTCTCCATCTCTTTCACTTTTACAATAAAATATATGTTGAGGGTATAATTGGAATAAATTGTTGCCACATAATAAAAGACACGTAAATGACAATTAATTTGGATACGTATATATCTCCTAAATGACAATTAAATAGGAATGGAGGGAGTATAAGACTTCTTGGGAAAATAAGGTAGCAAAAATTAAAATATTTTTTAAATAAAATATTAATATTACTCTCTTAAATAGAATTAGTGGCATACAAGTTCTATTTAAGAGAGTAATATTAATATTTTATTTAAAAAATATTTTAATTTTTGCAACATATAATAAAAGTTTTATATTTAAGAATGAAGACAGTATATTTTTTTTTCTCTAAAGAAAGCCCAGTTGTAGTCTCCAAATAATACGACAAAAAATCGTCTGTCCCTGTGTATTTACCTATTCATGTACCCAACCACTCACAATCCGTCATATGTATATATAACGAATTCGAATTGGTTGGTTACATGAATGGAATGGGGACATACACGGGGACAAACGATTTTCACCCGAATACTATATCCTAATATCAATTGGGCAAAAAATCGTTTGTCCCCATGTATGTCCATATTCATGTACTCAACCGCATGTATGTATAATTGAAAGAAATGTTCACATAACAAATTTTGATTTGTTTGATATAGGAATGGGGACATAAAAGGGGATTAACGATTTTCACCCTATCAATTGTGTTGTGAGAATGTTTAGGTTGCATCTATCTCAATAATTACGTCATTATTCTCCTAAAATGAACATATATATTTTTTTCATAAAATCTCCCCCTGCTATTTCCTTAACATACATTATTACATTAAAAAGATGAAAAGAAAAGAGGGAAGAAAAAACGAGACAAGGAAATGCATAACATAGCAAATGACCACCCACCATCCAACAGTCAAGGTCTTGTTTGGGTTTGAAACTCAAATTGAGACTCAAATTCTCTTTAAATAGAGCATGAGAATAAAATTTCAAGCACTAAATTATGAAAAAATTGAGTTGAATTTAAGATTAATATGAGACTGCGATCAAGAATTTTAGATTGAGCCCTAATCCAATCAGAACATGTCCGGGGTTGTGGCATGACGAATCTATCATAGACTTAAAGCAACTATTGGTAAAAAGGGAAGATGGATCTTGATCTGCAATTCTCTTGTATCCACACAATGTGAGGTAGATTGCCTAATCTTAATGCCCAATTGTCCACTCTCATCTTTTATAAAATGCATAATCCTAATGAATCTGACTTCTTTAGCCAATTTCTTTAATCGACATTACTCTATCATCACTCGTCATGCAACTTGGTTTAATTCAATATGCATTAGCTAATAGCCTAACAGTAATCTGATAAGTGCTCTTCCAATCATCATTGCAACTAAGGAGAGAATCTATTTGAGTGCACTATATTTCCAAAGTTTCTAATAAAACAAACCTCTATATTATTAATGACATTAAGAATGTGTATCAAATTGATAAACTATATAATTTTTTTAAATTTATTATTTTTAATTCGCATACATAGTGCTAAATAAGAATTTACCCATTACTCATAAAATAGCCAAGGTCATTACAATAAAAAGATAAAACGAAAATACAAGAAAAATAAAAGTTATACAATGGTGTAGACACCGTGATAACATATAAAAGTCCACACTCCGGACTAGGTAAACAACACAAAAAACAGTAGAAAAAATAAATACATGATAAAATTCTTCGCAACAGCTTCTCTGATATCTTGGAACAACAGTAGCAAGCTCAGTTTCAACACCTTTTTTAGAAATCAACAATTTACGGACCATGAGAGTATCAATCGTCAAATAGATTGTCTCGGAAAGATGAAGAAAACTGAGTAAGGGCCCAGAACAACTCCGGGTTTAGAGAGAAACTCCAGATCTGGAAGGATCTGAAGTAGGTTTTGCATCTTGAATATTGAATAATAATACCTTTAAAAAATTCCATCACGATTTATGGGTAAAAGAAGGGGATGAAGACACAAAAAGTGAAAGAAAGATGGATAGATCCAACCAAGATCTGAGTGAAAATGAAGAAAACTTCCAGAGGAAGAAGAAGGAAGAATAAAAAGTCACTAGAGTTTTTTAATTCGCATATATAGTTTAAAGGTGCACCGTACACCTATCTTTAGACAAATTTAATCTATGATTAAAATAATAAAAGTACACCTATCTTATCCATTAGAACAACACTAGTTGACAACTACTCATTCCGTTTCAATTTTTTTTAATGAATTCCGGCTTTTTAACCCATTAATCTTTTTTTAAGATATGTGTCATTTTTCCAACTTTTAAATTTATATTTATATAGTTACTTTTACAATAGTGAGAGGGTGTGGCGTTTGAAAATAATCTAAAAATAATGATTGGCTGACAACAATGTAAATGGAAGTCCACTAACATTCTGATTCCCAACCTGGCAAATTATTTTGGGCCAAAATTCCATTTCTGCCAGTCTGCTACCGAGTCAGGAACTCTTCAGCGCCCACTCCCAACCCACACCCTATTAATCCTTTTTCCTTTTTAATAATATAAAGTATGCAATTTGTTTGATATTCGTATTCATTTTAATATTCACAATTAATTAGTTTGTTTAATAATTCACAATTTTTTTTAAGTTCAATTGGGAGGTTGCCCCATATAGGGGAGAGAGAACTGCCTTAGATGAGGAGAAGATAGCCCTAGAAAGGGAGATTAAAGCTTGTCGCACGCAGGTGGAGGGTATCGAACCCACGACCTTAAGGTCGTGGGCAGGCGCCTGCCCCACTGGATTAAGACACTTTTGACAACAATCCGCAATTAATCTGTTATGATCTTATGGTCGGATTCTTCCGAGAATAGAATTCTTTATAAAGTTTATGTTCCGATCACAAAATTCAAATTCTAAACTTTACTTAAGAAACATCAAACTTCTTTCACTCATATAAAGTTATACTTATAACCTCATTCCACTTGGATTAATAAGAACTCGAAACTCCTTGCATTTAGACCTAACATATACCCAAAACCAAAACGACGCCATCTCACCAGAACTCCCAAAATTATTTATTCCAAAAAAAAACAAAAACTCCGCTTACAATTTTGCTTTATATTTTATATTTTGCCGCATTTTTCCCCCAATTTTACAAACTACCCCAAACATTCACAATTCTGACCGTTTCAAAACACAAACCGCCCCCCATTTCCTCCATTGTTTCTTCCGTTATTCTTCTCATTTTCCTGTCGTTTTCTTCTAAATCTCCTTTCCGATCTCTCCTTTACGGTAATTTTACGATTCAATCTCTGTTTTAAATATATACATATATTTCGATTGATTTGTATTGGTGTATGTTTTTTCTCGGTTTTGATTTTAAATTTGGAATGGTTATTAGATCTGGATTGATTGTGGATCTGGATTGATTGCAGGTTTTGGAGAGAGGAGATCATTAGAGATTAGATAGAAGAATGGCGAATAGAGTGGATCATGAGTATGATTATTTGTTTAAGATCGTATTGATCGGTGATTCCGGAGTCGGAAAATCTAACATTCTTTCTAGGTTTACTAGAAATGAGTTTTGCTTGGAGTCTAAATCCACCATCGGAGTCGAATTTGCCACCCGTACCCTTCAGGTCACTACACTTTTCCTCTGATTATTACTACTTACATTAAGGAACATGTAGCATGTCCTTTAGTACATGTAGCAAAAATTAAGGAATAAAGATACTTTGTCAAAATATCAATATTACTCTCCAATTGGACTTGTATACCACTAATTATATTTAAGAATGTAATATTTATATTTTGATTAACAAACACCATATTTTTTGCTTCCTTACTTTTGGCTAAATGTCCTAAACGACTTATATTATGGAATGAAGAGTATTGTTTAAAAAAATTGATACTTTCACTTGCATGTTCTATTTTTCTGTAGTTTCTTATTTGATGATTTTTGCATTACTGAAATTTAAGTGGGATTGATATTCTAAAACGTGCTTGTTGGTCTAACACGAGAGGTTGTAGGCCATAGGTTTCTTGTTAGGGGTTTCCTACCTGTGGCGGTGATTTAAGTATTTGCATGCACTGGCGGAGCTAGGGGGGGCCTGGGGGGCAAGTGCCCCACCAACTTTTTCCAAAAAAAATTTTTATAATTTTAGTTTAGTTTTTATAACACCTCATCCCGTGAACATTTTGAATCACTTTACGATTTAAAATTAGATTTTTTAGTTCGTGAATTATAGGAATTACATCACTTATATCTTAACAATTTTGGTTAAAATTATAACAAACTTAATAGTGTAAGAGATTATAATATTTATAAAATTTCATCAAAAAATTCATAATTACTAATAGATTATAATATAAGATTTTATCAAAAATAAAAAAAATATTCAAGCCCTTCATGTTTTCTCCAACTTCATCTCTAATATCCATAATATTTCTAAATGGCCTTTTATTTTGGTCTAATCATACAAAAAAGGCCTTTGGGGCCTTTTTATTCAAGCTTGTTCTTTTTGGGTTCAACAATCAAACATGATATATATTTTAATTTCCATTGTAAATATTTATTTTTTCTTCTAGAGAGTCCTTCTCATCAAAAAATTTTTTTGGCTCTGCCAATATTTATATGCTTTTATGAATTTATTTCGTCAATGTTAATTGTGCCCCCCAAAGAAAATTTTCTGGCTCTGCCACTGTTTGCATGTGTTTAAATGTATCAAATTTTTGATTAATTTGGGTGAAGTATTAAGGATATAGTTAAAGCATCAGTATGACTAGTTTTGGTTGATTGTTTTTTGAGGTATGTGTCTGGTTTGTATGCTGTTCTCTTCTCATTTGGAGGTGTTATAATTTTAGGTTTAGCCTGCATTCGGAACCAGTTTGCCATTATAGAAATAAATTAATTGAATTTGAATGGAATTTGTTGAAATATAGGGTTAAATTTTGAGCAGTAGAGGAACATAATCGTTTTGCTTTTTGCGGGAAAAAGATAACTCCTTATCTCCTGCAATATGGGCAGTTTGAGTTTGTAAGTAAACACTTTGCACGATCCTTTAACAGGCAGTCAGATCTTTGGCATAAATGCTCGTGCACTTTTCTCCAACGGTATATGACATCTGGATATGCTCTGTTGTTCAGTAACCGTTTGATTAACACTTGCGTTCCTCATTTATGTCGTAAAGTAAACTTTTGGCGTGTTCTGGATACACGCATATAAAAGGACAAGTAACCTCTCTGATATGGAACTATCCCACGTTTCTATCGCAAAAAGAAGTATTACAAGTGTCATTCTTTATTTCCATCTAATAATTTTGATTATGTATTGCTCAACTTCTGAATAAACAGGTTCATGGCTCTGCATATTTCTCTCTTCATTGAGAGCTTTCGTCCATGCTCATTAGGCAGGAAAAAGTGGAGTAGAAAACATGTATTTTATTGATACCGCTTGATTAATTATTCATTGACCCAAGACTGGGCCTTTCTTGTCTACTGTTGTTGAGAAGATGATATTTGGTATTCATGGAAACTGATTTGGTGATCTACTAGATGTACACAGATAGAAGGAAAGACTGTCAAGGCACAAATATGGGACACTGCTGGACAGGAAAGGTATCGAGCCATTACCAGTGCTTACTACAGAGGAGCTGTTGGAGCACTTCTTGTCTATGACATAACCAAAAGGCAAACCTTTGACAACGTCCAAAGGTGGCTCCGGGAGTTAAGGGACCATGCAGACTCAAACATTGTTATCATGATGGCAGGAAATAAATCTGATCTTAATCATCTCAGAGCTGTTCAAGAGCAAGATGGTCAAAATTTGGCTGAGAAGGAAGGACTTTCTTTTCTTGAGACATCCGCACTGGAAGCTGTTAACATAGAAAAGGCTTTCCAGACCATTTTGACAGAAATATATCACATTGTAAGCAAAAAGGCATTGGCAGCACAGGAAGCAGCAGCATCCACCGTTGTTCCAGGTCAGGGTACCACCATCAACGTCGGTGATTCATCTGGCAACGCGAAAAGAGGTTGTTGTTCTACTTGAGTTAAATTATCAGAGCATAAAGAATATGGCGAGCCGGCACAAACATTTGTTTCTATTACCTTTTTTATTTTTATTTTTTTTCTCATTTTGCCAAAAACAGCTTGTAGAATAACTTCTTACTACATTCGACAGGTTACTGATGTTAAAATTGCTTTTAGTCTTTAGGACTGGATGATCTCTTGGTTCATCTTATATTTGTTAAATTTTGCCTTTGGAAAATTCTAGCATTTGTGAATTTGGCCGAGACAAATTAATCTTCTCGGGAATCCCTTGTTACTTGTAGAGGTGGTCTTGTATGTGGTAGTATTTCCTTCAAATTTTCTTTCTTGTAATAAGATTATCCATTTTTGTCCCCTTTGCATTTGTAAAGATGCAGATTTTTTCTTAGCCCTTAGTATGCCTCTGATCTGTTTCCAAATACATCCGGCTTGTTTTTACATAATCTTTGTCATATTTGTAGTTCAGTATTGGAAATGGCCCTTGAGGGTAAACAATGAGTAGGTACAACTTTTAGGTTTTATTTATTCCCTCAATGCACCGTCCATATACTTGGTTTAAAAAATGGTAAGACCGAGAGTTAGAACCCCCACTTGAAAAAGAAGTCTCTTAGTCGGGTGATATTTAAATCAGCGGGATATGTATGAATTGGTAGAAATCTAGGAGAAATAACCAACATAATATTAATCTCATAGGGAGATTCGAACTTGTGTTGCTCGGGTTACCTCATTCTTGCCCAACTCGCCTATACCCGGGAGGCTCACCATCCATATACTTTGGTGCATGCTCGGTCAACTAACCAAACATAAAAATTAAGCAACTAGTTTCCTGGAAATGCAGAAGAAGCGATTATTCAGGCAACAACCTTTGTGCATCCCCTCTAAAATAAAATAATTCAATGTCTAATTTGAGACTCAAATTCAGACTTAAGTCAATTTTGAATTAAATTTGAAAATAAAATATAAACCATTAAATCACGTATGAAATAATAGTTGTTTTCGCATTGTAGCCAAATTAAAGTCAGGTGATCTTAATTATCAAATCTCCCATCCTAACACGTGATCTTTCTTTTTTTCAACAGTCAAATTTTTTATATGACAACTGATATGCAAAATAAAAATTCGTTCCGCATGAGAATCGCATTGTCTATGAAGTTGCAATTCAAAAGGGCAAAAAAACAATTTAATAGCACTAATGGAAATAGCCACGTAATAAAAAAAATGAATAAAGTAAAAGAACCACACGAGGGCAGCGGAATTATCGACTCCGACGAACCTCTTCTTCTTATGATAGTCTTTTCCGCCACATCACATCGGAGTCCCCAAAACCTTCTTTTCCCCATACTTTCTCTCTCTAAAAAATGCCTATCAAATTAATCCCAATTTCTTATTATCATTCCTTCTAACCCTAGCTCCACCCTTCACAATCCATGAATCTTCTTTCATGTTTTCTTCATTTAGATACAGAAGAATAAAGGAATTTCTCTTTCGCTCCACCGCCTCTTCCCCTTCATTATTATTATTTCAATTTTTTTTTGTTAATTTTTTGGATTTTTTATTCAAACCCTAGCTATTTCTGAATTGATTGAGAGGTTAAAAAGCGATGGCGACGAATGGGCAGGGAATCGAGCCTGCCGTACTTGACGATATAATCAATCGGTTGTTGGAATTCCGGAATGCGAGGACGGTGCGTCAGGTTCAGCTATCTGAAGCGGAGATCCGGTCTCTCTGTACCGCTTCCCGAGAAATATTCCTGCAACAACCTAATCTGTTGGAGCTTGAAGCACCAATCAAGATCTGCGGTACTTGCTTGTTCTCTCTTCTTTTATATTTTCACCCTTTTTGTTAATATATATATATATATATATATGCGTACGAGTGATTCAAACAGATAGATATGATTCTGTGTATGTATATATATGCATTTGACCGAAGTATTTTGGTGTGTTTAATTAGTTTTCGGTTGGGCTTCTGAAAGGGAATTTTTTTTCGATGAATTATGGTATTATTTTTTTTAAAACAATATCTGTTACTCCCTCCATTTCATAATATAAGTAGTTTAAAACATGTAGGCAAAAAACAAGACACTTTGTTAGTCAAAATATCAATATTACTCCCTTAAACATGAGTACATGAGTTGTATACCACTAATTCTATTTAAGAGAGTAATATTGATATTTTGACCAACAAAATACCTTGTTTTTTTACCTCTTAATTTTCGCAACATTTTCTAAACGACTTATATTATGGAATGAAAGTAGTAGTATGTTTGGTGACTGATATTGCATCAAATCAATTTGTATGTGGTGAATGTACGTAGGGATAGACTTGTAAAATATATGATTGGGTAGCGATTCAACTGGGAGATGTTGTAAGTTTTGCAGAGCATTTTAATGATTCTGTGGTGAAATATAGGGGTTGCTTCATAAATTTGGAATTTCTGATTATATGAGTTTCTTTTCTTTCCTGAAGTTAGCAGTTCTAGATGATTCATTATTAGATAGATTAATTGGCCATTCTGAAGCTTATTTTCCCCCAGAAAGCCATGATGTCGTAGGGGAATAACTTTGAGCATACTCCAGAGTTAAACTTTAGTATCCTGTCTGTGTTGTCAAGTTTGCCTAATGCTCTTCATCGCATCTTTCCTTTTTTATGGTGAGCGTATCTTTTGTTGCTCTTTGACTGGTAGGTCTTTGCTTTGTGACGCCATAAATTTGTTGTTGTCATCCTGATATTGCAGTTCAACACTGTAATATATGTTTTCTTTTTTTCCCTGGTAACTTGAGACTAGGAACTAGGAAAGGTTTAAGGTTGTGTTATTCTTTTGGGGTCCCTTGGTGTAGGCAAGGGTAGAAATGGGGGTTTCTGATGTTTAGGCTTCTTGGTGTTCTGTTATAGCATGGCCTCCATCAATATGCAACTTGTTCTCTATTAGTGGCAGAGAGTTTTTCTTGACTGAAATTGCTGACCTGATTGGGAAAATAAAAAGGAAAAGGATTTTTAAGAATGGATTCTTCGGATGATTCATTTTTCATTTTTCTTTTTGTTTTGAGGAGGGGGTATCATTTTCTGTACGATATGGGTTTATTCCCCTTTGTGCAGTCCAGGGTTGACCTCTTGAGAATTTGTTTCCTCCCCTAAAATGCTATCTAAGAAGAGTCATGACTAAAGCTAACATTTTCCATATGCATATAGTAGAAAGATCCAAACCAATATAGATGATCAGATTTTAACTTTTAGAATTCTCATGACCTAGGAAAATTAAATTTAAAGAATATTTAAAGGTTAATTGGTCCAGTATCATTTTTGCTATTGCTTTTGGTCTGAACAGAGAATTAGGTGAGATTAAGCTACCAAACACTTGACTGTATGCCATGTGAAGTAATCTCATGATCTTGTTGATGGATCATTCAGGATTGATCATATTTCGAAGGTAATAACATTGTCCACAGTAGCAAAAACACTTACCAGAAGAGAAGGGGTCCCCAATCTTCTTTGTCATGTCATCAGTTACAACAAAGATCTGAGTCTACAACAGTGAATCTAGCCACTTGATTTGAGTTTTTGTCCATGAAGTAGCTTTATAAATGACTGATCTCTGTTGTGTCCTTGTGGTCCTAACAAATTTCCCCGAAAATAAATTAATTTTCCACCTGAATTTTTTTTGATAATGAAGATTCCTTGTTGGCATTGGAAATGGAGGATCGTAGGGTTGAGATAGAATTCATGATTGCAGATGCATTTTCCCCCTTGTAATGATTAATTATTAAGATGTAGAAGGTAACAGCGTTGCCTGCAGTAGCAAGAAAACTTACCCAAAGAGGATTTCGAATCTTGTTTAATCGCATACATAAGTTGAAATAGATCTGGGTGCTGACTGAAATAGTTCTTCATCTGCTTGGTGTGAGTGTTTTATAAATGACCGATCGGAATACCTGTGGATCTGAAAATTCACAGAAATTGAATTATATCCATCCTAATAAAAGATAGAGATGATTCCTCATCAACAGTGAATATAGAGGCAAGAAGCGCTGGATAGAGAAAGCGATGGGAGAGAGAAAGGAAGGTATCTGTTTCAATTTTGAACTGGATTTTTTATTTGTTCCACCGAGGGCACATATATCCAAAGTTTGTATAGATGTCTCACCTTAAGCATACGTGTAAGACATGCAGAGAACAGTGAAACTATGTTTGGCGAACCACAATTGGGTGACGGTCTATTTATGACCTGTATGGTTGTAATCCACAAATCCATTGGCGTGCTTTGTTTCACACAGTAACGGAAATGATAATTTCTATTTGGCAGTTCGGGAATTACCAAGACGTGTCTTGATTTGCCAAATAGATATATCAAACCCTGTCACTTATTATTACTTGACCAACTTAACTTTAAAAATATTTGGGAAATCAAATTATGTAAGGTTTTCCTTTTTTAGTTAAACTTAGGTGCAAAAGACAAGATTTTGGAGCTTTTTGTTTGCCTATCTTGTAATTCGGATACATCTTTTCAGCTCCTAATTTTTTTAAATTATCGCACTGTAAATTTCTGTTGGTAATTATTTTTTCACGTGGGGGGCCTTCGTCATCTTCGCATTAGTTATCCCTGTAAGCAGTAATCCATTTCATGCGATCCATACTCAGTAAGGAATAGAAGTAACATATAATTTATTTTCCTTCCAAGTATGTCATTGCTTTTTTTAGATCTGAGTGATGTAAATGTAGTTAATCTTTCCATATTTCCTTTCTTCTCATCTGCAGGAGACATCCATGGCCAATATGGTGATCTCTTGAGACTTTTTGAATATGGAGGATTCCCGCCCGAGGCCAATTATTTGTTTCTGGGAGATTATGTAGATCGTGGCAGGCAGAGCCTAGAGACCATCTGCCTTTTGCTTGCATACAAAATAAAATATCCTGAGAATTTCTTCCTTCTGCGTGGAAATCATGAATGTGCTTCTATAAATCGGATATATGGATTCTATGATGAATGCAAACGTCGTTTTAATGTGAGGCTCTGGAAAGTCTTCACTGATTGCTTCAATTGTCTCCCTGTAGCGGCTTTAATAGATGACAAAATACTCTGCATGCATGGCGGTCTTTCTCCAGATTTGACAAACGTCGATCAAATAAGAAACTTACCGCGTCCAACTGATATTCCGGACTCTGGCTTGCTTTGTGATTTACTTTGGTCGGATCCTTGTAGAGAAATTAAAGGTTGGGGAATGAATGACAGGGGAGTTTCCTACACTTTTGGTTCTGATAAGGTTGCAGAATTCTTGATGCAGAATGATATGGATCTCGTTTGTCGTGCCCATCAAGTACTGTTCTTTTACCATTTTTGCATGTTCATTATTTGCCACTTCTGCCTTTAACATGCATACTCACTTTCCTTGTGGCTTTTCCATTTTCTCTTCTCCAGGTTGTGGAAGATGGTTATGAATTTTTCGCCGACAGGCAGCTGGTTACCATATTTTCTGCACCGAATTATTGTGGTGAATTTGATAATGCTGGTGCAATGATGAGTGTGGACGAAAGTTTAATGTGCTCTTTTCAAATTCTGAAGCCAACAGATAAAAAGCCTAGGTTCTTGTGAAGTGAATTGGTTCTAGATGAGTCAGGTCTCCAGAAATAGCGCAAGGTTTGGTGCTCGCAACTTGTCCCCCCATCTTTGTCTTAAAGACTTGGCATTACTTTCGCTCCTCCTCCTCTGCGATTCTTCTTTTCGATGTAGTTGTTTTTTGGCTTTTGGTGAGAGATTGCTGTTAACCTGTGAAAGCTTATTGATACCTATGTCAAGAAGAAACATGGACATATATCAGGTCTAAAATGGCCAGCAGATTAGGAAGTTTGTATATCAAAGAAGAAATGACAATGCTATTCATTAAAATAAAAAATAAATAAAATAAAAATGCTATTCGTTAAAAAAAATGAAAATGATAAGAGACCCCTTCTATGGTTTCAAGCAGAGATTAGCCCTTTGCATGTCAAATAAATTAATTCTACTTGGCCTTTTCCTTCAACAGTAGTTGTATTGTGTTGTTGGCTAATATTTTCATCTCTCCTGTGGCAGAGTTGTTTAACATTTCTAAAAGTTATTAGTTGAGCCAGATTAAGGTTATCTGGTTAACTGTTCAAATTGTCAGTGTACATTGTCAAATTACTCTCCTATTCTCAAGTATCCCTATAAAGTGCTAGAAGGTACATATGTAAGTATGCAACAGAAGGGTAGGGTGGTGGTATAAATTCGCATAAGGTGTCTCAAGTATAGAATCTTGTAAACAGTTTTAGGTATACTGCAAAAGGATGTAGATGAAGGAATGTGTTCTGATGAGGAGGGTTTGCAATGTAACAATTTTCCTCTCACCAGGTGGTTTTAGGTTTTGAAACAGGGAACAGTATAAGATGTTTTTGCTTTGTGAAACTTTTTTGACCTCTTCCACTCTTGCAATTGCCTGATATCTCTATTTGACCTCTTTCACTCTTGAAAGTTCTTAAAAGATCACATATCTTGTAGTTCTTAAGGAGAGAACTCACTGTACATCTACCGCATGTCATGGGTTTGTGCAGTCAAATTCAAGCAAAATAATTTTTTCGTACAGTAGCTATAATTAAGGGGTAGTTTAAATCACTAAGCAATAGGATTACAGAATTCGAAATACCTAGCAGTCTTATTTGATTGGACAAGATGAAGATCCTTTTAGGTCGTAAATTTTATTGAAAGAACAGTTTCTACTCTGGATATACCCCTCCTATTTTTTACTGTTTTTATGGAAAATTTTATTACATATCTGAACCTTATAACATTCTCTTTGATCCATGTCTTGTAGTGTTTTTGTATCATGTTCTTACCTATCTGAACCTTATAACATTCACTTTGTTCCACGTCATGTGTAGGAGGGGAAGACCGGAGGAGCCATGCAGGCTTCTTAGCTTTCAGAAAAGTGTAGAGCCAAGTTTGTGTCCTTTTGTTATCCATTAAGAAGGCATTGGACACTAGGTAGAATTATGTATTCAGATGGAAACTTGAGAACTTGTTTATGGTGGAGGCAATTGTTCTCCGGAGTGGCCAAAAGTGCCAGATTTTTTTTTTCTATTCTTTTTTGTTCTGACCTTAATGAATCTTGTCAATGCTATTTATGATTTGACTATGTAAATAGATTGGCTCTGTAAATTTACACAATTTCGGGTTACTGGTTTTGCTCATGAAGTCGCTGCTTGTATTCGGTTTTTTCTTTCAAGTTAAAACAGGCCAGACGATTCCGGCTGCCAAGTCATAGTGATCACTACTTGGGTCAAATGATTTCCCAAGTTCTTATTCTGTATTCATGGTGCTATAGATTGGCTGTATGGTGATGTAGATGCGTATCTGATGAGAAATAGCTTTGCCTAATGTCAATGTGTATTTTAATGTAGAACGAACAACATACAATTGTCCTTTAATCAAGAGTCCCATAAAAGGATGGCTCAGAAAAGGAACAGTATGATAACAACATTGACAAGTTTCTTTCATCATCAGTTCGATCGTTGAATCTTGTTTGCTCCAATTCGTTTTTTTTTTCCTATTTTTTGGGGAAGAACAGGTACGTGGAAGCTTTGCATGTACGTGGAAAATTGGCAAGTTTGGCTTCTCTTTAATGTTTTAAAAACACTGGAGAAACAAAATTTAAAGGAAATTTTGTCACCTTACACTTCATACTGTTTTTGGGTGAATGTTGAGGTCACAGTGAAACTCTATTACTAATTAACTATATCTCCGATGTTTGTATTGAAGAATTTTAATTATATTGAAGAGGAGTCAAATTCTTAATTTTTGATTATGACATTCGTTGTAGAGTTTGGATCTTCTATTTCACCTTTTTTTTTTATCCTCTTGTCTTATTCATTTTAAAAACCACCTACCAATCTTTCTCTATATTTACTTGACTTTTAGTAATTAAAAAAATACAGCTGTCAAACAAAAAATATAAATACGGACTCACAATCACAGTTTTCCCTCCGAAATTTCAAAATCAGAAGAGACCAAATACAGTGAGCTGAAGAGTGAAGAAGAAGAAGAAGAAGGAATCGGAATCAACCATGGAGGAAGTGATTCAGGCTGAAATTGAAAGTCTATTGCTCAAAACCAATACTGATGCAGCTCGTCAAGCTCGCTCGGATGATTCCTCATGCCGAACATTTCCTCGATTACGATGATGAATCTGCTAAGGTCTTCGTCTGATTCACGTTTTAGTTTTTCTTTCTATTTTTAATTTATTTTTTGTGCGAATTTGTGTTGGACATTCTTCTCCACGGCCTGAAATGTTCACTATTATGCTTATACGTTTCTTGATTAGGCATACAGTTATAGTTTAATTATTAGAAGGAAAAGGAAATTCAGTTTGGATTGAAATTTGAAAGTTAGATCTTCTTTCTATATTTTTTTTCCCCTGTTCTAGTGGCGTTTACCTTTGTTTTTGGAAGCAAAGGTAACTACCAATCTTCGAATACTCAATGACACCTCCAATGTTTTCCAAGGATCGGAGTAGAGATGCCTCAAAGTTTCTACAGTAGTTCCATGGATCTGATATGACTTCGTATCTTCCATAATCACACTTGGAGTAACATTACTAGTTCAAAGTGAATTCATAGGCTCGCATTGCTCTCTATGTGATGATATCATTAGTGTACCGACAATGTACTAGAAGATTCAGAGTCCACATTTCATAACTTCCAATTCCCTAGTACCTTCTCCACTAGCACAATGCTTTATCTCTCACCATGGACCAGCAGCGTTTTTGCTTTCTCAGGTGTGCTGGTGAAATTCTGATCTCCAGTTTCCTTTACTTTGCTGATTCCTATCAAAGAGCACAACATAGATAGAATAGACTTTTCCATACTCTTTTTAACTTCTCTCACCAGGAATTTTCCTTGCTCCTTTTAGCTAGATGGAAAGAAAGAGGAAAAAATGACGACCATGGAACATAGATAGTTATTCAGCCTAGAAATTCAACTAATATTCTTCTCATGAGATCATTATTTAGGACATCACATGTCAAGAGGTACTATAATTTTTTTTACTAGCAAAACAATATCTGAAGTTCCCAATTCCAGTAAAAATCATTATATGAAGGAAACTAAAAAAATCCTTGGACACCTATCACAGAGTCTTTGATTCAACTTAGTACGACAATCAACAATCTTTGTCAGTCTTGCTTTTGCAAAGAATTCTTCAATTAACCCTCATCAGTCGAGTAAGAGACAAAATATTATTCCAAACTCTCGGCTCTTGAGCATATATCTTCTATTTCCGCGCTAAAACTACAAACCAATTTGCTTCTCGACTTTCTGAATTTGGTTGAGGAATATCCATGTCATCTGCAAGCAAACACGGATAGATCAGAAATGAAAATAAGTCAAGATGTTCTTAACGGCTACTAAATTTTAGTGGTTTAGGAATAGAGAAAGTACCATGACATGTGGGGCAATCCTAACACAATATACTGGAAATCCAGTGTAAAATTTGAATGGCCCGCCAGCCTTCAAGGTTTTCATGGCACAATCTAATGAACCAGTGTACGGATATTTTCCTGAAGCATCTGGTTGCATCTTCTGGATTTGGGTTTTGACATAGTCAAATGGCAAACTGCAAGCCGAAGCAAAGAATCCAGATATTGAACTAGCCCCTGAAATGAAACTAGAAAATTAGTATCTCGACTTGAAAAAATCAAGACAAAATATTATAAGGAAAACTATGAAATAAAGTTTGTATATTGTTTAGTGAGCTCCTCTGCTTTTATCGCTCCACTGTTTTCTCAACAGAAAACAAAGCAGAAAGAACTGTGACATGAAAAGGAAGTTACTCTTTCTAACAGGATAAGGAAGTACGAAAAGTCGCACCACTCGATCACAAAAATTAAGTGAATCCAAAAGGCTAGAAGGTGAGTATCAGGGATGATCACAATCAATATCTAACACCTTGACTGGAAGCAATGTACTAAGAGGTTAGATAATTATGATTCTAAGATCTTTTGATTCATTTTCTTATGGATTTTGTAATTCAGACTTCCTATTTCTAGACATTTAACATGCTGAGCAAATCAGCTTTGTCATTCGAACTATTCGGTAAGGCAAGGGAATGTATTTTTTTTTCCGTCATTGCATTTATTGTGATGCCCAGTGGAACTAAATGAAACATCGATACCAGGCAGGCAAATGATAAAACTAGTTCTGGAAATGAAAATTCAATGTGCAAATCTAAAGCACCATTTATCATACCTACAATTGTAGCAGCCTCGCCAAAACCAAGAGAATCTCTGAAGAACTCCACACTTTGATCATAAGAGGCAAGCATTCCCATGTTTAGTGCCATTGCCCTCACCACTGTGGGCCCAGCACCTTTCCAGAGTGCCAAGACTCCTTCATCAGCAACAATACGGTAAAGTGCGTGGAAGGCATTTGTGTAATTCCTCCTCTGTGCAAGTGGTACGGTAGCATCAGCCTGCATACGGATGAGTGCCAAATCTGCAGGACTACCGACACTTGCTCCAATTGCTCCAGCAGTCAACCCACACAAAGCTTTTTGATACAAAGGTAGAGGCTTCCCCTCATTGGCCTCAATTGCCTTGTTGGTCAAAATCCTGTTTAAGAAATAGAAAAGTTCCCGAGAAATAAGTTGCTAGTACTATACCCAAAATCATAAGAGAGTTTTAAAGGGCTTTATATTTAGCAATCCATCATGACCTACCTAGATATAAAAATAACATGCCAGAGCCTATGATTTATGAATTTGTCCTTTGTTAGGACACTATATATGGTCCAATAAGCACAACAAAACAACCCAAGAGTTCTTCCGTCCGAGATGCCCAAGTCCTCCCCCCCTCATTTCTGTAATTTTGCTCGTTTTCAATCCTCTTCAACCAGTCGAAAATTCCATTATCCCATTAATACTTCATGTTTAAATTTTACTCCACTAATTGGGATCTTAGACCTAGAAGGTACTACTCTAATAACCATCTTTGGTTTTATACCAAATTTCATAATTTAAACCAGCCCACCTCCAAATTCCCAGTCTACAACCTCAGTAGCAAATCAGATGCAGCATCCCTATATTCTGACATCCTTCTTATGTATCCCACAGCGACTACCAGACAAAAAGCTTTTATGTAAAGTAAATCTGCTCTTCTGGCAGCATATTCTCCGTTCTTATTTATATGCCATGTCAGAATCAGATATTATCCTAGCCAAAACCAGAAGATGAGTTCCCATTTTTCATGTCATGAATATCTCATCATTGGAGGAGGATCAGTATGTGGTTATGACAAGACCAGTTTAAGTACCAAACAAAATAAGAAAACAGAAGAAGATGTATGGGGAAGATAAAAGCCACATTGCAAAATGATTATTAAGACATTTCCACCTTCTCCAGCCTCAAAATTTTCGTATGCCACTAGTTGATATGAAAGACGCAGGAATTTGAAGCAAAAAAAAAGAAAAGGAAAGGAAAAAAAAAGCGGCTAGGTCATCATAAAAATGCAAACTTAAGTTGATTGATACAAGGGCATATGATCAAAGTACTTTCAGTATTCAAAGCACCGTGAAATCAGTTAATGATCATGCCTTCATGCTTGGTCACAGTTCAAAGCAGATTAAAACTCACTTAAATGTTCCAAGTCGGGCAGTTGTATATGTAGCTTGTCTAAGAAGCCCAGCACTTAATCCCTGCTCATAGAAATAGAGGCAATGTCAAGAAAATGCATAAGAGATAACCGATTTGAAAAGACACATATTATATAAAGCATAGATGCATGATGGTACGGGAGAAAAGAGCCAGCACATACCAAAATTTGTGGAATGAAGTGAAAAGGATACATCAATCTTAGAGATATATTAATATCATCAGCTAAAGCAAAACATTTTTAACTCAGGTATATCTTATGATAAATATCAAAAGGTTTGACGTTTGTAGACATTTACGCATTCCTGTCCTATCATGCAACAAATATCGTAATGAAGGAGAAAAAGGTGAAACGGATGATCTTCCATGATCAGTTCACTACTAAATTATCCTTCATATTCCTCTAAATTAAGACTTAAAACAAACTGCAACTCAGAATTCTGAACATTAAAACTAGCTGGCCAGTAGGATATCCAGGACACCCAGGTCGTCTAACATTAAAAGCCCAAACATCTTTTGTACACTATAGTACTATACTCAACTCAACGTTCAGCAGATTAATTTTTTCGCCACTTTGCAAATATAAATTGCATTGAGAGATGGAGCAGATTAAATAAGAAAGAAAATAGAAACAAACTGAATAGGGCCTAATTTCCCCCTGCTCTATTACAGAAAAAATGTAGCCGAAAATGTCAAAACACCGTATAAACCTTCGGAAATGATGTGTGATCTGAACATCCCATAAATGTATAAACTTTATAGTTACACTCATGAGATAGATCAAACAACTCTAACTGTCAGCATACACCTTCAAAAATTAGCAAGATTTTTAGCAAAGATCAATTCAGTTGCAAGGGAGCAGGAACAAAACCTTGTAAAAGGCGCCAATACCCTCATTTTTAAGCATGGTCCGGGTTACCACGCCTGCCGATCCTTGACCCAACTGTATTCTGACCTGCAAATCCAGAAGAAAGAACACCACTAGTCAGACGTAATCCAATCATCTCTATTCACTCAACAAAAATGGAATTCCAAGTTTCCAGCAAAACACCTTCTTTTCAAATTTAGATCTAACAAAGACACTCCCAAAATATCCCTTCATCTTAACATTTAAAGAAAATGCCTCTACTTTTAGATTATTCCTATCTCCTACTGAATTTTAACCATGAAATAAGCCATCTTTTTTTTTATACAATATCTGAATCCAATAGATAAATCATGCAATTGCATAAAAATCAAAGCTTTTTTACGAACTATAAATAATCAAAGCCCCCCAAAACCAATCCCTTTAACAAGATTTCCAAAACAAATTCATAGAAAAATTGAAAACCCAGGACTCAAAATAGATAAAAACGCAATCTGAATCAAGATCTAAAACCAAACCCACTAATCCAATGAGAAAATAAAATGAAAGAGACCCAATTAAGCAGTAAAAAAGGAGTACCTTAATCATATCGATGGGTTGAATAACACAAGTAGCAAGCATACCAGAAGCACCTCCATTAACGAAAGGCTTAACAGTAGGCCAAAAACCAGCTGCTACTTTTTTCTCTTCTCCCATTTCTTCTCCTTTTTATTTAGTAATTCAAATGATTAAAAAAAAATACTGAAAGAAAGAGAGGAGGAAGAAAGTGTTGTTTGAGAGGGGCGAAAAACACGAGGTTATATATCACTTCGTCTTCAATATGCTCTCTCACAACTCACAACAAACCCTTTCAATATTTCCCCTTTTTCTTTTTTTATATTTGTTTTTATTTTTCATACTCTCATTTATGCTGAAGATACCTTTTTACGGGACGGGGGGCAATGTGGGAATCGAACGTAGGACCTCGGCCCTACGTCCTCGGCTGTTTTCCACTGTGACCACAGACTCCCACGCTGAAGATACCTTAGGCCTTCAAATTTGTGTCTCACTTAGATATCAAAAAATAAAATAAAATAAAAATTGTGTCTCACTTATGATAACGTGTCAAACGACAATTTTTTAATAAAAATATATATAATCTTAAAAAAAGATGAAACACGTTTTATAAAATATTATTAGTAATACATTAGGAAGTGAACACAAATATGGTACCGAACATATTAAGAATTTTACTTTGGTTTAGGAATCATGTTTCCCAAAAATTGCAAAATGGCATCATTTCCTTGAGTTTGATTTTTTTTTTTTTTATACAAATAAAATATGCTTTTTTTATTAAAAAAAAGTTAAGATTTTCCTTCAAAAATACATAAATTAAGATTAGGGTAAAAAAGTGTTCACGCTCCCTAAACTTTTCTCAATTTTAATTTTTGACCCTGAACTAAAAAACGCAAACTCCTAGACTCTGAACTTTTATAGAGTGTTAATGTTTCTCTTTCCAACCAATTCCATCATTAAATCTAACAGAATAGCAACATGTAACTCTCACATGACTTAACTCATGAACATTTTGAGAAAACTAGGTCCTGACTTAAAAAAAATCAAAATGGGATAAGAAAAATGCGCCAAAATTTTTCTAATATTTTTTTGGTAAATCTATTTTGTTATAAATTTCTCAAATTTTTTCAAATAACATGATAATGGACCAAATACATATTAATAGTAGTATGTTATATATTTTTTTTTGACATAAGAGGACACTATATTTTTGTTTAAGCAGAAAAGGTCATGATAAATGTTTAGACGAAGTGCTATATATTTTAGATTGTTCGCTGGCTTTTTAGAGTAAAGTAAGTTGATTACCTTTTAGTCATTTTCTTATCTCATTTTGAATTTTTTGTAGGTCATAATCTATTATTTTTAAATGCCCTAAGTTAAGTCATGTGAGAGTCACATGTTGTTATTCAAAATGAGATAAGAAAATGACTAAAAAGTAATCAATTTAACGGTGGAATTGGATGGAAATGGAAACATTAACACTGCATAAAAGTTCAGGGTTAATAACTTTGTGTTTTTTAGTTCAAGGTCAAAACCAAAATCAAGAAAAGTTTAGGGAGCGTGAGCACATTTTAGCCTTAAGATTATATGATATACAACATCTTTAAAAGAAAAAAAAAGTTAAGATGTTGTTGTTGACATATAATTTTAAGATTTTTTGTTATGTGATCATATTTTAACTGGTCATACTTGCAATCTTTCAAATTTGTTGTGGTATTTTGAGTGTGACTTATGTCACAGGTTTATAAGTTTTTTTGTTAGCAAATCGTAGTGTTTATTAAATTTCAATCGAATTAGTATGGTCAAATACTCGAATACCGATCATAAAAACTATTATTACCTTTTAGCAGGAAGGATTAAATGAAGCATTTCACTAAAAAAAGACTTAGTGAAGTATAAATGTAATTTAAAATTAAATAATTTAATTATTTAATGACAAAATAATGGATCAATTGCTAATTTTACTCCTGCTTAAAGTTCTATAATTTTTCGTATAGTTGAACAAAAATTTACTGTGTAATTTTTCATTATTTCTTTATTTCTGGACAATGCCGCAAGCTGCACTGCACAGCACGCCATCAAAAGGCCATACTTGTTTGCTTGTTATGGACGTAAAGGTATTTTTGCGAACTAACAAAGCAAAGGACAAATATTTCTCTGTACCCGTCTTTATCAATTTTTGTATCTAACCAATCACAATTCAATGTGTATATATAATTTAAAAAATGATTATATGGTGAATTTTTATTAGTTGACACATAAATAAATACACAGACAGATACAAACGATTTTCAAAGGGGTAAAATTGAGTTTTCAATTCAATCTCAGCGTCAGAATTGAATCTCTTCATTGGACCCAACTTGTACAAATAGTCAGGGGTATTGATGGAAAATTGCAGATTTATAACATTAAATGTTGCCCGCCTTACGTGGTAACTAGCAAAACTGACTTCTACTTTAGAATCTTTAAAATCGAAATGTCGAAACTGTCCTCCAGGTTGTATTTTAATAATGGTGACGACCATTTCGAAGTTTTTTGTCTTGTGCTGCACTTTGATGTATCATTAATATCGACAGGTCCTTTTTCGTTTTTTTCTTTTGAGGTACTTCTTCTTTTTTAACAAAAAATAAATAACACTTAAATCTTTTTTAGGGGATGAAAACTTGTATACAACCGGGAAATCAAATATGGCAATAAATTTTAGATAATAGAGTATTTCCTAAAAAAAAGATTGAGGTCCAAGCTTCTCAATTTTTAAGGTTAGTAAATGATTTAAATTGTGATATGTGTTTATAAAAAGTCACCACAAGCTGCATATATATCACTACCACACAAAGAATCTAATTATATATTTTCGATAGGAATCGAACCACCACCACTAAACTATGCTCCAAGGTACTAGAGTATTTCTTTATACATAAAAGGAACAATAACGGAAGGTATAGTTAGATTCTGTTTGATTTGTAGTGAAATTCAAATTTTTTTACTTCAAGACTTACATATTCTCACATAAATTTCTTTTATTTTACACAACTCATGATAGTTGATTCTAAAACAAACTCGAATTAGTCACTATCTATTTAATAAAGTTCACATAATATTATTTTGTTGAGTAATATGTCTTGTCATCAAAGATATTACCGAATGAATCAAAGTTAAAACACATCATCAAACAAAATAGTAAAAGGCAAATCTCCTTGCCCTATATTGTGAGATTGTATACTACATATAATTTTTTTTAAGGTATAATATACTCATAGAACTCGTTTGCATGAATATGGGCAACTATTCTTTATTTGAAAGATACTTTTTAATTTTTATTTGAAGGGTCCTTGAAAATCAAAATACGGGGTGAAACTTCCCTATAAAATGACAAAATTCAAGATTTTGTGTTAGTTATAGACCCCATATTATGGGAAAATAAATTATATATATATATATATATATATATATATATATATATATATATATTCTAGTGACTAGGATAAAGAAAAACAAAAAATGATTCCAATGTGGAGCTCTAGGAGTGGTGTAGAAAGAAGTGGTCGACCATATTTCATTTGTCATTTTCAAATACTATCCATATTTCTTTATTTAATGCGATTGGGTTTGAAATCACCGTATCCATATAAAAGATGTTGATGTGGTCAAGAAAAAATGGCAACACATCAATAAAGTTGCTTAAGGCGTACTAGGATTTATTTTTATATCGATAATTGAAAAGATAAATTCTTTATTCGAAGGAAGAAAGATGGGATATAAAGTAAAAAATATAAATGAAGGACTGTATAAAATTAATGTCCAAATCTCGTTTATCGCATTTAACAAAAATCACATTTCTTATAAAATTTGGTTCGGATTTTTTGTGGTACTTTCTTTAGTACTCCGTGTGATGTTTTAATTATAAATTTTTTTATTTATATAACTTAAGTTGAAATGGTAAACCATATGAGTAAATTAATAAATTCTAAGAATGAATATAACTATAATTAAGAATGTTACGGTTGTAAAAAAAATGGGTTACTTGGGAACAAGCATTGAACATATGGGCCAGGTCCATCAAATACCCTGCTCAAAAGAAAAGCTGATGTCTGTTCAAAGGCCCATCAATTTATGAGTTACTCAATATCCAACAGTAGCATCTAGCAAATTAAATAATTACAATCTATGAAGGCCCATTATAAAAACTAAGAGGCCCATATGTTTTTCAAGCTTAATTTGAAACTCTTCTGAAGTCAACTTCAATGATCCAATAATAAAGTTCTTGGAGTCATTGGATTGAATTTCATTGATTCAGATGGGTCCATCTAATATTTAGGGGATTTGCATGGGCTTGACCCACTTTTTCCATTTCAGTCATTACATGGCACCCGAAAAAGTGGGACAAACATTTTTGTCCATAACGGAAGTCACACTTCCGTCCCGGGGCCATAACGGAAGTGTGACTTCCGTTCCGCCGACGATGGCAGCTTTTTCCCACGCTCGCCACGCGTCGGTAGAACTGAAGTCCCATTTCCGTTTCCGAGACGAGAACGCAGTGGGAACGTGATTTTTTTTGATGAACTTTTGATACATTTGTGTTGTGCCACTTTTTTGTCTTTTTTCTTTTCTTTTTGTTTTCGTTTTTCTTAAGGTTTTATATATATATATATATATATATATATATATATATATATATATATATATATATATATATATATTAGTTTTTCACAATTGCGAGTCGAAAAAAACTCTAAATCATTTAGACATTATTTAATGTAGTAATATGATTATTTTAAACACATTAATTGATTTTACTCCAATAGCACTACTACATATACAATAATTTTAGTAATATATTAGATAATGTATTCTAGTATACACTAAAATAAGATTGACATTTAAAGAAGAAAAAATTGAGTCATATCCACGGTTCCTTTCCTTTTTAATTTTCTACTTTATTTCTTATATTATTTTATTAAGTAACCCCTATTTAATTCCTTATTAAATTGATGTGATTTTCTATATATATTATTTATATTATACTAACTTTTCTAATCCAAATAAAATTCCTAATTAATTCTAATACCAATCCCACATCTAATTAACTTATTAATCTACGTGATTTACAACTACACCCCGATTACGATACGCCAGTGAAACGCCCATCAACAAAACGTTAATCAAATATAGCACGTAATACGTGATGAAAAAATAAATTGTTTAAAATTTCATATCGAGCAAAATAAATTCAAGTCAAATTATCATGCATAAAAAATTTAATTACACATAATTAACACGTAAGCGAAAACTTACAAGTATCACAAGTGTTTTTCATACGGGCACAGGGGAAGGAATTAAATAGGGGTTACTTAATAAAATAATATAAGAAATAAAGTAGAAAATTAAAAAGGAAAGGAACCGTGGATATGACTCAATTTTTTCTTCTTTAAAATGTCAATCTTATTTTAGTGTATACTAGAATACATTATCTAATATATTACTAAAATTATTGTATATGTAGTAGTGCTATTGGAGTAAAATCAATTAATGTGTTTAAAATAATCATATTACTACATTAAATAATGTCTAAATGATTTAGAGTTTTTTTCGACTCGTAATTGTAGAAAAACTAATACATATATATATATATATATATATATATATATATATATATATATATATATATATAAAACCTTAAGAAAAACGAAAACAAAAACAAAAGAAAAAAGACAAAAAAGTGGCACAACACAAATGTATCAAAAGTTCATCATCACGTTGAAGTCCCACTTCGCTTCAGTGTCTCGAGCGGGAGTGGGACTCCGCTTTCTACCGACGTGGCAACGCGCTGGGAAAAGTTGTCACGTCAGCCCGAACGGAAGTCCCACTTCCGCTATGGCCCCGGACGAAAGTGGGGACTCAGTTATGGGACAAAAAATGTTTGTCCACTTTTTTCAGTGCTACGTCATGATCGAAATGGAAAAAAGTGGTGCCCACCATGCAAATCCCCTAATATTTAGTGGGACGATTTATAGGCCCAACTGCAAACTGCAAACAATTTTGCGTCCCCATAGAGAATTTTGTCTGAATTCGTCTTTATAAATCCTGGTTTTTGTTTCGGTTCCTCTTATAAATTTAGTTACAAAATATTCCATTCGTATAACTTAAATTAAAATAGATAAATTTTAGTTACAACGGTTGCCCTTAAACCTCAAAAATGTTATCCTAACCATTCTTAAATGTTATATAAAAAAAAATGAAACTTAAGGCAGCTAAATTTGAATAGTTCTCATTCTTAAATGTTATAATCATATCCGTTTGTCCAACGCCCGGCAAAAGATTCGCTATGCACAAGCAATGAATGCCCTCACTAGAGTTGGCATATTTTGGTTCATGGTATTTGTGTTTTCAAATTAACTGTCCACATTCTAAATTAAAGTGGACAGATAATTTGGGACAAAGAGAACTATATTAGAAGCATTGATTGTACTTCCATTATTTATCATACACTTCAATCATATCTTCATACGTGATTAGATTGAGTCTCAATCTGATATTTTTAATATCAAATCTAAACTAAATTCTTCATGAATTAGTTTTTGAGATTTTATTTCCACACTCGATCCAAATAGAGTTCGAATTTAAAATACAAACCAAACCCAATCCAAATTTATTCATCAATGCTTTTGTTTGTATTTGGATGCCCCAATATTTGCTAAAATGATTTACAAAACTACTACTTAGTCCTTATCATTATTGAGGCCAGCTTTTGCAAGTAAAAATGGGACCAATGTAAACATCATTAAAGGTAATGAGACAGCTCAATTTCATCCAAACATAGAATTTGAGAGGCACATTCCATCTTTTGGCTATTTGTTTTTTAACCCATAAGTTTGAGAAATATCTTTTGTTGACAGTGGAATGGATAAAGTTTAAAAAATATCTCTATCATCATACCGTAAGATATGTTAGATCTGATTCATATCGGAAGTATAATATTAAATTAGTAAACAAAAGAAGTAAACAACGAAGCATTGCATCACATCTCATAGCGTCCTCTTACACTTGCTTCAAACAGCTAACGAGCTAAAACCATGTGGAGGCCACCCTGTGCTCTGTTACTTCTTAATCCCTGTACTACCCTCGTCATATCTCATTATTTACCCTAATAAGAATATACTTCTGGTTAGTTATGAGAGGGTAAAATAGAGATTTTCCGCTGCAGACGGCGGGAAGTTGACGAGGCGGTCCCAGATCAAAGGCTGGCGCCGAATCACAAACGCTGGGCGGGCCCTACCCAGCGGACTCCAAATTCCTATCAAAAACCATTTTCCATCATTGGCATATACATGTCTTGGGTATTTTTTTTTAATAGTGCCAATTACTAATGACATATAAACTCGTAACGATCGTATAAGGCATGGTTATAGATTTGACACACTTTAAAAACATCAAATGTTGCAGACGTGCAAGATTTATAATGAGTTGATCATAATATCTATTAAAATTATATACCAATTCTATGAGGTGATTAAATTTGACAGAAATTATTTTGAGTTAATATCTATTAAATTTATTATTGGCGAAATTCCTTTGAGCCGAATTTCATTTTGATAGATTTTATTTACCAACCTATAAATTAACTAGTTAATGTATTATGTTAATTGTACATGAGATTGTAAATGCATGTAATTATGAGTACCTATCTCCTGAATTTGTAATCACACCCAAATGAATTTATATATAACCAAACAAATTAGATATCAATCATTTAGCAGGTCAAATCTTAAAACAAGAAAAGAAATAGTAATAACAGTGAAGTGAAAAAAAGAAAAAGAAAAAAAGGAAAGGACAAAATGGAACAGCATATATATACAGACAGAGTGTACATATTATATAGTATAGAGAGAAAGGGAAAGAAAAGAAAAGAAGAGTAGTGAGAGAAAAGTCTTGATCTAATCAAAAGGGGGGCCAAGTTTAGACCTAGACCTAGAGAGAAAAAACACAGGGCGAAGGTTTTACTCAACAGATTTGAAATCAAAATCCTCAATATGAGAGAAATTATAAGTATACACATTGGACAAGCCGGAATTCAGGTTGGAAATTCATGTTGGGAACTCTATTGCCTTGAACATGGCATCCAGCCTGATGGCATGATGCCTAGGTCCGTTTTTCTTCTTTTCAAATTTCAATTTTCCGTTTTTTTACTGTGTCATTTGATGTAGATCGATGTATATTTCCGTGAAAATGGTCTCTTATTTGTGTTTCCGTGTTGATTTGTATGTTTTTGTTATTAATTGTGTTTGTCATTTTATATGGTTAGTTCAGATTTCAATTATTTGCGAAATTAAATTCCAGAGGCAATATTTGAGATTCAATGTCATTGGATAGCATGTTAGTTTTGAGATTTCGCCTTGGATATATTTCTGTGTATATGTTCTTTTTTTTTCGTTTTAATTGTTTGTGTACCCGTTGATTTGTATGTTATTGTTATTAATTAATGGCGTTTTTCATTTTCTAGGTTTAGTTCAATTTTCTATTTGTGGAAGTTCTTATTTCTGAAATCCTTCAGTTCCAGAGGCAATGTTTGGGATTAAAGTCATTGATATTGAAATAATTCTGTTGGAGGTCTATAATTTTGATTATTTGGAAGGTTAATTGAATTGTTCTACGCTTAAGCGGTTCTCTTCTGGAAATTCTATGCTTGCCCTAAAATATTCAAGTGAAAGAAAAACATTTATGATTTTGCTATGTATAGAAGTAACCGAGAAATGAAGTTGGATCTGACGGATCAAGATGAAAATCAAACTTATTATTTTACCCGTGTTGTGTTACCTTGTGAGCTTGTTGGATGAACTGAATTTCTCTTGTAATTATTCTAAGTGAATTCTTTGTAAATTTGCAGTGACCCTACAGTTGGTTCTGCACATGATGCGTTTAATACCTTCTTTAGCGAAACTGGGTCAGGGAAGCATGTCCCCAGAGCTATATTTGTTGACCTTGAACCTACTGTTATCGATGAAGTTAGGACAGGGACATATCGTCAGCTTTTCCACCCTGAACAGCTTATTTCTGGAAAGGAAGATGCCGCTAACAATTTTGCAAGAGGGCATTACACTGGTAAGATGGTTAAGGGACAAAGATGTCTGTGGTTTCTTTCTTAAAAGGTTTTCTGTATTAAGTAATTGTTGAAATTGAATTTCTGGTATTTTTTGCTGTAGTTGGAAAAGAGATTGTTGATCTATGCCTGGATAGGGTGAGGAAGCTGGCTGATAACTGCACTGGCTTGCAAGGTTTCTTGGTTTTCAGTGCTGTTGGTGGCGGTACTGGTTCTGGGTTGGGATCTTTATTGTTGGAACGCTTGTCTGTGGACTATGGAAAGAAGTCTAAGCTTGGGTTTACCATTTATCCTTCTCCCCAGGTAATTATTAGTTATAAATTAGCGAATTAAGATCTTTCGGATTTCGGCATTTTTTCTTCTTGAATGAGTTTTCAGTATGATTGTCTTGTTAATTAGCTGCAGATGAGTATGAATGAGCATTCAAATGTGGGAATGTGAATATTTAATTAAGTTGAACTAGTGTTATATTGGTTTTTGCATGCTGCAATTTCCAGTGTGTATATGATCTGGTGTGGCAAGTTCATCTATTGAATTTTCTTATCATTTACTATTGAGTTCAGTTAGAAATGTAAAAATAACCGCTAGGAATGACAACATCAATTTGATATGGCGTGCAGGTTTCAACTGCTGTGGTAGAGCCTTATAACAGTGTTCTGTCTACCCATTCTCTCCTTGAACACACCGATGTGTCTGTACTCTTGGACAATGAAGCCATTTATGACATTTGCAGGAGATCTCTAGATATTGAGAGGCCTACATATACCAACTTGAACCGATTGATCTCTCAAATCATCTCATCTTTGACTACCTCTTTACGGTTTGATGGAGCCATTAATGTGGATATTACTGAGTTCCAGACCAACCTCGTACCATATCCCCGTATTCATTTCATGCTTTCATCTTATGCCCCTGTCATCTCAGCAGAGAAAGCATACCATGAGCAGCTATCAGTCCCTGAGATAACTAATGCAGTGTTTGAGCCTGCAAGCATGATGGCAAAATGTGATCCTAGGCATGGGAAATATATGGCTTGCTGTTTGATGTATCGTGGAGACGTTGTTCCCAAAGATGTCAATGCTGCTGTTGCTACCATTAAAACCAAAAGGACAGTTCAATTTGTTGACTGGTGAGCAAGATGAGTTTTCACATGCATAAATTCATTGTCTAGGAGAATTGAAGAGAGAGATTTAATCATTATATTTCCATGTCAGCTAACTCAAATTTCTGTCCATGATGTTTCCAGCCTCAGCTGTTATAACATGCCAACTAGGGTAGAATCATGTGCATCTCCATTTAATCATCCATTTGCAATATATTATATATAAACCACCTGGAACTCACTCTTCTGCATGCTTTTACTGTTTGACTGGTCTTTCGTTTCACACACTTATTTGTTTAAGTATCCCGTTTGCACCTATGAGCATTCCTCCTTGCAGTTGTTATCATTTTGTTCAATGTTGCATGCACATGAACACACAAGCACCAGTACAATGGTGGTATATTCTATGTTCTAATATAAACCTTAAAGCCTCCTCTTCTTGGTTGTGGCAGGTGTCCTACTGGCTTCAAATGTGGTATCAACTATCAGTCTCCAACAGTGGTACCTGGTGGTGATCTTGCCAAGGTTCAGCGAGCAGTGTGCATGATTAGCAACAACACAGCAGTTGCAGAAGTTTTCTCGCGCATTGACCACAAGTTTGATCTCATGTATGCCAAGAGGGCATTTGTTCACTGGTATGTTGGTGAAGGAATGGAGGAAGGAGAATTCTCCGAAGCTCGTGAAGACCTTGCTGCTCTTGAAAAGGATTACGAAGAAGTTGGTGCTGAAGGTGTTGATGATGAGGACGAAGGTGAAGATTATTGATCATTAGCATCTTGTAAATCAGTTGGTTATGTGGGTTTTGCTCAAACATCCCTTTATTTCTGCATTGAATCTTTTTCTGTATTACAATTTCTCTAACTCAGTATGGACTTCTTGATGTGTTTGTTTGCCAATGTTGATCAAGTGCTTATATGAATAGCAAGAGATTATTATCAAGTATTGCTTCGTAGATCTATGCAGTAACATTTGCAACATCACATGAGAAGAAACAAGGACAAAATTATATTTCATTTGCAACTTCAATCCCCACTAAATAAGAAAGCATTAAATAATACTGACAATGTCATTGCCTTTATACTGTCATATAATTGTTGTTCCAAGTTGAGCCAGACATTATTAACAAGAGACATACTAACACTGCACATGCTTCCCGACCAAAGCACTCTATATTAAATTCTTCTCACCTACAAAGTTTTCGTGATCCGCATTGGCTCAGTTACTAGCTGATATACATCATCAAACTATAATTTTATAGGCACACGCGAAAAAATTACCAAAAGCTTTCCGTCTGCTGCAAGTAAAATATTTACAGGATCTCCAGGGCGTATATGTCTGTCTAGGCCAGAACTGTAAAATCAGATAAGAGTCAATTAGAACAAAATCAGTCAGCAAAGTTTTCGCAACTTCTAAGAAGCAGTAGAACCTAAGGAAAGGAATTACAGTTGACACAGTCACAGTCTAGAAAATATCACACAGAAAAGGAAAAGAAAAGAAAAAAACCCTGCATTTTCATTTAATCATTTTTTTTCAGTCTGTAATTTATTCATGCACCAAGGGGTATCAACATAAATTTAGACCAAGAACGAAAAAATGTATGATATAATTTCAAGAATTACAATCGCTTAATGTAATCATTATTATATGTATTTACAGCATATAATAAATCTATTTGTGTCTACATGCAGATGCAATCATGTCAAACTTAAAATTTTGCAAAATTTCTTGTTTGCCGTCTATTCTGTGTGTAATAAGTAATTCTCATCTATTGGTAGATCAAGAAAATCTCCCATAAAGACATTGATATATTATAAACCTACTCAAGAAACCAGACGTACGCAGATCCAAAGCTCATGCAGTCAGTAGATTGATGAGAATGCATAGAACATGGAAAACTAGTCTCCACCGTGATCTTGGTATCTCATGTTGTTTGGTGCAGTATTCAACCGCGTAACATCACCTGAACCAAAAATGTGCATAAGTTGATAATCTTTTACAATAAGATTAGTAATAATAAAACAGAAAGTTCAAATTTCTACCTTGGTTATGACCCCTATTATGAGTGTCAAAGAAGTGGTTCGTATCAGGTGCCAGGAAGGAAGACCTAGAGAAGCTCTCCAATATATCTGCAAATTTTTAAAAAGAGAAAGAAAAAGAGAGAAGAAAATGAAACAAAAGCTGATTGTTGTTGAGTTTGTGTGTGTGTGTGTGTGTGTGTGTGTATGAGAGAGAGAGCGAGAGCAGACCAGCTTCGTTTGAGAAGTCAGCTGAAAGATCCGGGAGACCAAAGTTCCCAAAATATGCAAATGGAGAAGCGTCCGGATCCAGTAGAGTTTCATTTAGGGGTTGTGAGTTAGACTCTGCACTACTGAAAGATGAAACAGATGCATCTCCCATAACAGCACGATGTTCCACGAGGTGGTTGTGTGCCCGGAAATCGAAAGGTAAGCTGCCAGCAAAGTCCGGTTCTGGTTTAATCATAACCCCACCTAACGAATGAGGTGTTCCCCTATTTGAGCTCTGAGCCAACAACATATTTCCAGTAACATCTATGTTTCCGACGTGTGAAGACATATCAACGGCTCTTTGCATGGACGAGTGCATTGATGGTCTAGAAGGGCTGAATACATTAGGTAAAGCAGCAGCAAGAGGAAGTTGCATGTTCTCTGGCTTCATAGTATGTCTACCATTTTCAATACCAAAGCCTCCAGCCGAGTTTTGATGCGCTAAACAAGACAAACGACAGGATAAGGAAATAAGATTTTTTTTTATTTGTTCCGAAAAAGTGTGGATAAACCAACAAATATTTATTTCTTAGCCACTAAGATATGTCCTCAAAAACAAGAAAGAAACAGCTACAAGGCAAAGAATGGTTATTAACGACTTTTAGTGTCCATCTTACTTGAGGATGCATGAGATCCATTAGCCATGGGTATGGAAACCATCCCTGCTTGCTCTAATCTACCCATCAAATTGACCTGCTCGGAAAGTAACTTGTTGAATTCCATAATCTGATCTTTCACCATCAATCTCAGATAATATGCCTTGAAAAATTCCTGATTCTCTTCTTCCAGCTTTTGCCAAACTGAAACAAAGACGTGAAGTTAAAATTTTGAATGGTTTATCAGTATATACCGTAAACAACAAAGGGCTTATTAATATTAGGAAGAAAAGGACTACGACTGGGTAAGAGACTCAATACTCAGCTACTTTATACATATCCTATCTCATATTGGAGAGAGCAATACTCGCCCACAGCTGACAGCATACACCAATACACATGTATTTTATAATAAAAGAAGATGAAACATAGAAGACAATTGTTGGCAAGTGTTGTTGATAAATTCCATTGAAATGATTTTATTAAAAGCATACGGGGAAGACCAACCAAGCATCTTAAATTTCACCGATCCATACTTTCTACAGTCAGAACTACCTGTTGTCTTCCAAAATTTGCATGAACCAAAAATATCATCTAAAAAGCCTGTCATGACATGTATTCATGATGCACCAATTCTCATTACCGTTTATATATTTAAACCACAAGGGTTACATGGAACAGGAACTCTCGTGTTGTCTTCAACACCAGTTTTACCATACCCCATCCATGTACTGAAGCAAAAGTTCTTCCTAGATGATTTCACTGAGAAATATAGAGTTCTCTAATTTGCAGCAATCCCTGGTGTGGTTCCCATGCTCTTAACCTAATTCAAATGGAAAAATTAGACTTTTAACAAACTTCAAATTTTGGTTTCGGTCATGTATAATCTAGCCCCATGATTAATGTAAACCTTGACAGCTGAATTCATAAGTTCATTATAAAAGGCGATTTTAGGGACACTAGAAATTCACATCATCTCGAGAAACTAGGATTTCATTCTCTAGACCTGATAATAAATAATGGCCGGAAACTGCACTATATTACTACAAGCTGCTGCAGACGTGGGTAGCTCGGGAAAACCATATTTAAAATTGCTAGATAAAGTATCGTTATAGGCTCTCATTCTTTAAAATTAAGCATTTGGAGGATGATGAGACTTCAATACAAAAAAACAATCAAGAAAAATACCACATGTTAAGGGCGTTTTCACAAACAATCAAAACTACTATTGGTGCAAATGAGAACTATAACATATTAGACTGATTAACTAAAAAGAGGCACCATTTTCAAGCTTTAGGACAAATACCTTCAAATGACAAACAGCTTCAAGTAGACATGCTGTTTACCTTAAAAGGTGAGGGATAAAGAAAGAACGATATGTATATGCTTTTACAAAGCATCCACAGCTACGAAATCACCAATATTAATCCTTGCTAATAAACGTTGGACTTTGAACTATTTTGAAAAATCAGATGGATAAAATGCATGAAGCACCTCAAATGCATCAGCCCCACAGAATATACTACAAGCAGGAGACATTCAAGCGGATTAAGAGAAAAATACCCAGCTTTGCGAAACGAGGTTCTATGTTGTCCCGAACTAAAAGAAGATCCATTACTTCTTTCTGGTTCATATAGTGACGAAGGCACTGTTCTATGCCATTTTGCACCTGAAATTACAGATTTATAGGTTGAAGGAAATCAGTTTTAGCAGACAGAACCTAGAGACGAAATACAAATACATTTCTTCCTTTCACTGCTATCAAGGCATATTAAAAGCAAGAAATTCAGCCAGAAGTAAGATGTGAAAAAAATACTAATGATAAACTCTCCCAAAACATGCAAATCTGTTCTGGCAAGACCAATTTACATAATAGATAATGCTACAATTCTAGCTTCAAAGGGCCTACATGCTACAAATGTAGAAATAGGAAATTAAACAAGTCTACAACTTTTTTCAACATATGAACAAAGACTTAGAAATATTTTGGATTAGCATAAAATTTAGATTCTTTCACATGCTATTCTAGGAATTTGAGATTCCTGTAATAATCCCAGATGTAGGAATTCGAAATTTTCTGGGCTTCACTTTATTTTTAACCGTCTAAATTCTCCATATAATTTCTTATAATTGCCTGTATCAAGCTAGAGCACACTTTTGGTTGATTTAATAACATTTCTTGAGTCTGCTATGATTGTCATTATAGGAGATACACTAAAAGGGGAAGGGAAAAAAAAGGCCGAGCGGAGAAAGAAACAACCCTAAAATCTTAGCTATGTTAGCTATACCATCTCCGCCGAGAAAATTTTCAAACAGCCCATTAAAACGACATGTCAACATTTGGTAAAAGGTTCAGAGATCTCAAATTAACTATGTTACCTGTATGTAATGACAAAAGGTACCATTTCGATATATAAATCAACCAACAGCCCAGTCCATATCGCGGTTTACTAATAAAAACAAATTGCATTTAATGAGTTCGCTAACAGACCTTGATTTGATTTTTAAAGCCTCATCTGCCAAGATGTTTCTGGTATTATTTTTCATAGTACTTTACATATAAGAGAGAGTAAAATAAAGCCTTATAAATACTCATCTTCTTTCAGTATTTTAGATGTATGTTAACTTGCCCTAATTACCGTAAACACCACCTTTTAGATGTATCTTCTTATTTGGAGAGTTAACAAACCTTCATGCTAATCAAATAAGACATGGAGTATGAAAATGGACAACTTAGCAATAAGACATGCAGCCTCAAAGCTTTAACGACCGACTTGAGGTTAGAAGCATTCCAACAACAGTTCAAATTCAATAGCGTACCCGCTGTATTTCTTCACATGAGATTTTCATGCGCTCTCCACCAGACATTTTGGCAAGTTACTGAGAAATAATGTAATGAGATTCAAAAGACAACTGGTTTGCTTGCTTTCAAAACAAAGTCCTTGTCACTGAACCTGCAAAGATAATGAGATTAACTGCTAAATTCCACCTAAGAGCAAATTTAACAAACGCTTTCAGTTATGAGAGAAGCCAATTAAACCGGCAGAAATGCAAAATTCTTGAATATCTGCAGAAAGGATGGTGAGAAAGGTATATATAGACTTGCTCGTTTAAGAGAGAAAAAGACAAGAGATATTGGTATGGTGAGGTGTGTTAAGGATGATAGTGAGAGAGTTTTGGTTAAGAATGAGGAAATCAAGGCGAGGTGGATGACGTATTTTGATAGGTTATTTAATGGGAATCAAGTACAGAATATTGGAGACCTTTCTTTCCCGATTGGAGAGGTGAACCATGATTTCATACGTAGAATTCAAAGGAAAGAAGTGCAAGAGGCCCTTAAAAGGATGAAACCAAAGAAGGCAGTAGGACCTGATAGTATACCGATTGAGGTTTGGAAGTGTTTAGGAGAAATAGGTGTTGAGTGGTTGACTAACCTTTTTAATAAAATACTTAGAGTTGAGAAGATGCCAATAGAGTGGAGGAAAAGTACTTTGGTGCCATTATATAAGAATAAAGGAGATGTTCAAGATTGTTCAAATTATCGTGGTATTAAGCTTATGAGTCATACTATGAAGTTGTGGGAAAGGGTAATTGAGCATAGATTGAGAAAAAATTGTGAGCATTTCGAGAGAACCAATTCGGTTTTATGCCCTGGACGATCAACTATGGAAGCAATACATCTAATAAGGCAGTTGATTGAGCGTTATAGAGAGAGAAAGAAGGACTTGCATATGGTGTTCATAGATTTGGAAAAAAGCTTACGATAAGGTTCCCGAGAGGTAATTTGGTGGGCGATGACTAAGAAAGGTATATCTCGAAGTATATTGATCTTATTAAGGATATGTATGAGGAGTCGGCACCCAAGTGTCGAGTTTGCGGCGGGATAAGTGAAGAGTTTCCTATTACAATTGGGGTGCATCAGCGTTCAAGCACTTAGTCCTTTTTCTGCTTTACAATGGTTATGGATGAACTCGACCCGAGTGTATACAAGATCCAATACCGTGGTGCATGCTTTGTTTCTTTGATGATATAGTTTTGATAGATGAGACAAGAGCGGGTGTTAATGCCAAGTTGGATGTATGGAGACAAACCTTAGAATCTAAAGGTTTTAGGATTAGTAGAAGTAAAACAGCAGTATATGGAGTGTAAGTTTAGCACTAGCGTAACGACAGCAAAGCAAATCAGTAGTAACTTTGGGTGACAAAAATATCTCGGAGAGTGAGTATTTTCGATACCTTGGTTCTATTATTCAAAAGGACTGGAGAGCTTGATGGAGATGTAGCACATCGAGTTAAAGGCTGGTTGGTTGAAATGGAAGAGTGCGACGGGTGTTTTGTGTGATCGTAATGTACGGCGAGATTGAAGGGAAAGTTTTACTGAGAACCGTCTGTTAGACCGGCATTATTATATGGTACGTAATGTTGAGGCAACTAAGGGGTGTCATATTCAGAAAATGCATGTAGCGGAGATGCGTATGTTAAGATGGATGTGTGGGCATACGAGAATGGATAGAGTAAGGAATGAGACTATTCAGAAGAAGGTTGGTGTAGCACCTATTGAAGATAAGATGAGGGAGAACCGTTTGCGTTGGTTTGGGCACATTAGACGAAGGCCAAGTGATGCTCCGGTTAGGAGAATTGAAGGATTATGTAATGTAGATGGCGTTAGAGGTAGAGGGAGACCGAGGAAGACTTGGATGGAGGTGATAAAAGGGGATATGAATCTGCTAGAACTAGATGAGAGTTGTGTTTGGAATCGAAAGAAATGGAGAGATTGCATCCATGTGGATGACCTTACGTGATTCTTACTTTGGTTCATGTAGCCGACCCCAATCTGTTGGGATTAAGGCTTGGTTGTTGTTGTTGTTGTTGTATCTGCAGAAAGGATGGTCAAGTAACAGGGCTTCTCTGGGAAACTTTAGGACGAAGAAAAATAAAAGTAGACCACAGGTAATCAATTATACATCTATTGATTTCACAAATTTGAAAAAATAAAAGGAAAATGATTAGAGCAAAGAAAGAGGCAAATCGTGCACACCCATCAATAACAGTATCTTCAGAATAAAGATTCAAGAGAAAAAACATGTGTCGCAACAAGCAAAGCAGATGAGTAAGTCCGAAAAATGAAACCTCCAAATTTTTAACCAAAAGCTTAAGTTAAGCAGGCTTAAACACTTGAAGAACTTGGTAAAGCTCACTGCATGACCAAAAATTTGTCAAATAAAGGCTGTTTTAGTTTTACTTATTTTCCACATAGAATGAAAGCATCTACAATACTTCAGCTACAAATACAGAAATGAAACATTTGCAAGCTTTCTGCTATATATTCAAGAAATAGCAACCATATATTTATAAAGCAGTCGAAACATTTATTAAATTTCATAAATCAAACCTAGCCCATTAAATTTCATAAAATTTTGAAACTACAATTCCCTGAAAACAAAAAATAAATTTGTCGAATTTAGCTCTGGTACACTTTTAACAGCTGAAATGGCACAACAAACTTGGATTGCTTTGTTGATGTAAATCCCTGAAAACCTAATCCTAGGACATTAGGATGGCACACACTCCAAGAACCCATAACTATCTTTTCACATAGAAAACCAAGTGGTAAAACATAGAATAAGAATGTTATCGTGATTTTTTAAATCATTGTATAACTGTTACTTTCTGTATTTTCAGATTTTCCTTTGATTGTAATGGCCTCGGCTATTTGTGTATTAATGGAAATATAATTTATTTAGCAAAAAAAAAAAAAAAAACATAGAATAAGAATGTTGTAAGTACCAAATGGGGGAAACCTTCCCAAGAAACCCAATAACAGCAGAAATTCCACTAAATTCCCTTCAAGAACTTCCTTTCTTTCTTCACCCCATACCCAAGAACTTGATCAAAACTTCAGGAATTAACAGAGTAAAACAATCAAATAAATATCACAACCAAAGCAAGAAAAAAAAAAAAAGACACAATAACTCAAAAAAGTTTACAAATTATCGAAAACCCACAAGTTTTCTTGAATTTCCAGACCTCATTCCAGTAAAGCAGACATCAAAAGGAACAATCTTTTTTTCTCAATAGTTTTTTTCTTAAAGAGAAAGAAAGCAAAGCCCTTTAATCACGAAAGGCTTTAAATTTAATAAAAAAGTTAAAAAAAAATTAAACAAACAAAGAACATAAAAACAAGAAGAAGAAGAAAAAAAAAAAGGAAAGCTTTAAACATAATCAAATACTCCTTCGCTCCAAATTATCTGTTCACATTTATTTTTAATATGTCCCAGAGTAACTATCTAACATTCAAAAATTTCCCTGCAAAACAAGTGGTTAACAAATAATTTGGGACTGGAGCATGTACAGAAAAAAGAAAAAGAAAAAGAATGATCACTAAGGAATAAAATAACATACCGACTAAAATCCAAAAGACAGTTACTTTTAGCTAACAAAAAATCACCTGAACAATTGTGAAGTTGTTTGAAGATATTTAATGAGATATTATTATATATATAAAAAAAAAGGTGGTGATGAAAATGGGAAAAAAGTATTTAAAAGGCAAAAAGGAGTCTTTTGGTATTGGTTTTTGCATTCTTCTTGAGATTTTGCATAGCTCTGCAACTTTCTTGTTATTTCTTGGAATTTTATTCTAAATTTTTCTTCTTTGTTTTTTTTTGGGGGAATAATAAGGAAGGGGAAAAGGTGGAAAATATGACGTGGCAACACGGCCCATTACATACCTGTCGTTGTGCTTTGCACGCGTGTAACTCCACTTTCTCAATATTCTCTTTTTGTTTATATCAATATAGCTCTTCTAAAGTTTAAATGTTTTCGTTTTGGTCCCTACAACTTTTGCCTTTTTTTTTTTTTTTTTTCTTGGGGTGGGGGGAGTTAGCAAGCTGGACGCTTAGGTCCGGTATCCCAGGCAGAGGTATTCCCCACTGGGCTACAACCTCTTGATTGCCTTTTTCTTTCTTGATATGTTGTGATTCTTGTATAGAGATGTGCTTCACTATAGCAATATACATCAAACTATAGCCTAGTAGTTTTTCGGTTGGCTAGTTCGGTTGGGATATGAATAATAAGTTATTTCTTAGTTGACCGTTATTTGAGTATTAATTCGACTAATATGACTAATATTTAGTTGACTAATTTGATTTGGAATCTGAATAATTATTTGTTTCTTGGTGGATCAATATTCAGGTATTGACCGACTAGTCTAATAAGAGCTTGGAAAGGACAAAAGAATACAATATTAATTTGCTTCCTAAGTCCATGACTTTTTTTGAGTTATGAGAATTGAAAGTGAATTTACTTTACCTTCAAGTATAAAGAATATGCTGTCGTTTATTTTATTTTTATAAAAGAAATATATGCTGTTTGGATGTATGTATATGCCATGTGGAAAAAGATAAAGAAAATTCTGAGCCCATATAAAAAGCCCAGTTTAAAGTACTTGAGGCTTTACTTCAAGGCCTGAAGCCCACTTATAGATCGTTTATTAAAGGCCCAAACCATTGACCCGCTAGTGATTTTCTACAACTGAAATTATCCAAAAAAAAAATTCTTAAGATTTCCATCAACAAACAATTAATTCACTAGTATGCAGTTCAAGACTCCCTTGTTGTTCTAAATTGGTTACATGATTTTTTTTTTATTTTTTTTTTATGCAAATTGGTTACATGATTCTAAATGAAAATAATTATTCCTAAACATTATCTCAAACCGTCTTCTCAAATGATCATCCGTCCAAATATGTTCAACACAATATTTATCTAACACCGGAACTAAAACACTTCAACGCAATACCTCATTCCACATAGAATAAGTTTGACAATTTTGATTGATCGTGGTTCTAAACATTCACTATCAATTTTGGATATTCATTTTGACATAACGAGTTCGGTTACTAAATAAGTGATTGTAGGTGCTGTCAGACAGGCGCTTCCTTGTATCCCGCTTGTCGGTACATAAAGGAAAAGACGAGAATAGACTTCAGACACCAGAACTTTGCTAAAGATTTAGAGAAGTCTTGGAAACAGGAAGAGGACATTCAAACCAACATGAGAAATGTCCAAGAGAATCATGAAAATTGGACCCGGAATCTGAAAAATGGATAATTGAAGAAATCAAAGCCCGACTAAAGTTGGCTGCTTCCAAGAAATCCAACTGGCAAATTTGATATTATGGATGACTGGTTACGTAGGAACCGTTTCGTTTGTATAGGCTGGTCCGGTCTATAGCTCTTTCCTTGACAGCTATCACTCATGCAGCGACAAAGACCCGCAACTCTCGAAGGGGCCACCAACCGCCGGAATAACTGTAACAAACCCTCCCTTTACTTAATGGATTGCGCTTATTCTCTTTCAATTAACAAAATAAGAAATGGGAGAGGTACCCAGAGACAAGGTAGGGCGTAGTAATCGACAAAATGCTTCGGGAAGTTGAAAATAAGCATAGATACGGAGATTACCGAATAAAGTCACGTTTTGGACGGGGGCGTGACATTCCAGTTGCTTCATTGATCATGATTTTGAATAGAAATTGCTATACATTACAAAAAAGCTTAAAAAATTAATGCTACTATTGATCATTTTTCAAAAATTGAAAATCAAGAATCTGGTTTCGGACAACCTTAAATGATCCAACTAATTTAAAATGTTCTCATTTCAAATCTAAGCTAACTAGTACAAAACATCTGATATTAACATAGGAAGATCCCAGAAAGAATCATTGCAAATATGGATATTTTCCCAATACTCATTCACTCCATTCATAGCATATAGTGATGCTGAAATCTGTCTTTCAACTTTCACGTTTTCAAAATCTTGACCTTGATTTTCAGCCATGATCCCACCATCTCTTCTGGGCAGCACCAAATTCTCTTGTGCATTTACAAGAATCTCATCAAAATCGGTCGTAAATGTCGATGAATCATCCATTCGATGAATATGAGAAGATCCCATTTCAAATCCACCCATGAAATAGCTCAAATCTGGCTTATATGCATCATCAAATAGAGGATTGGCAGATTTCTCAGGAACATTATTACTCAGACTACTCCCACAAGGACTACTTTCAGTACTACCATAAACGGTCGTCTCATAAGGACTGCTTCTAACCGATTGAGTTACTTCTTTGTTAGTACTGTCACAACTGACACTTGTCTTGGTAGTTGAGGATCCAAGGGAGGCGATTTTGTTCCGATTTTTCTTCTGATTAAGAAGATTTCTAATCTTCAAAGACAAAGCAGGATTGCAAGGGACATGATTCATGAAATTGGTTCGAGTATTCGATCCACGAAGAAGAAAGGCAGCTTCATCATAAGCCAGAGCAGCTTCTTCAGCAGTATCGAAAGTCCCTAACCACATTCTGATCTTTTGAGTTGTGTTCTTGATCTCTGCTACCCATTTCCCTGATGGTCTTTGTCTAACCCCAACAAACTTTCTTTTGCAATAATCTTTCTTCTCCATCCTTAACTTTTTCAAAAAAACTAGGAGAAAAAAGTATGTTTTGGTGATGATTCTGACAAATGGAGGCAAGAGAGGATTTTATAGTAGTAACATTCGTGGAGGGGTTGTCTTGATTTTGTTGTCTTTTAGGAAAATTTAATTTGTTCTTTCTGAATAGTTGACTGAAATTTCAATGAAGATAGTTTTTTTTTTCCTTCAAGAAATTGTTTATATGTAAATGTATTTGTTCATGCTTACATTTCCTCACATCATAATATGATGCCCAACACGTTGTTTGTTTTTCTTTCTTTAGGAAAATTTTGGATGTTTATTGGCTCTCATTTTCTAAAGCTTAAGATACCTAACAATCATTACAATTCAAAACTAATCATGGGGTAGTTGTAAATGATAAAAAAAAAAAAAAAAAAAAGTCAAAATCATTATATTCAAGAAATTCGTGTTCAACCCAAGTTGACGTATAACAAAATTTGAACTCTTAATCAGATGAAGACTTGATCAAGAGCTCTTTCAACGTGGTAATGCAAATATGAGTGACCTCCCTTTAGCGTTAGTAAAGCTGGGTCTTGAGAACTCTTGAACAAACATTATATTATTTGTTGCCATTTTGATCATAATTACACATGTATTAATCCAAACTACTATCCAAAAATAATAACTGTAGTTCTTGGATTTGAGGATTTTTAAGAGTTGACTCTCCACACTAGGGATTAAGGAGGGATGTTTTCTTTAAATTATGAAATAGGGAGGGATTAGGCAAGGCTGCCATTTGGATACACGCCAGAGTTCCTAAGAAAATAGCCTTTGAACTGATGATTAATTATATTATAGTAATGGTATTATTACATTATTAACTAAACAAACAAACATATGTACTAACTCATGAAGGAAATGAGAATCTTTAGAATGCACGCTAACTTTAATCGAATCTGATGTTACTTAAAGCTGCCAAATATTACAATTTTTTTTGTTTTTGTTTTTTGCTTACATCAATGAAGCTTTTATTAGATTAAATATGAGATCCATCTGTTAAGAGAGTAAAAATATTGTTGCTGATGGAAGCAATCAAGTCAACGTTTTGAATTTTGTGGAGTATTATATAAAATGCTGTTCGCAGAAGAAAAGCCGCCCCTTTTATTACCTATGCTCCGGCAGAGGCTAAGCTTGGAAGGAGGATGAGGAAGACAGTTCCGGCAGCCAGAGATGGCCTAGACCGAAAGCCTTTGGGGCACATGATTCACCAGAGAGCTGCTAATGCTGACGTGAGAGAATTACCAATGCAGAACACTTGGTGTTGCACAAGGCACAGCAAAATGCAGTTAAGAGAAATTACAATGGACAGAATACCAGACTATACTATCGAGAAATGGCCCAAGAGGAAAAACCTAAAGGTCTATTGAGAGACACAAATGATCTAACAATAGAAATAGACAAAACCAAATTAGTTGTGGGCAGTAGCATAAACACTTAGTTGTAGACGCCAGCCAAAATAGATACGGATACCGGTCTAAGATGGCAAAAAGGGAAAAGAAAAAAGGTAAAGAAAAGTGGTAGCTAAAGGTCACTTAAAAGACACAAAAGTTCTTGCAGATTTCCTCAATCTTCATGTGTGCGTGTTACAATTATGATCACCAATAGGGCAATGATGGGTCGTAAACAAAGCTAGATATTTGAAAGGAAAGAAGAGGGAAAAATAGAATAGAAGAGCACAAATAGAGGACCCAAAATCTATTCATATAATCACTGGTATAGGAACTCGGACACAAATGAATGACCATTTATATTTCATCCTTGTACTCGACAACAGACAACTTTAAGAAAACAACAAGACCGATCAAAACTGTGACAAGAATCGCCAATCTGACAACTCTTACATATGACCATCGAACCAAATCTCAAGCCACAAAGGTTCAACCCTTTCTCTCCTACTGAAGTTTCAACTGTAAAGACTCTGAAATATACACATTCTACAGGGAAAATGTTTGCATCCTTACTCGCCATACCTTCACACTCACCACCACACAACCAAGATGAGGTTGATGCATAACCTTCAAGAGCAAAATAAATAATGGGAACAACTCATGAGAAAGAATTGGGTAAAATATGATAGACAAAAGGTAACCCCCAACCAAACCGCAAACATTAAATCAATTGGCTATATCATGAGAGCATGGATTGCAAAGTAAGCTGCTGCTGAGGCTGCAAAGATGACCATGTTGATGCCAGGGCAGCAGGTGGTAGTGTCTGTTGAAGCTGCCGCAACAAGGTTACCATTCTACTCACAGTTTGCTCGGTAGCAAGGTCCTTGCCGGCACAAAGAACCTACAGGGAAAGCATATTCCGTCAGAAAAGTGAATCTTAACCGCCAAGTATGTTTTAACTTTTAAGGTAGCCAAATATTCATCATTCATTCTTCATTAGCTTGGCTATTATGGGCCAAGAAGCAATTCTCATGTGTTCCGGAAAAAGGAGCTAAAGCAAGCAGATTGTCCATGAAAACAAGTACGACCTTAATCTTTTTGGCCCACCACTACACTACCCACCATTTCTCATGATCTGTAGGGGTTGCTCCCTTCTTTTCACCTTCAACACACAGCCTCTAAACCACCTCAACCTAGACCCTTATAATTTGCACCCCTCACGCTCCCTTAGACAGAAACAACACCCAAACCCAATGGCATGTCACTACTATCTCCCATGAAGGACCCTAGATCATGGTTAACATATAAAGGAAGCCGTTCAACTACAACATGCAATTCAGGAAAACCAGGAACATTGCAATATCATTCTTAAGAAAGCAAAAAGAGGTCACCGGGTGTTTAAGTATGTTTGCGACTTTTGGTGGGTTAACCCTTATTACCCCCCCCCCAACACCCACTCCTTTTCCCCCTCGGGGAAGAGAAGTGAAGGAAGGAGGTGAGATACAACTATTTTCTTTTACATTTAACTCCTTTGCTTGTCTTTACAATTTTGGTGGATATCCATTAATTAAGTTAGAAAATATCCTAGCTATTTTTTACAGCATAACCAAATGACATTTACAATTGAACACAGAGAACAATGATGCAGTTTGACTTGAAGATGTCTAATGGTAATGAAAGCCCAGACATACTTTAGTAAGTAGCAATTAACTAACCTCGGCAAATACAGAGACAATTTTAGGCAGATATTGGTTGTTGGGACCCAAGAGCTCCCTATCCGACCTGCAGAATGGAAGATCAAATGATCACACTAAAAAACAGCTAATACAACGTGACAAGGGATATATGCGATAACAGAAGAACTTTCGGGGAACAAATCAAAATACTAATTCCTAATCACTTGCCTTTCAACCATCGAACAAAGCTGGTCATGAACTGCTTTGGCTTCAATCAGATCACCTTTTATTGGCAAACAGTTCAGCCATGCAGGAACAACCTGAAAGAGAATTATTGGTCAGAAAACTGAAAAGACAACAAAAAAAAGGAAAATACAGGTAATCACTCTCGTACCAAATTGAATTTCCCCATTTCTGGACTTCAAAAATGAATGCACAATTTCTAAACCCAGAACAGTTGACAGTGATGAAATAGATCGTTTGACTTATCCACATAAACTCAGAAAAAAAGTTCTCCAAATTAATTCCAAGGCTATACTCAGGACATAGACCAGTATGTCAAATCCCTAATCGTCTCCATGCAAATTATGAGTTTTTAATAAGCTAATATAATCAGCCCCTTAAAAGGTTCACCTACTGGAAGAGGAAAGGACAACAAACAAAACAAAAATCAAACCACCTGTGCTGAGTCGATACTGTCACGATGAAACAGACATATCTTCCCAAGTGCAGACACAGCATTGTCATATGCCATCACATTATCAGGCTGCAGAGCATTGGGATGTCGTATAACGACATTTAACCTTGAAAGGGCCTCTGAATAAAGTTGAGCAAACATAAAAATGACATTACTTGTCAAACAACCCAAGAAAGGAGAAATAATTAAGGCTAAGTCATCCGAACGGCATCATACCTCCAGCAAGTGGTTTAAAAACAGAGCCACCAAATTCAGCACATACCCCAAGTCCATAAACGGCAGCCTGAGAAAAATAATAAGAAGGTTCAGCATGAATACGCACAGGCAACTCCATCAACAATTCAAACCAAATTAATGAGTGCATAAAGTTTCTTACAGCCACAGATCTTTTCCCAACAATTACCAACATCAGAGACTACGTTACCTTAATGTAGCCATTTCAAACTTTAACTTGTAAATAGATCATTCGAAATCAAAGTGTCTTACACAGAAAACAGGGATCAAAGGTTAAAAATAACAGACATAAGAGAAGCATCACTTGGGATGCACAGATAAAAGTTAAGTACAAAATTTCAGTATTTTTGCGTGTGAGAGCAACTTGCAGTCAAGGACTATCAATATCGGGATTCAGGAAAATAGAGAGAAAAAAAAAAAAGAATCCATCATTGGTGTATCTATAGATGATTCATTTTCATATAATAATGAAATATAAGTGGACAAAAGAAACATATTTCAATGTCAAAGAATAAAGTGGAACCAGGGAACACCTAAGATGAAACATTTTTAAGACTTTTTTTGGACTTGACAGTTCAAAAAAATTTAACCTGCAAATTTATTTGGTAAAATTTCCAGATTTCAGTTGCAAAATTGAACAAACCTGTCGGACATCTGGGTTCTCATCATTGCAAGCTTCCAAAAGGAAAGGAAGATATGTGTCGTAATACCTGTTTTAAAACAAAGAGAGAATAAAATTTGACGGAAAACAGTACTAGGTAGAAAGATAATTACAGGAGGCAGAAATACATACTTGAGAGCTTTTTCACGACATTGCTCCGCAACATCATCAAAGATGCAAATAGCTATTCTTCTCTCTTCAGGAGTTTTGTCTTTTCCCTGCATAATATTTAAGTCATCTTTAATGTCTTCATAAGCAGAATATTTGAAGTTTGAGTAAATCACCTCAAAGAAACGAAGTTACTGTCAAGATTAGAGATGAAACTTACCCACATAGGCATTAAATATGATGACAGCTCATCAAAGAAGGGCAAGAAAGCAGTCTTGAATGTCTTAATCAGTGTTCCCAAGATTTCACCGACCTTACCCAAAAGAAGGCAATAACACAGTTCAACTTTTTAGAATGAACGAACATCTTTTGCACCACTTATATGTCGACAAGAAAAATGATAGAAGTAAACCTGATCAAAGACTTCCTCTTCTTGCTCATTTTCCTCTTTGAGCAATTCCCCTTCCTCTGCGTCGAAATCCTCAGCTTTAGCTCTCTCAGCTCGTTCTCCTTTTCTACTTGAGCTTGCTGTAATTACCTGTTTGATCTCATCCACAATGCTTCGCACCTGGTTTTCATCCAGAAGGGATCCAGAGATCTGAAAGCAAAGTTCAAAAAGGGTTTTATTAAACATTAATATCTTACTAGATTTCATAAAAAAATGTCACCACAAGCCTTGTTGTTACAGCCTTCTCTCAACCCCCCATATCCTGATTATTCATTCCATCCGCTTAAATAATAAAATTAACTAGAAGTTGCAGCCAAAGCTATAGCTCGATGGTTTAGTGTTTATCTGATCCACTACAGAGTACAGACACCAGAAGACAGCTAAAGATATGGAATTCTAAAAGTGATTCTCACCCAGGTGAGTCGACGACAATCAAAGATATATACGTGTGACATAAAACCAAGAAGGAAACACAAAATGAAAGAAAACAACACTAGAATAGAACCTCACAGAACCTTAAAGCAGTATACCAAAAAACAATAGGTTCCCATATCCTCGTAGGACTAACTAGAGTTGCATGTAATTAGATAAATATACACTAACCTGAAGACATTCATTCAGTGCATCCAACATAGCTGCACATATCTCTGTATCAGGCTCCTGTAAGACATGCAATCGATTGCTCTCAATATCTAACACAAACATGGGTACCATATAGAATACCAAGGTCAATAAAACAAATGCAAAGATCACCTTGTGTAAGGCTTCCACCAAAGCTGGTATTATGAAGTCAGTCAACTGCTTGACATATGTCTCATTACGGCCTTGAGCTTGCGCAATCCCTTTCTCAATGGCCAATTTTGCAGAACGCAACAGCTCAGGCATGGCTACATACAAGGATCAAAATCACAACACATCCTAATTCAGAACATTTATGAATATCAAAGAAGAACAATATTTCAAACTTTGATCTGATTTACCTGAGACGGCAGCTTTCCTAACTTCTTCATGGAAGTAAAATTTCAGAAGTGGAACCAAAGTTGGAGCGACCTATTTGCATATTAGGAGCAATCATTAGCACTAACATTGATAATTAGACTGATAAATCAGGACCAGAACATATATAACTAACCTGATCAATCCATGGGAAGAAACCTTCTTTCAGCTCATCAGCATAACAACATAGCATGTTACAAGCTGTAGCTTTCTCCTCCAGGACACTAGTCTTAATTCCTATTCTTTTATCACCGAGCGTAATCGTCTCCATACTGCACGAGATAGAACTCTTAAAGAGATTGCAAAGCCTCAAGAAAGAATACACCCTACGGTCGAGTACTTAACGGATATCAAGGAATCATATTGAGCTTCAGATTCAATAGGAAATGGCAATATGAAGCTTCAGCAAAGAATAGTCTATAAGACCAATGAGCAAAGTTAAGTGCCTGTAACCAAGTCATTCCCCTTAATATTGAAATCCCAAGTCTTTCACCATAACTTAAATAAGCAGACAACATCAAAGTCAAGTCCAAATGTTACTTGATGTGCTCTTTCAAGTGAATCAGTTCCGAGTATCCCAGCTATACAAAGGGAAAAAAATTAATCGTAATGTTGGAACTCGGGACACCCTATCCATATTGCTCGCTAATTCGGAAAGCCAAGATACCTTTTAAACTTCTGATCATCTAACTCCAGTGAAGAACATTAAGAATAAAATAAACCAAAGAGTGAAAGTGAAACTCCAAAAAATAGAACACACCTTTCATCATCCGATTCATCAATTTCATTATCTGAATCAGCAGATGTTATAGTCACGTCAGGCTTAAGCTGAGCAGACTGGAGCAAAGGTGGCATGACTACATTCATGTAAGGAAGAAAATCTTGGCCCAAGCACTTGCAGAGTCTGGCCCATGCCTACAAGAGACATCAAGTATATTTAGCAGTCCAAAAGTACACATCATGGTTAAAAAAACATGTTAAATAATAGGTCAAATACTTACCTGCAGCATGTAACTGGTGGTGGGATCATCAGCTTCCAATTGTGATCCTTGAAGTGACATGAGCACCTCCATAACCTTGCACATGAAGAAAATTCAGATGCTAAGCTAATGCAGAGCGCTTAATGGAACTGAATTAGTTATTGACATCCCAGATACAGTTTTCAGGCACTAAACAGCAGAATAACAGGAAGAGGAGAAGAATCTCAGCAATGCCATGCATAAGAGTTTGGCTTGCATCACAAAAGAGAAGATTAATCACAAAAATATTTTTTTGTACAGGTAGATTTACATAAGAATTGGACAAAGTTTGCCAGGTAATGAAATTGTAAAGAGCGGCAGAAAGTTTAAAATATAAGAGAAATTAATGCATATAGCTAATGAATATACTGATAGCAGCGAGACACACCAATTACCTGTGCAGGTGCCATGGTGAAAAGACACTACATATATGAAGTACCATAGGCCTAATATAACCACAGATGTACAATAGTGACTCACCTGCTTTGCATCTTCCCTAAACTTCTCTTTTCCAACAGCCATTCCAACCAAGCTAATACATTCCATAGCTTTGGCACGAAGCATGCGGTTTGACTTGTCAGTTGCATTCACCAAGATAGTTTTCAAGTAAGGCATGACTGCATCATAGTATTTTTGGAAGTGCTCCTGCAAATGCAAACTTTGTCAAACTAAACCAACAAAATAATACAACCCAGGTTCAATAGTAAAAGACTGATGGTATGAAAGGTATGCCTGAGAGGAATCAGCAACTGAAGCTAAAGCAGTTAAGGCTCCTTCCTGCACCATTTGCTTGCCATTCTACATTTCACAGCACAAGAGAACAGCAAGGAAACTAAAATAGTGAGTTTTTATACGAAGAGAACCACAAAAAACAAGTGAAACAACTCTTTTTTCCGTAATACCTGCAGAAGTACAAGCAGCTTGCTAACGACTCCATCCAAGTAAGGTGTTAAAATTTCTGGGGTGCAATTCTCACTGAAGTTGAGCACAGCTGAAGCAGCATGTGCCTGCAAATCCCAATTTCTATATTAAAGCAATGAACCAGGAAGCACACAATGGTAGGTTATAAAATGTTTCCAGAATTTGGGACTAGGTTTAAGGAGTTCACCAAATACGTTGCCATGGCACGTCTTATAGAGTTATAATCCTATATGTTACCATGACACGTCTTATATACGCTATCATGGCAAGTCATAAATAACGACAAAAGAAACAAACAATTATAAATTACTATTTAAAAGGTAAGATGCTTGAACCAAAAGGACAAACCTGAACTCTGGGGTTCTGAAAGTCATCCATAGAATGACCTAGTGCTGGCAATACGCGATTGTGATATTGAACTTGCAAATCCGGTCCCAAATCGGTAGATAATTGCCCAATTGCATTAATTGCTGCCCACCTTACACGTGGGTGAGGGTCTTGAAAGGAATTCAAAATCATACTCAACACTTGCTCTAAATTCATAATCATAACCTGAAATCAATCCGCCATTCAATTTTAGTGACTGTTATACAAGACAAGCAAGCCGACAATTATACAAGACACTCAAATTCAGGTATACATAAAAAGGAAGGAGGCAATGTCATAACAATACTCAAATTCAGGTATACCTAAAAAGCAATGCCGCAATACCATAACAATACAAATAGAAAACAGGATAATAACCGCCCAAAAGACAAAAGGCATTACTCAGCCAATCACTACTACTAATAGCAAATGAGCAATTATACATGTCTGATATACAAAACAACAGATTCTACCAAAAAATAAAATAAAATAAATTATAATTATACCTTTGAGCAGCCCTCCGCAATCTGAGCTAGTGCAATCAATGCGGCATGATGCTTCTGCCACTCGGGTGCTGCCAAATAGGCAGGCAACTGCTCCGAAGCAACAGGAACAATGGTGTTTCCTCCCAAAGCAATAGACAGCCTATCCAAACACTCCTGGCCAACACTATAGTTGCTGGTCTCACCAGCATCTTCATCTTCAGGCTCAGCACTATGCCAAGCCGGGTCATCCTCGACATCCAACAACATAGTCATCAGAATAGCGAACAACCTACTTATGAACTGGGGCAACTTCCTCATCATTCCAGGAGCCCTCTCTCTTGCCTCGGCCAAAGTAATCACGAATTCAATAGCCAAATGTCTAGTGCCTTCCTCCAGACCATCGGCCTCGGCAATCTGTAACATTGAACCCACCACATCCACCAATTGCCTCCTCAAAAACCTAGGCTCAGTCCCAGCCAACTCAATCAACAACTCCAAGGCCTCCTGTGCTGTCGCCTCCTGACCACAGTTCAAGGCCTCGGTCAACGTCTTCATCATAGCAGGAAGTAAATCCTGAAACCTATCCCGATCGCTAGGGCTATTCAAGCACTGAATAAAATTGATAACAGCGCTCAAGGCCGCGATTTTGACATAGGAATTTGGCGAATTATTCAGCACCTGTAAGAAAACAGCATGCAAATCCTTGATGAATGGGGTAAGAGTCTCACCTATGTACTGCGCAAGTTGCGAGAAAATCAAAAACGCCGACTCCTGTAACTTATGAGATTCGGAAGTAACACATTGGAACATGAACGGCAGAATTTCTGGCCAATTGTTCTCCGGCAAAATTGAGGAAGCCAATTCAGAGATTGTATCACAAAGCTTCTTGATTATACTCTTGGATTCTTCATTCTGGATGCACGATAAGAGTATAGATTTGATGGTGGATTGAGTTGAAACACTGAGTCGAGGCCAGATATACGAGTCATCGCGGGTGAGTTGCTTTCGGAGAAGGATAGTGGACATAGCACGCGCTTCCACATGAGGAGAAGACGATAAAAGCTGAGCGAGTTTCAGAGCGAGCGAGTTGGGATCGGTTTGCTTTATAAGATTAAAGATTGACTCAGCCTGAGATCTTTGCTCGTTGATGGTGGACATGAGATGAGAGATTAAGGTCTCGAATGGAGCAAGGTCTGGCACTAGAATCGCCACGAGTTGAGCTTGCTGCAACTGGGTCGACTCGGAATCCATAACTGACTCTATCTCTCTCGACGAGTTAGGGTTTATCAACAAAACGAGATAACAAAGAAAGAGGAGAGTTGTGGCGCTCTCTGTCTTTTCTTTGGTTTTACACACACTCACACGCTGAATGTGTGTTTATAAGAATACTTATATAGCGGCTATGAAGAAGGGCATAATTGGGAAATTTCCCGCTATGTAATATTTCAAGGAAATTCAGGGAGCGCGGGGTTGGGATTTAGCTGGAAAAAAAGGGTGGGGTTTCTATACTGCTTTTAATTTTCTTATATATATATATATATATATATATATATATATATATATATATATATATATACTATCTTTTTTTATTATAACGGAAAAGAAGCATTCTTGAATCCTAGATAGATTTTGATATTTTGTCTTTTGAATAAATATAACGCTCGAAATATATTGGACAAGCTCTAATTTCTAGACTATAACGGTCGATTGAGTATAGTGTGAGGGATGAATTCACTTGAAAATAAATGACGTATAAAAGTTTTTGTACCGCTTTTTATTTTTATTTTATTTTTTTCTAATTTGTATTATTTGTTTTCCTTTTTATTTGTATTTGAATGAGAAAGAATCATTAGTGAATCCCAATATAATTTTGAATTTTTACCATTCTCGAAACACATCAGACAAAAAAATTATTGGATAAGCTTTCAATCGGTTTGATTTACTTAAGTAACTAAAAAAAAAAAATTAGAGTTTAATCTTTTCGATTAAAAAAAATTGTTATTTAAGTGGATAATTTTTTTGCTTTATCCATTCAACGATTCACGACTAATCTGATTCACTCTAGTCTGGTTAGACCCTTTGGGGGCAAAATTTCCAACATAATTTAGATTTTGTTCTCTATGTTTAAATAAAAAGTTGGTTATTTAAGTGGATAATCTTTCTTCGGTATCCATTTAACGGTTCACGGCTAATTTAGCCTGCTCTGATCCGTTTGGACCCTTTTAGGGCAAAATTACAGAGTTTTTTCATTCAAAATGGTTGAATTCAAAACCTTACTCAAGGGATACTCTCACTTGCACCAATACATGTTGGAATAGTTTAATCTATTTGTTTTAAGTGAAGAATATAGTTATTTCAGTGGATAAAGTTTGACATTTCTTTTTGTTGGGTGAGATTTAGTAATTTGTTTTCCACTCTACATGATATAATATAACATATATTAATTAATATTCGATACATTAATAACTTTTATAAAATAATAAATTTGATTAATGATTAATACAAAGATAATTAAATGCAATGGTCAATTTGATTAGTGGAATGCGCAGATGGTCTTACTAATTTAGTCCAATTCTTTTGTGGGGGCTTTTTGCCATTTTAATTATTTAATTATTTCATTGTGATGAAAAGATAAATGATTCTTGTTTTGTTCTTGACTTGATTAATGATGTGTGAAAAACTTATAAAAAGGTGGATGGATGGAGATAAAGTTGGGGGAGGCAGGAGTGATGATACATAGTGGGCCTATTTAGGGATTTGGAGGGAAAGTTCATTATTAGCTGTGATTAAGGTGTCATGTATTCAAAGTATATCTGGTGGGCTTATAATAATATTTTTTTTTGACTAACCGATTATATGAGTTTGAACTAATTATATTATTCTACATATCTTAAAATTGTTGGTGATTCGGGTATTTGAACTCGTAATGGAATTGAGATTTAAGGAGAATAAATATAATTATGCGACATGAAGTATATTCCTAAATTATTCGTACCCGTAACATCACCATAAACAATCGTTTAAGATTAAATGTGAAGTCAGTTGAACTGAACTTACTACTCAAAACAAGGAAAACAAAAGAAAGGAAGACAGTAATGGGCTCATTAAATATTAATTTGGGCTGTCCAAGTAGTTTTGGGCCGTCCAACTTAAAAAAACTCAGTTAAGATCCAACGTCTCTTATACCGTCACCGTCATCAGTTGAGAACTTCTTTTCTTCTTCTTCCTTGTACAAACCCGAAGAGATGCTGCAATTCTCTGATTTTAATCGCCTAACAACCTATAAATTAAGGTAAGCAAATACTGAGAACTTTCTCCTTATTCAAAATTTCTTTGCCATAATTTTATGTTTAAAATTCAAGTTAACATTTACTGAAATTTCACTGGTTTTTCCCCTTATTTTTCTAAATTAAACTCGAAATTGCATGGCGGTGATTTCCTTTGCTGTTGGATTCATATAGGAAGTATTTTGGTAATGGTGGTTTAGGGTTTTAAGCTTCATTTGGAAGTTGCAACTGATAAGTTTCCATAATAAGGAGTTTCTGAGCTTAATTGACTCCGTCTCATATTAGTTGTCTTAAATCAAATTGCACACAGAAAATTGTTAGTTAGGTTATTCTTTTGAGTGAAATGACCAAAAAAACAAAATTGAAAAACAAAATTGAAATAAATGCCAGTATTGAAGTCAGGAGAAGCCAAATTACTTATGAGATTATTATGAACTAAATAAATTATGCTAGAATCACCAAATGAATTTTTTTTATGAGATGAAAGATGATGAACCAGTGAGAATGAAGTCATGGGAGGAAGAAGCAAAGTCGAGACAAATTCTGTTTTGAACACGAGCTGTATTATTGTAGTACAATTTTATGACACTAGATGAATTAAGTCTTATTTGTAAATATGTCAGATGAAGAATGTTGATGGGATTGATGTTACGATTCCAGATGCTTGGCCAGGGTTTCTAGGCACTACTTTTCTACAGCTTCACCTCAACCATGGCTTTTTGTCGGCTTGGGAAATCCAGGGGATAAATTCAAGGGAACAAGGCACAATGTATGATATTGTTTGTCTTAATCTTTTATGTCATCAACTTGAGTTCCCTTTCTCAAAATTTAACTTTCACTTTTTTTTTTAATAATTATTTTTGATTACGCAGGTGGGATTTGAATTGATTGATGCATTTGCAAATGCAGTAGGAATTCAAATGGACACTGTCCATTGCAAATCTATTTTTGGAAAAGGTTTGTTACCGATACTTTCACTTGTGCTTTCTGTCTTATTGAATCTATCCATTTATAAAGAAGTATCTTTCACAACCATGCCTATAATGAACATATATTTGTCATTTATTCTTCAGGTTTTGTAGATGAAATTCCTGTTTTCCTTGCAAAGCCACAAACATATATGAATTTGAGTGGTGAAGCTGTAAGTGAATTTTATGTCTTACTCATAATTTCTGTAAAAGAACACAATCCTATTTATTATGTGGTTTTAAAGTGATGTCAGTCATATAAATGTTTGGCTTTTGGCAGTTTCTTGCAATTGAGACATATTTTTCAAACTCTTAAGAGGAAATGTTTATGTTGGTCCACTCCAATAACGATCTTCGTGAAAATTTATGAATCAGATATATTTCTACTTATTTGAGATTGTTAGTGGTATGCATTGTTTCCAAGTATGATCAAGGTGAGAAAATGGGTACAATAGATCTATTCTTGTGATTTTATTACAGAGGAATACCTCAAGAAAGGACTTTAATTGTGATAAGGATTACTAGTTAACTATTGATATTCTATCTAATACTTCATCCTATTAAAACCGGATAGGCTTTATGCATCCACATTATTGATGCACAAATTGAAACTAAGATTGTCATGCTGTTGTCTTTAATTTGCTGCAAAGATTCTGCTTACTTTAGAAATGTGTTTGATGGAAGAGTATTCACCTCCATTATTGCCTTTCCAGCGCGTTTCTGAATTATATTTCTAAATCCTGGGAGGATATCTATAAAAAAAATATCTTTCAGTGAATGGCAACATTTACATTGGAAATAATGGGAAGGTTTTCTCCGGGTGCTTTTGTTTATGGTCATGGATGTATGTACTATTTGTTTATATGCTTCCATGTTTACAGAAATTTGTTGTTTTAGAGAAAGGACTGTTCTCATGATCCCCGAGTACGAGATATAATGTTTTGTTTGAGTGGATTTTAGATATTTGATATCTATTACCTGTTCATGATATATATATATATGTTTGGCTTGGTTTTGATGTTATATTAGTTTACTCACTTATTTGCATCTTCAATTTTGTATTTACACCCAAAAAATACTACTTGAAGTTCCATTAGATTCCAATTTTTTTATTTTTTTTTAATGTAGAGTGGCCCGCTGGCTGCTTATTACAAACTCCCTCTCAACCGTGTGGCTGTGGTATGCATCTGCTACTTAATTGATTTATGTTTTCTGCTTTAATTTTGAGTTTATTGATCAATTTAGTAGCAATGTTGATTCACAAGTTTCTTTCGTAGTTCCATGATGACATGAATTTACCTTGTGGCGTTCTTCGTCTCAATCACAATGGAGGCCATGGATGTCACAATGGGTACGATAGACCAGCTTTATGCGTTTACATTATACAGCTGTTTATACATACAATTGGAAAATCAATGTTAGTTGGCATTGCTGCACGTGTTTTGGTGTGAAAGAGGTTATAGCATGCCGCATGCCGTTGACAACTATTGATGTAAAGGGATTTGTGCTTGGAATCTGTTCATTTTTTACAAGCAGAAGATTTATATGTTGTCGGTGATTTTCTCCTCTTCCAATCTGAAGGTGCTATCTCGAAAACAAAAATGTCCTTTGGAGTAGGATTAGCCTCCACTGCTGAGAAGTGTTGTGACTAGACAATGAATATAGAATAAGTTGATGCTTTAGTTTCCAATGCAGTACTCCTGCTGCTTTTATTCTAAATGCACCTACCTGGTTTAAATGTTAGTACTCCAAAATGGAATATCTTATGTTACATATCAAAAGATGATTACTAGGCTGGATGTCTCTTGGATATGCAGGTTTTCATTAGGAATAAGTATGAAAATTTCTAGATTGTCTAATGATATAGTAACAAATAGAAAGACTATGATCTACTTCCCTCTTACTTTGCCTTTTCTTATACATATAAACAGATAAGAAGTTACCGGAAGTCTTTCGTGGTTCCCCAGGTTGTACTCTGTTAAAATTAGCTCCTCCCATGCTTCTTCACCACCTTGGTCATTGAGAAACATTTTTTTTTCTCCTTTAACCCTTCCCTTTATAGTGTGAGTAATTTATTAATGAGGAGATTCACTGGTCTACAACTTGTGGTACAATCTATTAGTTCTAAACAAATATTGAACTGAAAAATAGCATTTGGAAACTTAAGTAACAACACTCTTCGAACTAAGAATTACTATTTGAGGGCACTAGAAATTACAGATAGCTCGTTGACTTCTGTCAATGAGGGAATCTCTCCACCAAATCTGGTGTTCCACAAAAGCAGAAATCTGGGTTTCAGAACTAAAAAAGAACTCATGTCCATGAATCTATTAAACCATGTAAAGTTACAAAGAAGATCAACAAAAGATGTAAAATGCATAGGATTGAGCTGCTTTGCAAGAAGTTTGGTAAAATATCACATTTTAACTGTTGAATCCTCTCGTAGATAGCATGAATTGTACTCTTCCCCGCATCACAATAAGAAGGAAGTTTGAGCTACATTGGATACTTCTTCCTTCTTCTTTTTGTGCAAGCTCCAGGTTCCGAGGTGGTGCACTGTAAACACGAGTTCTCAACATTTTCAAATTACCAGTTAAGTCATTTTGAAGCAACCAGTGGGTGGTGATTTCCTTTAGGCATCGCAGTTAGCATTAGATCACTTTTTTCCCTGACTCTTTAGTTTTTACTGAACTCGAGCTAAGATACTTCACCTTGAAAAAAAAAAAGTAACTCCTTTCAAGGACGTGAATTTTCCAAATTTAATTCTTAGGGGATGCATAGGTATCCCTCTGGTTTCATCACCAAAGGTTGCAGCATAGATGCTTCAATGTTCTATACTGTCATAGTTTATCCTATGCTATCATGCCTGGCAAAGTCATTCTCAGTTTGCCAGTGCAAAAATTCTATATTTGTACTATATAGTGCATTTATTTCTGTATGTTCGTTGAAACGCGTCATTTGCGTTTTCCCTTCCTCTGCTTTATGTTGTTTTTCTTGGGAAAAAAAATTCCCTCCTTGGTGACAAGTCTTAGGAAAGAATGTAGTCACAGCAATCAAGTTCTTTATTTCTTTGTGCATACGAAAGAGATCAATATCCCATTGTATAGTACATACAGAATAGATTTGTATTTTCGTTCTAATATCAAATTTGATGAGTTTTACCTGTTGAAGTTGGCCTTTGAGACATATTGGTTGATGTTTCCGAATTTGTCAGGTTGAAGAGTGTGATATATCATTTTCGTGGAAACTATGAGTTCCCTCGAGTGAGAATTGGTTAGTTTGATATCTTAATACCTTACTTCTTGCATTCCTTATGGATGGCAAAACAACTGGATATTATTTTTACTTTTTAGGCATTGGGAGACCTCCTGGTCAAATGGATCCCAAGGCATTCTTGTTGCAGAAATTCAATGTATTAGCCAAGGAACGGGTATGAGGTCCCTCCTCCTACTTTCATTAGTTATCATTACTGTTGATTCATGTCTTCAGTCTGTCAAACGATTTTGAAGAATTTACTTAGAATTATGATTTCAAAATTATTAAACATTGCAGTTGTGAAATTACATCAGTTTCTGCATGATTTCGTTCAATTTGGTTGAAGAAAACTTATCTTTTTCCCTTCCTTACTCCCTGCTGTAGTTTTCGAGGTCATTGTTTTCTGGTGCGAATAATTGCTTAGCAATTTCTACATCAGAATCATAGGAATGTTATCTTCTTCAATATGCAGATGCTGTATAGGGTAGGAGAGGGAAAAAAACTAACCTCTGTATATTTTTGGTTCACAAGATTGATGCTGCATTAGAAGAGGGGGTTGATGCACTGAAACAAGTCTTATCCAGAGGCCTAACTGAAACTGCGAGATGCTTCAATACTGAGCAGAAGTACAAGCATATACGATTGCAGACCATGCCAACATAACAAGCCTGCAAAGAAGGTTCTCGGATTACATTGAAGTATTGTGAATCAACAAAATACTGTTGAATATTGAATACCTGTTAATAGGAGAGAGGTTTATTGAACCTGGTAAATGAACGGCAGTCTTGAATTATTCTTTCCCAACATGTGAAGCTTGTATCGCTGTCAGTTGTCACTATCATCATTGATGGCTCATCGAGAAGAAGGCTAAATCTGCAAAAACGAGTCATTTTAGTTGGCAATAAAACTTGTTTTTATCATTTCGCTTATGAACCCGTATATTATTCTTTGCTTGTTAGGTTGATATCGATCTCCTTGGATCAATTTGAATACTGTTCTTGTCCCATATGTTGTTTTAGACATGATAAATTGGTTAATTTAGTTATGATAAATTACCCAAATCGAATTGAAAATTGTGTCAGTTTTTTCTCGCATCACAAGTCGTTTAGAACATTAAACAAAAAATAAGATTTTTTTAATCAAAATATCAATATTACTATCTTAAATAGAAGTAGTGGTATACAAGTCTTATTTAAAAAAATATATATATATTGATAGTTTGCCTAACCAAGGATATGAGATTTAGAAGATCATTTTACCATAAGTAAATTATCATCAATTATTAATTAATCAAGGGAGAATTTATGTGTTAGCAGAACTCGCATTCATAAAGTTAATTATGAGGTTTTAGATCATGAAAAGTGCTGTGTCCATATGTGTAAAAGTGACCCTTTTGGAGGTTTCTGGAAATAGCAGTCTAATGACCACATCCAGAGCTAATGATATTTTGCGAACTACTTGGAGAAAGAAATGAAAAAAGGTGGTGAAAAAATGAGACCTTTAATATACCCATAGCAAATAACTTCAAACTGACCAATGATACTTCCTTACTTTCATGCATAAATATATGATGTCCTATGCTATATGAAGAAACTCATGATGAACCTTCTAAAAGATACTTGAGAACGTTAAAATGATAACAACACGCAGTTCAAGCGTAAGACGTTTCCCCTCCAACCATTAGGTTGGGATTTGAGTCACCAAAAAGGAAGGTGGGGAACCACTAATGATCCTCTTGGGGAGGGGTTTGAAAGGAAGAAAAAAAAAACGTTAAAAGACTTGGTTCTAATTAAACAAGCCAGCTAACACATACCTTCTTGTTGGCAGTTGGCTCAAAAGATCAATCAGAAATTCCATGAACCTTTCACAGTACAAGACTGAGGCTTCATCAACTTCTCCAGTATCTTCCATGCCAACAGGTCCATCATACTGTCATGAATGGTATAATTGGGGGAAAGAGCAATTGAATTCATAACAGGAAAATGAGGGAGTGCTTCTGGTTGGTTTAAAATAGATAAGCAAAACGGTGTTGTTTCGGAGCAAAACGACACCACTTCACTTTCCACTTCAACTCACTGGTTTAATAAGTATTTAAGGAGGGGATTTGGTTGCTGAGTTGGGCAACAAAGCTGCTGGAACTGAGCTGAATTTCAAGGTCTGAGATTTGCTGAGAAGGAATCTCAACTTCCACTGTTGATTTTGAGTTCTGTCAGAGCAATTGCTGAGTTGGAGGGCTGAGATTCTCTCTAGGGAACCCAACCCTAACTATAAATAGAAGTTGCTATGGAAGTGAAGAGGGTCGAGAAATATATTCAGAAATTATCCCAAAGTTGGCATTGCCATCTTCTTCCTTCTTGTGAGTTAAATTCCTTCATTCTTATTGTTGGAGTACATTTAATCTAAGGTGCGCCAATTCGATTGGGCCGGGCCGGGATTGGATTGGGCCCTTAATCGGGTTGGGCCGACCGACCCGTTTGGACCGACCTTATGGCTGGAATGTTAGACATAAATTCAGCCCTCTTGATGGTGATTGAAGTGGTAGAGAGAGTGGAGGAGTAATTCTCTCCATGATCTCCCACTTCCCCCATTATCTCACCCCACTCTCTCTTGATAGACTAGAGGAAAAATTCAGATTTTTCCTATCATTCTAATCAGCTTTCTCCAGCCTTATGAAGCTAAGAGAATAGAGAGAAAAAGTGAGTTTTAGAGAGAAAAAGACAAGACAAATTTCTGGACTTTTTTCTTGCATTTTTTTGCTAATAGAAAAGAAGTTAGAAAGCTTGTTTCTTGTTCTTGAAAAAGGTCGCTCATACTCCATCCATTGAAGAGTGACTTCAAAGCTTCTACAAGGCGTTGGCTAGCACCAAGCAAGTAGAAGACCATCTCCCGAAGATCGAGTGGATACCGAAGAGACTGAGCCTCGCAAGCGTGGTGTTCCGTTTCGTTACAACAAACCCCCGAAAGCGCTTTCAGCCATTCTAGCATCCATATAAGGTAAAACACTATCCCATAGTCGTAGGTACTTACTCGTGAAAGATCCTGATAGAGGCGGGTCAAAGTTATTTCCGCTGCGCTTATGTGTATGACCCGGTTATTCCTCTAACACTTATAACCTTTCCCTCCCTCCATTAGACTCTACTTCTCTCTATTATTCCCCCATTTCTGGTTACTAATTAGCTTGTGGCTTTGCTACCTCAGTTTGATGCGAAATCGGACTGAAGTGGAGATTGCACTTGCGGAATAGTTGAATCCTATTTTCTCTCCCTAGCAGCTTTGGAGTTCATTTGGTGTTTGTATTAGCTTACCTTCTTGTTACTGCTCTTATTTCCATTTTGCTTGCTATAATGATGTCAGTAGTAGTGCATTAGAGTGACATCTGAGATTGTCTTAGTCATTTACCTTTCTCTGATACTGATCAATAGTACTATTATCATGTTTTGGGCAGCTGTGCTATGATGGTTTGGCGTAGTAAACTGATGTACTGAGGACTTTTTTACTAGTTATTAATATATATAATTTCTCTTGAGTTCATTTGATTTACTGTTTTGTTTGGGGCTGCGGCCAAATAGATGCCAATAGGAATTATGGACTGAGAATTGTGTGTGTCTTGAGGTGGGTACATGACACATACTCACCATCCAACTGCTTGTGACGGAAAACATAGGAATCAAGTACCTGGTGAAAGAAGGAAAGAAAACTCCAAGTGAAAACCCAAATGACCAAGTACATGTAATCAAACATTCTTTACCGATAGAATACCTCCAAGAACTCTTCTATGAGATTCCTTAAGAACGCTTGAAATCATAAACCCTAGTCATCTTGTGACTTTGATGGTACGATTTTAGCTTCTAACAGATAAAATGTCCGATGAATGCTAAATTACATGGGGAATTTCGAATTTGATTAACGGAATTGAAGAATAGGGTTTAGGAGATTTGACTGGAGAGGGAAAAACGAAAATGAGAGTTTTTTTTTAGTTTGTTAACGGGATTGTGATTTTTTTTTGAGTTTGGGACTTTTATAGTTTCTGGTGATATTACTATAACCGCAAATGTCAAGGATAAACACTAGTCAATTGACCGGGTCTTAAGCCCCGGATCGTGAGGACAAATTTTTACCGTTGAAATTAAAACAAGAGAATACTGGTATGTTTTAGTTAACATCTGTTTAAATGCGACGTACATATATTTTGAAAATAGATCGGCCGTTAAATTTTATATTTGATGATAAAAAATTTATTACGTGACGTACAAAATTTAAGATGTTCTACACTGGAGTTGAGATGTCTAAGTCCAACCAAAAACATCCGTAAACAAGTAAAACAATTAGTTTGAATATTTTATTTTCCTTTTTAGATCCGTTCAATATTATTAATGCGTGTGTATTAAGGTTTTTGATAAATTAATTACATGTTAAAGTACAAACGAAAATCTAAAATGTCAATCATTAATTTGTTTAATCTCATTTAATATTTCTCCTCTCTTTATCAATTACCTCATTTATTAAAAAGTGATCATTTTAATTAATTACGTGTACTAAATGATAAGTTAGATATATGGGAAAAATTAACAATAAGTATATATTATTTAAAAAGTGAATAGTTAATTTATTACATACAAAATAATGATAACAATTCATTCGAGATGGATAGAGTATGTAGAGCATGGTTTTGAAACCCGGATCGGGACCCGCCTGGCCGGGACCGGGTCCGACTGGCCGACCGGACCTCCGAGCGGTCCGGTTAGGTCCCAAAACCCAAAAGCTTCAAAAATCGATCTCATTTGTTTGACTCTGTTGACCCTGGACGGTCCGACCGCCGACTCGAAACTGCTCCGTTTTGACCAAACCGTACGGTCACTGAAAAAACTTTTTTTTTAATTTTTTCAGTATAAAACCGGCGGTGGCGGGGCGGTTCACGGCGGAGGGGAAGGAAAAAAAAAAGAGAAGAGAAGGAGAAGAGGGCGCCGGGAAATGAATCATACACATTTGTAAGCTCGTAAGTGCAGACGCTAAAATCTACAAGAACGAAGAAACTAAAGCATGCAAGATTCAGAGAATACTAATGTGTCTTTTGATCTTTTAATTTAATATTATAAGCATGAGCAAAAAGATGCAACTTCAAAAACCAGATATTGATTTTTTCATGTTAGCTGTGATTAGGATACAACATCATATCCAAGACTTCTTAACAAAAATCCTTATAAAAATTATATGGTGAACAACAAGAAACAGAAAACAACGAGGTTCGAAACAATTAGTGCCACAAAAAGAAAGCATTAGATGCACATAATATGAAGGATAGAGCACTTCAATGAATAAAAGATGAGAGGAGAGAAGAAAGGGAAAAGGGATCGGAGAGAAAAAGAGAAGAAGAAGGAAAGAAAAAGAAAAAGAAGAAGAAGAGAGGTGGCACCGGAGCTGAGGAGGGAGAAGGGGAGGCGGCGGCCTCATCCCTCATAGAGAAGAAGAGAAAATGAAAATAGGGTTAGGGTTAGGGTTAGGGTTCTCTCTTAGGAGAGTTTATATACTTAGGATTAAAGGTGCAATTAAAGTATTCTCATATAAAGTCCTATACAATTATTAAATTACAAACAAGTCTTAAATGATCTACTTTATAGTTATTTGGACTATAGAATTAAAGAAAATAATTAAGATAAAATATATCTGAACTACCTTTACATTAACAACATTTTTTATTAATAAGTATATATTATATATTTTTTAATATTTATAACGTTGACCGAGTCGTTGACCGGGTCGATGATCGGTCCAAACCACCTGGTCCGACCAGTGACCCGTGACCCAGTGACTTTTCCGGGTCGATGCCCGGTCCGGGTTTCAAAACCTTGATGTAGAGTTTGTGCATAATTTTCTACACATTTCTGAATATAAAAATAATATGGGGGTTGCTGAGGGCCCAAATTCACCAAACCATTTTATTTAGAAGGTCCAGTTGGAGATATGACCAGATCTCCATCTCATAAAAACGGGCTTAAACAGCACCAGTTGCAGAGAGGGCCCAAACTCACTAAACCACCTGCAAAAAAATCAAAAGGTGTTGGTCCAATTGGGGCTGACTACAGCTGGTTATAGCGGACTTGAACGGCACCGGCCCGTTAACCTTCCACTGCAGAGAGCGGGAAGTTATCGCTGCTCTGTGAAACCAGCCTGACGCGGTGCCCTCCTCTCTAGGAAACCGAGTGTGGCCCAAGCCTTCGCTCAGGTCACACGGCCCAACTCTCAGCTTGGAATGGGCAGGCCAGAGGATTGCCGAATCGAGCCCAACCACAGAAGTCAATCCAAAGTCCCGAACACCTTATTGCCCCCACTTGGGTCACAAGCCCACGTTACTGAGCTCGGCGATTGCTTGTCAAAGACCCAAGATTTATATTCATATATTATTTTCAATACCTCTCCGATGTGGGATACTAACACAGGTCTTGGCCAGGCCAAAAAACTATTTTCTCTCTCCTTGGTAAGCTATCTGTACGTCTGATTAAGAAGTCTAACTACAGTATATTTCGTCATTTTATATGTAAATCATGGTGTTTTATGAACCTAAAATTTACAGACATGAATAATATTTGTTAGTAAAAGTGCGATAAATTTGTTTCGGAGGTATTACAAACTAGATATTCAACCATTAATGTATTGGTTTAATGGCAACAAAATACTACTACGGGATTACGAACTGATACAGACTTCAACAATTAAAGTATTATCAAAGAAATTTTCATATTATCAAGATGCTTGTTTTTTACATTCAGCAAATCCATGGCTAAAAAGTATGTACATGGACTCATATATATGTACTCTCTGTATGAAACTAGTAGGTCGAAAGAGATACATCAACCATCACCATCTTCCCTTTTTCTTCTTTTTATAAGTATTATTATCGGGATAGGAGATGTCCTATCCGAGACCGATTGTTCCGAGCCAGAACTAAGCTAGCCTTCTTTTAACACCATAATCATCATCTCCTTAACAAGCTCATACACTTGCATGATCATAGTCATGGAAATGAAAATTCTTGTAGATGAAATGAGAGAGCCACTTTGAGGCCAAAAAGCACAGAATAGCTGTTGAGACCAGAGTATATCTTGTAACCGTTGATAACGTTCCCTGCTTTGCTGCAGCAACAATTCCAACCATGACAAACGCGATGACCTGAAGAGTGATCTCAATGACATTCAGACTTTTATACGCAAGATTGCAGCTGCGGCAGATTGTTGTGTGTGACCAGTACCTGAATCAATGAAAAGAAGGCAACTTTGTAACTGCAGTTTCTTAAACCATATGATTCAATGTGAAGAAAAAGAAAAGCAGGACAACTTTTTAGGTGCAATGTTCATAGAAGCTCAACGGGGTTTTCTATATTTGGCATGAAATCAATGTGATCAGAACATTTAGTGAACGTTTCTGGCAAGATAAGGAAGGGTAAATATAAATTTCTGTTATCGCAGTTTGAATAAGCTTTTGATTAACATCATATTCTTGTACCCTCTAATGCGTGCAACTGAAAGATGCATGAGGCTTCCAACTCTTTTATGTTTTCTTTTAAAACTGAATCGTATTATATGGTCGTATTAGAAAGAAGTTTGTATAAATGGATGATCTTAATTAAATTGTATCAGAATCACCTGTCCATGAGCTGCTCTTTTGGAGGAGTCGGTGGGAGTTCACCACTGAACTTGGTTCCCCAATCAACTTGACCACCAGAATACTTTTTTAACCACCGTCTGAAACTCACCACATTGGTGTCTGCTTTTGTTGGTACAAAGCATGCTTTATGCCAATTAAGAGAACCAATTTCCTTCATCTTACGCTCCTATAAGAAAGAATAGAAATGCAGCAGTTTCATTAGATTCCAACTTTCAACTCTTGACTAGAAGTAAATGAAATCTTGTAAATTACCTCCACATGGAGAAGATATAAATCGGAATCCAGAATTAAATTTTGTCCAATGTGAAATATCCAACGTGGAATAATTCGATCAAACAAGACTGCGAAATTTCTTGGCTGAGTAAATATAAGCCTGCTATTACCAGGACTAACTGGAATGCAAAGGAATATCAAAAGAGCTTTTTTCTCAGACACATTTGAGGATGGCTTCTGCATGGAAGTCGTCGACTAAGTAAGAACTATGATGAAGAATCAGCAACAAAGATTCACTAACTTGATATGGTATTGATCATATGGAAGAATTACCTCTGTGGCGTCGGCTGATGATGCAGATTGATTACCTAAGTTTTGTCCAATGCTGAAATAACCATGATAGAGACAAGGTGGTACAAAAAAGTTACCACCTGCTGGTGTTGCGGTAGTAAAACCATTAATGTCGAAGGTTTTTATACTTAAATCGAGTGGTCTGCCTCCTTCGCGATCAGCCTTAACATTCTTTGGTGGTGTCGGGAATCTCATAATGCCATAATGTGCATAAGGTACATGAGAAGGATCCATAAGATTTTCGGTCAGGACCTCGTACCTGAAAATGTTTAGCTATCAAAACAACTTAAAAATACTTACGATACTCAGAGACCAAGTATATTCTCTTACCCATATTGAATGTCTCTAGTTATCATTGTACCAATAAAGGATGGATCATCAATTTCTGGTATGTATGGAGGTTTCTTCTTTGACAGAATATCTTTGTACTGGTGATCAGATTTTGGCCAGAACCAAAGAATCTTATTTTGCACACAACTTGGATAAACAGCTACACATGCCCTGGGAGAAGTGTGGATCTGCACATTTCATGTCAAATGTCATTTTGCACCTTTAAATGATACACTTTGCAAGGGGATTGGACAGATTTTTTGTTTGAAAACTTGGGTTTCGGTTTCATGAAAAAACGAATTATTTGTAAGAGAAGCCGTGTTAAAGTGAAAAGCTTTTACATTGCTTTTACCGCAATATATCACTAACTCCATATTATTCTAATAATTTCACTTGCTACCTTAGTTATTGCCAATGCTGATGCAGGACAAAAGGGCACACAATAAATAAGTACCTGCTTTGAAAGTTGGCCTAATAATAGAAATACCATGTTCTTATCTGTAATATTTGCTGTAACACTTTCTTTATAAACAATTTTATTTATATACTCTAAATTAAATCAGATAAACATTCATTAACACTACGAGTGTTACAAAAGATCCGAACAGAGTAGAAATAGATTACCGGAGGACCGTCTCGGGGAGCTTGAGGAATGAACTTACAATCACCAGAACCACCAAAACACCAACCATGGTAAACACATTGCAACCTACCCCATTGATCAATCCTTCCTTGAGACAAAGGGAGCTAACCTATGAGGACAAGTATCATCCATAACTTTCCAATCATTATCATTCTTATCCCACCAAACCACCACATCAATTCCCAAAATCTTCTTCCCATGCGGTCTACTCTTATCAAGATCACAAATTGGCATTACAGGGTACCAATTCTCATACCAATTAAATTTCTCATCTTCTTCTTCTTTTTTCACTATTTCTTGATCAAATGAATCTTGGGATTCAGTTGAAATAGGTGAATTAGAAAGGGCTGTTGAAATCTTGAAACTTTTTTTTCCATTCTTGGAGTAGTGCTGAATTTGGGGAAGATTTGAAGTGGGTTTTTGAGTAAATGGAAGAATGTTAAGTAAAATTGGTTTTTTAAATGTTCTTTTGGAGCTCAAATTTAGATGAAACGAAGGAGATGAAGCAGCTCTCAAAGCATCCATCACAAATCCCAATTATTATCAGTAGTTTCTTGAGAAGCTCTATATATACATGGCCTATGATATTTTCGTGGGTTTTCATGTATTGGGGATAAAGGAAATATAAGAAGAGGTATAACGTTTGTGGTCTGAAGTTGACCAGCTCGCCCTGTAAATAAATGCTGATTTGGCTGCATGCTCTGCATGTGTTCTCACCTCAATAATAATAACACAGTCAAAAAAACGTTGTAAACAATTTGGAAAGAGCGGAAGAGGTACCACTTTTTAATCTTTTTTCAGGATGAATTCCAATTTGTAAATACAACCTAATCAATCTTTGCAAGTTTGAAATCATAATATATATATAAGATTATGTTATACGGTAAAGTTATAGGTTTGAGACTAGCTATCGCAAAATTGCATTATTTTCTCTTGCAAGTCGTGTTTATTCGATGTTAATTTAATTAGTCGAGTTAAATATTTACATACCAGTAACCAAAAAAAGAAATAATACCAATATGGCGCAATAATGACGAGCTTAGTATAAAGATGATGAGAAGGATTAAAACATTAGTACTCCTCCATTCGTACAAATTTGAATGTCTCATTTCGACTTGAGTTAACATTTTAGAATTGTGTTTGGCTTGTGATACATCGGTTTTGTCCCCTTTTTCTGAGCTTCAACATCCTCTAATTCCTCCAATTCTTGATCATCATCATCATCAAATTTGGTTAGAGATTCATATTGATCAACTTTTCCTGGGAAGTTTTTGGTGATGGCCAATATGTTAAGAGACATAGCAAAAGTTGTTACTCCAACAAGGTACCAACTGAATGAAATGTTTACTAGTGACTTTGCTCTTTCAAGGGCTTCATGATTATGGAATCCAACAACATTGTGACCTTCCTCCAAGTTCATAAAACAATCTTTGGGTATATATTCTGGAGTCCATACCATAAATCAAATACCTTGGAAAAAGATACTAATAGACCTTATGAAGCTATTCAAGAAACTTCTGGGGTACCCTATACCCAAAATGGTAGTGAGAAATGAGACAAAAATGACAATTTGGAGAAGCCAGTGGTATTTTCCTTCGACTCCCATATGATCTGTAGAGTGTAGATGGAAACTTAGAAGTTCTTGGGAAAAGGCAATGGCTAAAAGCATTAGGGAGAGGCCATATTAAGCCGGTGGCCGAATTTTGTCGAGGATGATGGCGAAAATCGAGTAAATCAACAAAGTTAAGGCTGTATTAGAGTGCTTGAAATTGTGGAGATGATTAGAGGGTATTGTTCCATCAGCGTCAAACAATTGGTGGTTCTCTCGACCAATGAAAAGTTCGGTGGATATGGTGGCTAAGCAAGCACCCATAATGAAGAAAATCTCCTAATACCTGAATCTTGAAGTGGGAAACCATGGCAAAGATGTTAAGATTTAGGTGCTGGGAGAGGAGGGAGGGGGAGAGAATTCAAAGAAAGCTTTCTGTATGACAGGGCATGTTGTTTTCATTACTCTTATCCCATATCATAACTGACAAGATATTTTTAAAATGACCCTATTTATGCAAATAGGATGTCAGGAAAATGTGAGAAGTGTGTGGGGCCAGAACTAATGGGTCAGATCAAAGATCCAATCTTTTCAAATTTGTGAGCCTCATCCCTGTAAGGAAAGATGTGAAGGACTAGGCTTATCCCTGATAGTTTCCATGCCATAACATTCAAATTTCACTATGTTATATGCATGTGACAGATGCATTGATGTATAATGCATAAGAAACAAAGAGATATATGAAGAATATGGAATAATGAAGTAGGATGTATTGATGAATTCCTTGTATTGAATTCTAAGCTTACTTGTACAATTGAAAAAAGATCCCCTTCTGGAGCTCATAATCAAAATACTTGAACTCCTAACAAAGGGTGTCGAACTCATAACCTACGGTTCGAGTTGGAAGTTTAGTGCCATTATAGCGCTAACCTTCCTCGACTCCTAGCAAAGGGTCTGTTTACTAGTTAAACATGGAGGTTGGAGACAGATACATACAGTTAGAATTCCAAATCAAAAGTTGATTTACCTAGGATTCTTCTAGCTCAATCTCTGTTGCAGTTTCTCCATCATTCACATTTTCATGCCTAATCAAGAAATCTGAAGGAGGCCTATCCACTGAAAGTGTTCCTTCAAGTACCTTCACTACTTTCACTTATGGAAGGTCTCAAAAATGGTTGAGTTTGCATACACCACATTGCTATTCTCACTACTCTTTCGGCTGCTTTTAGATCATCGCTGTCCAGAAATTCTTGTTCTCGATTCAACTCATCAAGAACTTGCCGAAGATTTGTACCACAAACAAGTCTTTTGCATGTCACAATCTGCAGTAGAAGTTCTCCAAGCATGTAAATATCCTTCTCTGATGGAGACTCTGCAGAAGTTGCTTCCTTCAGAAGTTCTAAACTCTGTAGACCAAAATCTGTCACCTTAGGAACAAAGTTTTCATCAAATAAAACATTCCCTAACTTCAAGTTCCCATGGATTATACATTTTTTACACTCAGTGTGGAGATAAGCAATACCTCGAGAAATTCCAACAGCGATATGTAGCCTTTGTTGCCAAAGCCTTTCATTTCTATCCGGCTTCTCATTGAACAGCCATTCATCCAATGATCCATTCGGGAGATACTCGTACACGAGGAACTTATGCTTAGGATCAAAGCAGAAACCTTTTATGGAAACTACATTCCTGTGATGAGTACCACTTAACATAGAAACTGCAACTCGAAATTCCTTCTCAGGGGCCGCGATATCTTTCAAGACTTTAGCAACTACAATCGTTTTGTTTGGAAGGGTACCCTTGAAAAGAGATGGTCCAAGCGGATTTGCAAAGTTTTCGGTCAGTTCCTTGATCTCATCAAAATTAAGTCTGATAAGAACACTGTAATTTGCATTCATTTGAGCATCTTTTCCAAAAGGGATCCTTGTTTGAGCCTTAAGTCTCCTCTTTCTGTACACTATCCAAAATATGAACATCTCCATGCTCACAACTGTTGAGACTGTAACTAAAACTATTAATGCTATAGCCCCAATAAACATTCTACCTTTTCCCCCTCCATCTCTATGTTTACCGACCGATGAAGAAATTATTTCTGCATTGTCATGAGGATTTGCACTTTGAGCTGCGACCGCCAGTGGAATAGAACAAACCTTCAAATACGAAATGGCAGGCGTAGATGGACTTCTGGAACCACTAATAAAGCTCGTTCTTTTGACCGTACAGAGTCCTGAACCATCATTCATTGATGTAATCGCGAAACAATTGGTGTCATTCAAGCAGTAGTTTTTGCAATCCTTCTCACTCAAAAACAAATTAACATCCTTCGGGGGATAAAGACCATAAAGAACTGTTTGTCTCATGCGAAACATGCTTGAATGAGTCCTACAATTCCCCAAATCAACCATTTTTGGACAGACTAAACCATTTGAAGTGACTGTAGAAGCAGCAAGTTCCCATTCTACATAAGGAGAATATAGGCATTTACAAACAGGGCTACTAGAATTATATCCGCATACACTATATAAACCACATGCACCAAACACATTACATTCTTCTTTCACTGCTTGCCATCCTGATTTCCATGTATGACTAACATTATCCCATGAATAAATTCTCAAATTTCCATCTTGATCTATCCTCAAATGTCTATGATTAATGGAAGGGTCTCCGAAATCCCTACTTGATATAGACCAGGCAACTTTGTTATCAACATCATACAATCCCAAAACTCCATCAAGATCAAATCTTGCTTCCTTTACAATTTGAGAGGAGCTAAATTGGCTCCTCCAGTAAGTCACATTATGTTCCCAGACAAGAGCAAGCTCTCCTGATTGGTGAATCACCAAATTATAGTAACTTAAAGTTGATTTTGTTGAAGGAGCTCTAAGAATTTGAGGATAATAGAGAGATTGACCAGGAAGTAATGTGTTTGTTGGACTATTGAAGCTTTCCCAAATCACATTATCTTTATTATCCAAAAGAACCAAATTACCATTGTTAAAAAGGGTAGCTTTTTCAACTCCAAGATTTGAAGAATTGCTACTCCAAACAACATTTCCACGATTATTGTCTATTAAGACTAACCTCCCATCCATTTCAAGCCTAATTGTTGAGTTCATAGGAACTTTAACACCCCCACCAACACTCCAAACAGGCACATTTGCAGTTATAGTATTTCCTATGTTATACCTAATGCCAACATCATAACTATCAAGATCATCATCACCAAATTTCTCCAAGAACCCAAATGTAAAACCCCCATTTTCAGATAACCAATTCTTGTTTTTGCCAATCCCATTAATCTCAAAACCAAGAGGCACAGATACCATGATAAAATCATCACAAAAACAAGAAAAAGCAGAACAAAGGAACACTAATACAACTGTGAAAAAACCAAACTTTCCATAACAGTAGATTCTGTTAGTCTTACCTGTAAAATCCTTGATTCCACCCCAAAAAAACAGCTGAGTAAGCCAAGAAAGATTCATTTCAGCTGCAAAAGAATGGTAGTTACTGAAATGAATCTTTGTTTGGTTAAGGATTTGAATATGGTAAGAGAAAAAAGGAAAAACAAAGATTCAATTGAAGCAGAAAGAAGTTTTTTTTCATTATAGGAAAACAAGATTCTCAAAAAGCCTTTTAAATCCTCTTCCACCACTAAAAGTTCACTACTTTTTGGAAGCACTAGTCTAACGCCCACTGCTCAAAAATAGAATCATTCTCTACTTTTTTGGTAGAAATGATTTTTTTCTTGGATTAAGCAGATAGTACTTAGTTATAGTAACATGCTCATGAAATTATTAAACTATTTGTCCCTTTTTACTTTCTGGATTCAATTTAGTAATGTCAACAGAAGTAAATGTTTGGACCCACAATTAATTTTGGCAAAAATTTCATAAACAAGTTGTCCCGACCAAGAAAAAGAAAGCTTGATTGTTAATATTGCTCACATTATTCTGTAATGATATAACCAGTTCTTGTTAATATTACAATTATCATTTAAAAAAGAAGTTAAACAAGTACAGTAAAAAAAGGCTTGAAATTTACCTTAGGAAAATGAAAAAGAAGGGAAATGTTATGAATTAAACAAGCAAGGGATTGGTTAGCGGGGAACAGGCTTCCCTTTTGAGATCTGTGCAGAAATTGAAGATCTTTTAGGGTTTGTTTTTGTATACAAAATGACAAGACAAAGGCCCACTAGAGGTTATGACCACCTTTGCTACTACTACCTCACCTCACACACTTCCTTCTTAGCTGTATTGAAACCTCCACAACATCTTTGAATTCCCATGTCCCCACACAAGGTAGAATAAGTTGTGAAGCTCTATATCTGAGGCAGATGGTAAATGGAATTCTATGCTTAAAGAGTAATATAGTTCAGGTTCTCCTCAATCACGTTGCAGACTAATATTAAATTCCAGCCTAAATTAGTCACTAGATTGGCTATAAACGCTCTGACACGCTGGAATGAAAAAAAATTAAATGATCTTACTAACTTCTCTTTTTCATTTCAGCGTGAATCCTCATTTCAGAAAGAAGTGCAAATGGTCATTCCACTCCAAAATTCATGAAATGACTTTTACAAAAGAAAATGGAATTACCAATTAATGGAAAGTAACCATTATACCTTTTTTTTTAATTATTATAGTATTTAAATTAGACAACAACATGTTCATTTTCTCCAAAAATATTTTATTATTTTGATAAAACTTTATATACGATAATTGCATAAATATTTTTTATTTACTTTATTACTTTTTCCATTTAATTTAACATGAAATATAGTTATTTTTATATTATATTCAACTTTATATATTAATTATATTTGAATATTAGAATGCATGCTTGATGCGCTTCAGGGTAGAAACAGTGGCAGAGGCAAAAAAAAAAAAATCTTTGCTTGGGCCGGCAAATTTTGTACTGGTTTTTTTAACAATATTTATAAGGAAATCTTACAAAAAATAAAATTTTCTTATAATAAAATCGTCATTTCAAAAAATGTCCCACTTAATTTGTTACAATTTACAAATATGATTTTTTTCAAGTTAAAGTTTATACGTTGTGCAATTAATTAGTTTTATCGTCAACATATATTAAAGAGCATTTAAGTCATATTATATTAAATCAAACTCTATTCCAATATTAAATAATAGTTTTTCCAAACACGTGTAAGAAATCGTTATTACATTCTGTCTTTGTCTTCCAATGTATAAAATGAGAAGAGGATTCCAAAATTATTCAGGATGGAAAGTTATTCTGGGTGGAAAGACATTCAATTTTATTCCATTCTGACGTACCAAAATGTTAGTACTTCAAATAAGTAAAAATAAAATAAAACATGAGGTTGTGCATTTTCTTTTACAAACTCTACGCAATGTTAATTACCAAATTCTTACTTTAAAATTTAACATTTTCGCAACGTTATAAACAATACTAACTCTAATAATAGAAAATTTTCATTACAATGTTGTGAAAATTAAGAAAACAGATATTTTTTAATTAAAATATTAATATTACTCTCTTAAATAAAATTGGTGATATATAAGTTATATTTAAAATAATAATATTTATATTTTAACTAATAAAGTATGTTATTTTTTGTTTCATTAATTTTCGCAATATTTAATGAAAGTCTTGTAGAGGGGTAGATTTGTTTAATAATTTATTGTGCTGTCAGTTTTGTATTGTTTGGGCCTAGACTGGAGACTCTTGGTCATTATGGAGCTTTGTTTTTGGTTTATAATGGGCCATAGTATGTTGTGGGTTTTCTACGTCTTTATTACATTATTAATCACAACTTATAAGTGATGTCAAATCTTGATTCACGTGAAAATTCAAGGCTCTCTCTAGAGCTATGAGCCTATGACAATAAATAGCTAACCAATGTTTTTTTGTTTTTTTGAATAGCTACACTACACATACAGCATTTTAATTATATATATAAAAACACACACACACACACACACACACACACATATATATATACATATATATATATATATATATATATATATATATATATATATATATATATATATATATATATATATAGTACATTAAGAATTTAACATCTTTGGAGATAGAGACTGGCCCATTCCATTGGCCCAGTAATTAATAAGAAGGTATGGGGTTTGATATATGAATAAATGATGGACCAGTTCGAGTTTTTAGTCTTCTAATAAATGCTTATTTTGCAGTTTTGTTCTTTATTTTATTTTTTTAAATTTATTAGAGGATAACTCAACCATATAAGAAATAAGATGATTTAAAGAAATGTTATTTTGCATGGGAAACAGAAGAAAAAATTGGATGAAGTACTTGTGCAGATTGACCTTAAAGCTAGGAATTATTTGGAGGCAGCAATAAGAAGATCAATGAAAAGAGGAGAAGGACAGAAGATAGTTGTTTGGAAGCTGCCACCTAAAGGAGTGTTTAAAATAAACTTTTGATGCTGGTTTTATTAAGAATTATGAGGCAATCAATGCCTACCTTATCAAGAATGACAAACGAGATAACTTAGAGATGTGGATAGAGAGATTTTAAGCAAGGACTCCATTTGAGGCTGAGGCTGAGGCTCATGCAGCTCTGATTGCCTTGGAGAAAATGCAGTCCTTAAAGATGAACAAGATTATAGTTGAAGGGGATTGTCTCAATGTATTGCAAGGCTTGAAAGGTCATGCTGCTGAGGTTCATTGGACTGGATTGGACATTGTTGTAACACCCCACTCCATGAGCACTTTTATGTGTATCCATTTTTAGTCAGTTTTCAATTTGATATTCGATTTTGTGTTTTAAAAATTATAGTAATGACACCATTTTTATTTTAACAAATTGGGATAAATTTTTAACAAAATTAAGTGTGCAAGCGAGATATGATTTTTACTTTAAAAAAAAATAGTGCATGATTGACAAGTGTCTCAACACTTGTCAGCAAACACCTACTAAATTAGACACTTGTCAACAAACACCTACTAAATTGATCAATTGCCTCTCTATATAAATCGGCAATATGATCTTGAAAACAAAACTTTGTTTTCATTCTCGCAGCAGTAGGAGTACTTTGGGGTAAGTTTTATTTCTCCTTTCTTGTTATTATTATTGTTTGTTTGTTTTATTATTTTTCTCCATTATGGCACTAATTGCCCAAAACTTGTGGCCATATTTAGCTACTAGTTAAATATTAGTTATATCTTTTACCTTCTAAAATAATTTTGTTTTATTGGAAGACATATACCTATATTTATTTGACAATTAAAATCACTAATCTATTTTTGTCTTGGAAGCATTCTTGCTCATTGTAAAAATGGCCAGCACCTTTATATTGTTATTTTCTTTCTGTTTATTTTGCAAACAAGATAGGAAACAATTTTTTTTTGTTTTAATCTCTTTGGGCAGTAAGTTATGTAATTGGCAGTGAATATAATTGGTGTAAATTTTATTTCTTCAATAACCTTGGTAGTAATATTAATGCTTTTAATTTTCCTACAATGTCTCAAATTCTGAGACTATACTATTATTAAAAAGTTCTTTCTTTTCTAGTATAAGTTTTATTTTGAAAATGGATTTTGTATCTAGTAAACTTTTACCAAATTTCTGCTCATAGAGAAGTGTGTTTACTAAAATAAATGTGAGATTTTTAGTTTGAAGTTAAAATTGTTATATATACACATATCTAATAGATAGAGTAAAAAAAAAAAAAAAAATAGTTAATAATTTGGGATAAAGTTACTATTCTCCATTGTGGTTTTACCTAGGCGAGTACGAGATATAAATGGAGCGCTTAGACAAAACGAGAATTTTGTATCGTTAACGAAATTTGATGAATTGAGTCATTTGGGTTTGTAGGAAGTCATCAGTCTACGTGAAGGACTTGGTTAGCTATAACATTCAAGTGAGTTTCGCAAACCGAAACTTACTGGATTTACAGTGCTTACGATATGTTTATAAAATTATTCATTTTGTTTATAAAGTTATTCATTTTGACAAATGATTCTTTTGGAAAATAGAAATTATTTATTCTTAAGAATTTAGTTATTTGTCAACTGCTTTAAATTGGAGAGGTTCTCCAATGTTTGTATAAAATGTGCATTAGAATTGCATAGGAGCAGTGCTCCGGTTAAGAATATATGATTTTTGGAATAACCTCTTTTCCGCGGGTTCGCTTAACACAGGGTAAGTTTCAGAAAATGCTTTGATATATGAAAATTGCATTGTTTTGGAAACCCATGTGCATTGTCATGGCATATTTGAGAAATTGTGTATTTTTATATTTGGACTGGCGGACGGGTGAATATTTTGAATTAGATTTGAATATGATTATGTTGGTTGGCCTTTATGTTGGCCCTTTTGATTGTGAAATTTGCATTAAAATCCCGTTCCGACCAGCTTTGATTTGGATATGATTCGAAAATGATTTGATAGCTCAAGCGTCGGTGGATTGCACTTGTACATGGCTAGTCACACGTGCTAGGGGCCTCTTCTGCTGGCGTGGAACGCATAGACTCTGGATTGTGGTACCACTTGAAATGAGGCGTAGTATTCGGGGAGGGCTCGGCCCAACCAGTGCTGCGTTTATTTGTGTGGAACATCGTTTCGTGGTGTTCGGCTACTCAGTGGCGAGTCAGAAGGGGCTCAACGTTGGAGTTAGTCACCAGGTGCGGGCTGGTAGGTGCCCCAGATTTCGTAGCCTGGTTTTGTGTTTGGGGAGGCATAAGGTATGTAATTCGAGATCGTCTTGGGTGTGAAAGTCGGTAATGACTTCGGGATCGGACTTGTCTCTGTGAGCCCGACTTTGATTTGAAAACTATTTTGGAAACTCGGGTTTAGAGGCTGCATTGATATGTCTTTATTTGTTCAGACTTTTCGACTGCGCCTCTACCCTTCATGTGTTTTTGCATTTGATTTTGAAACTCGATGGAAAAAATGAATTTGTTTGCACTGAGAATATTTTCGAAAAGCATCAGCATGCATTCACTAAAAGATATTTGAAAATACACTGGCACACACGCGACTCACTGAGCTTTCTGGCTCACACGTGTTTTATGACATGTTTTCAGATAAGCTGGTCCAGGAAAGTTGCCCAGTCATCTTATGGCAGTCTATCTTTAGAGCTTGGGGATGTTGGCAAAATGCTATCATACTTTTGGAAACCTTTATGTGACAGATCCACCTACGAGTTAACTCTTTTATATTATGTATTTAGTGTGTTATCGTCTTTGCCTCCGAGCATTTGAGATTTTGTATATGTTAGTGCCGAGAGGCACGCAGACACCCTACTCAGTCACAGTGGACCCTAGCGGAGGGGTTGGGGGGAATCACAATTGTAAAATCTGGTAGAGCAATCTTGGCTAGATTTAATCTTTGGAATGTTAGTTATGTTAATAGACTAGCAAATTTTCAAACTCATAATCTTGTTCAATGGGGTAAAACAAATTCCTTGATAGGATTTATTGATTCCTCTGTTATTCCCCCATCTGTTCTCTATGATAGGGATGGAACTTTTTGTAACATTCATCCAGTTTTGAATCTTTCAAATGATTGATGATTTACTTAGCAAAAAAAAAAAAGATTATTTAAGAAGTGGGAAGGAGTTTCTGAACTCACGAGCTATGTTACGTAGATTAATGCGTCATCGGTCTTATTTTGGAGGTTAAGGATGTTATTAGTTCGGAAAAGTATTTATAACAAACGAAAAAGCTTGATATTTGATGTTATTAGTCCCTATATATATATATATATATATATATATATATATATATATATATATTGATAATATCAAAAGGATAAAGAAGGGCTCTGTCTGATGAATCGAAACCTAAGGAGTCGAAAGGGGCAAGGAGATGGCCGCCGTCCCTACATTTTTATAACTCATTTTTTTACTCTATAAATTCATTTATTTCAGAAAAATGTCAGCTACACCTTAGGAATATTTTAATATATAATGGAAAACTGGACATAAAAGACAAAGAATAGAATTTACTTGTATTGCTAATAAGAATGTAAATGTACACTTCCAAGAGAAGAAAAAATGTGTACAAATCAGATAAAAAAGAACAGAAAAAAATTGGCAAAAAGAATTCCTATGTCATATATTTTTTTTTCCTTTCTATTTACACAAAAAGAATGAAATAATAATTAATCAACTATCTACACAATGGAGATGAATGTGTCCTATAAGGCTTAGTGAGCTGCAAATTCCCTTTAATCGGCGAAAGAGACGTTGATCTAACTTCTCTGCTTAGGCAACTTGGTGAAGATTCAGCACCAAAAGGACTTAATCTGAGGCTCCTTGGAGACAAATTTACCTGTTCCAAGGCATGGAATTGGAGCTCTGAGGGGTATTCTCGTACACAACCAATTCGCGGTCCAGCTCCCGTGCTCCATTTGCAAGATAGGTTCTCCCCTAATTGATATGACTTTGTTCCTGAGACCGCGGTCTCTACATCGAGGTTTTTACTACTACACTCGTTGGGACTAACGTCGTCGTCTTCTTCTGATGATGCAAATAATTCTTCAACTGTTTCATCATATCCATCGTCCACTGGCGATTCTGGTGGATCAACCCCTTTATTTTCACTCTTTAATCTTTCGATAAAAACTTCCTTACTTGGTATTTCTAGACTTGACAATCTGCTTACCAAACGGTTAACTGGCTTTGGCTCAGGCAATTCTATTATTGCATTTCTCGAGTCTTCAACATCATTATCCTCAGTTCCCAAGCCAATCTTAACAGCCAAATCTTCATCGGAGGAGTGACTCCTCATATGTGCACTTTCCGCCCTTCTTATAGATTCTTCGTCTTCATCAACCCCACAATCAAGCTGTTGAAATGAAATTAATCAGGCATTTGAAGTTCTAACTCATTACAGAAAAAAATGAATGTGGTTGCTTTCATATACCTTAACATCATTAAGCTCCACATTATTCTCCTTAAGAAATGAGATGAAGTCTTGAAAATTTTCCGGGGTAGGGCGATAATGTCCACTATGAGGCCAGACAGCCTGTTGAAAAAGAACATCGTTAATCTCGCGATTATCTATAACAAAAATAAATGAAAACCTCATCCAAGTTCAAAAAATAACAATACCTTTAAGATGCCTTTCTCAACAACTATCCTTCCAGCAGCTAATGTAGCTCCTCCAGCCAAGAAACTAGAATGCTGAAATGATCCCTTTTTTTTCTTGCCAACATATAATGTTCTTGTGGTACTTAGGACAAAGATCCATTTCGCCTTTGGTTCTTCGGAGATGTCAAGTAGCTCCCCGGTTTGCTTATAGAAAAGTTTCCCATCTTCTACCGCAACTTCATAACCTTTTCTCTCCATCTGTGCATAAAATTAAAAGGTAACTAACTAACTATCAGAAACCATTAACAACTGAATATTTTTTAGGCGAGGGGAAACGAAGAAGACATACCGGACCAAGATACTTGATGCATTGGTGCTGAAGTTTCGATCGAGGACATTTCTCAACAATATTAACCTCTTTTCCTTCTCCAATATCTAACCTGCATTTTTTTTATTAAAATAATTAGCACCATAGTTACCTAGCTAACGCTATAAAATGTAAAAGTAGCTCTACTACTAATTGAAGATAAATATTTACCAGTAGAAGAAAGGTTCTTTGCTTTGTGAGTGCAGCCATTTAACATAATAGAAATGTAGATTGTGACCGTAACGATGTCTCGGGTCAATCTGCTCCCCCAGGAAAAAAGCATCTCAAGTTAGAAAATCTTTACAATGAAGAGAATAATATTCAAAGAAAAGGGAAAAGGGAAAGAAATGGATAATACTCACTGCTTCAAGCCAATGTTGTAAAGCAAGTTTCTGAGCTTTCCCATTCTTTGATAAACCTTTGCCTACCTGAAAAAAAAGAAAAATGCAAAAAGAACTATAAACATCTAGAAGTTTTTTTTTCCCAACAAATTTTCAGTATTAAATGATCTGAATGGACATACCTTAGCAGCTCTTGTCCTGGCTCTTGACCAGCGAGAAATAGCGGTCTCATGTTTATCGAGATCAAAGAATGATATTGAACTATGCTTTAGTTCTGCAAAATCTAATAACTTCCACCTGCATTCATTTATATATATATGTATAACATTAATGTCTCAGAAACATTCAAATCCCAAAATAGACATTCTTAAAAGCATCCAAAAGGGGTATAATAAGCAAGCAAAGAGACATTACCAACTCTGCTCAATAAGAACTGCACAATCTGCTAGTTTTCGTCGAGTTCGGAAGCTTTTGTAGACTTTTTGCAACTTTATGGCAGCCTCATTCTTTGGACTGCTTGAATTTAGAAATAATGATGATATCTCTTCTGAAATCAACATCTTTCTATAATCATCAAGTGATTCCAACATTTTGGGTTCAGAATATTGTATTTTGAAGTTGTCTGAATCATTATCCTTGAAACCAAATGATTTGACAATAGCTGAATCAAGTGCATTGTCTAAATCACAATAGGCAGCCAATGGGCATGAAAAAGATACCCCCATGCAATTTCACACTTGATTTTGAACACCCCTATTACACCTTGATTCCTGTTCATATAAACAAGTTATTATTAGCAATAAATCAAATTAGTTAAGCTCAAATGAGGTGCCAAATCACCTAAACAATCAGAATAATCAAAAGCTGAAAAGTGATAAAAGAACACATTTTATTTGGACAGCATTTTCCACATCAATAGAATCTAACTGGTCAAGAGGGATGGGCTTTGTATTATCTTTTTAATACTCCCTCCATTCCATAATATAAGTAGTTTAGAACATATAGTAAAAATTAAAGAAGAAAAAAAAATTGTATGGTATACAAGTTCTATTTAAGAGACTAATGTTGATATTTTGTTTTTTACTTACTTAATTTTCGCTACATGTTTTAAACGATCTTATAATTGAAAGTGGTATATAGTGGCCTCAATAGGTGTTGGAAGTTGAATAAGAATCAATAAAAAAAAATGAGAAAGTTTCTAAAATTGAAATTCCTTAGAGAACCCATTTAATGAAATGGCATTTAAAACAGAAAAAACACATCAAGATAAGAAATTTGGTAAACTATTCATAAATCTAATGAGACTCATCTATATACAGAGTATCAAGATCAGAGCAGTCACAACTCACAACATAAAATAAAACCCACCTCAAGAAACACAAAATACAAGAAAAAGAAATGGGAAAAAACCCACATAGAATTTCATCTAGATATTCTCAAAAAACAAGAAAAAAAATATAAAATCCACAGAGTGTAAAAAGATTTATAAAAGCAAATAAAAGGATACCTTAGTATATGCAAGAGAATGTGAGAACCAAGAAATTAGAAGGAAAAACTCTTGGATCAAAAGAGATAGAAGAATCCGAGAAAATGGGATCAAAAGTTTGATATTTTCCGCTTCTTTTTGCCTTTTGCTTAAGCTTAGTGGGTTTTCTGTAAGTTGTGTTTTTTGAATACTACAAACGTTGTTTTCTGCTACTTCGAGTATATATAGGAAGAGAAGAAGAGTTTAACGTAGTATAGTTTTCGTGTGTGTGAGAGAGAGACATAGTAACAACACTGTGTGAATGTGTGAGAGAGAAAGGAGCAAAGACAGATGGCACGTAGAATGGACTTTTGACTTGTATTTTCATTTATTTTCTGCTCATCTTGCCACCTAATTTATTTTCTTATTTTCATAAATTTGTATTTTCATGATCATCATAAGATCTGAATTGAATCTAATTTGAGTTTAATTTGAAATCGAACCTTCAAATTATATAAATTGAAAATTTATGTGAAAAGATATGAGAAATTTGAGTTTGCTTCCGAGTCCAACTCTCAATCCAAATACACCTCGAGTTTAATTTATATTTTTTGCGCTATTGGAATTTTTTTTTTACTATCAAGGGGTTATTAAAATTCTTGGTGAATAGGACATGCAAATTATATGTGGTCATAAGGATTTGGTTCCAATTTCATGAGTTCTAAAGACAAAACACAAAACTTTCCTCGCCAAATGATTATGAATTATAAGTAGTTTCACAATTGAATAACGAAAATAACGTGTGGTGTGGTGTGGTGGTTACTCACGCCTTCGTCTTTTGAAACAGGATTTTGATAACTATGAGATCGGGCAAAAAATCCTCTGTCCCCATTTGTGTGTGTCCCCGTGTCCCCAACCAATCAGAATTTACTATATAAATATTTGTTTCAATTATATATACACATGGTGAATTGTGATTGGTTGGGGACACGGGGACACACACAAATGGGGACAGAGGATTTTCACCCATGAGATCGAGGGTTCGATCTCCGTCCATATGAATAGAACATAATTTGTGACCAGCAATTTACCTATTTAGAGAGTACCTACAAATAATTACCAGAGTAAAGAATAATGAAGTTTTAATTACCGGAGTTAAAATTTATCAAAACTTGATTAATTAACAAGTAACTATAAAATAAATCAAAGAGATATGATTTCATTAAGAATTATCAGCAATTGCATGTGGGAGGAAAAATTCTAGAAAAATGAAAAAATATACTCCAAGTACAACATTAATTTAACATAATGTGTAGTTTTTTTTTTTTTTTTGGAAGCCCGATTGGGCGGTTGCCCCGTATAGGGAAGAGAGAACTGCCTCAGACGAGGAGAAGATAGCCTTAGAAAGGGAGATTAAAATTTACCGTACACAGGCGGAGGGTATCGAACCCACGACATCAAGATAATGGGCAGACGCCTGCCCAATGAGATAGGACACCTTTGATATAATGTGTAGATTGATGTCCAAGTCTTTTAAAGTTACTCATGACTTTCCTAGTTAAAAGGAAAAAAAACAAATATAAATCAAAGGGCAGATAAAAAAAAAGTTGGGGGTTTGGAGCCCATTTTTTAGTTGGACTTTAGTAGGTTTGATGATGTATTTGCTTAAATTATGTGTCGTCTGGTGAAGGTGTGTTTTTTTAGTTGGTGAACATTTAATTGAGTATATATTAATGTATTTTTGCCAAAAATAGGTTAACTCTTGAAAGTAATAAGTCAAAGTAATTGAAACTTCCATAGCATTTTTGTATATGTTGCAATCTCATGATTAAGGTACAAGGTAAACAACTATTATGTTATACTTTGTGATTTAAAACAGTGTTTTTTTGCTCTTATAATATTTAGAATGTGACAGTACTTGTTGAAGCAAATTGTTCCAACTAATTAGAGGGAAAAAAGCACAATACTTGATCTTTTAAATATTTCTTCAGATCTTTTAAATATTATACGTACATTTTATGGTAATTCCTCCAAATTATACCCCTCTAGACGTTTGATATTTTTGATGGACCTGCTCAAATCAAAGAATCACTTTCATAGTCTTGGCTTTACTTATGGCCATTGGAATAATAGCAGCCAAATTTATTTCAAAGTTCAATTTCAAGACTCATTTCAACTCAAAGAACAGAACCCCCTTTGACTTGAAGAACAGACCAAATATTGCATATCTGAATGACTCAAGAATATTCAACTACAGTTTTTTTTATCATCTACCTTTGTAAGAGTTCCATTGAATAAATCTTTCCAAATTATTGCTCTCTTCATTCTGTAATATAACATATAGCGAAGATTTAAAAAAAAAGTAAAAATATTTTGTTAGTTAAAATATCAATATTATTCTCTTAAATATAACTTGTATACCTCTAATTCTATTTAAGAGAGTAATATTAATATTTTAACTAAAAAAATACCCTTATTTTTTACTTCTTTAATTTTCGCTACATATTCCAAACAACTTATATTATGGAATAGAAGTAGTACATTTTACCAACAAAAAAAAACTATCTATTTTGAGTTTTTAGTTGTTGACCATATTATATAGAGTGGCCGACCTTTTATAATACTTTCTCAAACAAAAAATCAGTCTAATTTTTTATTTTTTCCAGAAAAATTGTCTTTGGTCTTCCCTACAAATCCACCGTTCCCCTCAACAAAGAAAATAGAATCCCACTCCTTTTTTTTTCATTTTTTTCAAGTATTTTAAAACTTTATTCCAAAGTGGATAAAGTTTGAAGAAAAATTAAGCAGTTGATCATAACGCATTCTCCATAGTTTCCAATCAGACTTTTGATAACTTGAAAAAAAAACACATCTCAAAGATCTCATTACAACATTAAAATAAACAAAGTAAAACGTTGTACAAACTCCTCTTTTGGCTTTGAAAACTAGAAAAAAAAGCACATTAGTAACGCGTTTCCATGGAAGAAAACAACAAAATTTTGAAGCTTAAAACTATACCAAAGCACATGTAATCGATAAAGCAATGTGCATCAAAAATCAAAACAACCCCAATACTTGAATATCTATTTCTTTTCAACCTTGTTTTCTCACATAATACAACTAAAATATTAATGTCCCATACCATCACATTTACTTACGAGAAATCATGTCCATTAAAAAAATTTATGTATCCACTCGAAAAATCATAGCTGGAAAGGCAAAGATCTATAAAGCTTGCATGCCTCGTAAACATAGTATATACTCCCTCCATTCCTCAATATAAGTCGTTTAGGACACTTTAAAAAAATTAAGAAATTCAAATAATATCCCTTCCTTCCTCTTTCTCTTTTACTTTTTCAATAAAAGATATGTTGAGGGTATAATTGAAATAAATTATTGACACCTAATAAAAGACATCTAAATAACAATTAATTTGAATACATATATATTTATTAAACGACAATTAAATGGGAGTACTAATTTGTGTGTATACAAAGCTACAAAAGTCAAATCTAACTAGTAGATTCTCACCGGTCCAAACTCAAAAAGTAATACCAAGAATCTAATTTTGTGACGAAAAAATTGAAAAGTTGTATATATATAATGCCCTTAGAATACAAATTTTATGTCCAGCCTATTTGTCTCCCATTGTAACAAAAGGATTTTCACAAAAACAAAAGGATTATATTATGTCAACTTTATAAAGATGTTCGAACTTTATAAAGTTGACTGGATATTATCACTTACCTCGCCTTCTTGTACTAATTTTTTTTACACAACGGATTTTGAAATTGATCCATTTGTTTTAGTGGTATTCGTTGAGTAATTATTTTATGTATTTATGGTCAAATATATGGTCATTTTCAATACATATATTTTAATGGTATTTTATGAGCAGACAATTTGTGTATTTATTACCAAAAATTAAAATTCTCTCATATTTATCCCCGCTCATAACTTAATTATTGGGAATTTAGTGAATCCTTTTATTATTGTCGTAACGTAGATAGAGAGATCTTGAAGTGGTAGATCATCAAAAAGATTACCATGGTATGGAGATTAGGCAGCAAAATATCACATTTATACCGACAAAAACCCACAAACGTGGAATTATTAGCCATTTTTGTCTTCAACCTATTTTCAAACAGTCAATTTTATACTTTTCAACTTTTTTCAGCCATTTTTGTCTCCAAAGATTTTACGATCAGCCATTTTTGTCATCAACTTATTTTTGAACAGCCACTTTCATCCTATTTAACATTTTTTTAACTTTTTTCATCTCCAAAGATTTTACGAGCAGCTATTTTTATCCTTCTGTCAAATAATTGTCTAAAAATTGACGACGTGTCCAAACGGCTCTCAGATTGTCTCTCTCACGCAGGGGTAAAGATGGAAATTCCAAAGTATACTAATTGCCTCCCTTGTAAAGCCCGTTATTCCCACTCATATCAGTCTCCATTCTCATTTTGTCTCCATATCAGTCTCTCAGGTTTCTATGGATCTCAAATATGGAGAGAAAATGAGAACGGAGACTAATATGAGTGGGAATGACGGGCTTTACAAGGGAGGCAATTAGTATACTTTGGAATTTCCATCTTTACCCCTGCGTGAGAGAGACAATCTGAGAGCCGTTTGGACACGTCGTCAATTTTTAGACAATTATTTGACAGAAGGATAAAAATAGCTGCTCGTAAAATCTTTGGAGATGAAAAAAGTTAAAAAAATGTTAAATAGGATGAAAGTGGCTGTTCAAAAATAAGTTGATGACAAAAATGGCTGATCGTAAAATCTTTGGAGACAAAAATGGCTGAAAAAAGTTGAAAAGTATAAAATTGACTGTTTGAAAATAGGTTGATGACAAAAATGGCTAATAATTCCTCAAACGTGGTACCATTCTTAGTAAAAGAAAAGAAAATTGAATATCACTATTATCAAGGACCCATGCTCATCATACCCTTGCAATATTCATAATCATTTCTTTGTTAAATTAAAATGGATATCTCATAATTACAATGAATATTTAGACTCATGAATATATAGCATTCCATCTTCTAATATGAGATGGGAAATCACACTATAATAAACCAAACCAAACCCTCTTTAAGTCTTAACCATGAATTCCATAGCTTCTTCTTGATTCTACAAGTTTGGACAATTTTAATATAGGGCGGTCCTTCTGGGACTGGTCTCACAGCCATCTCATATGAGTTGAGGCGGGATCTACTTTGCAGGTAGACTCTATTTCAATTAATGTGAGAGTGTCGTGGGACCACTCGCATAAGGACCGCTCCATGCCAAAATAACCCCTACAAGTCAAACCCTAAAACCAGCCATTTTTGGGCCATTCAAGTCTCATTCTCTAAACCTTGAATAAAAAAACTCCTTAAAAAATCAGACATTATATGATTAAATCGTCATATCCAACTGTCACATTTCAGATCTCCATACAGCAACAAGAAAACCAACTAATATTAGTGATTAGGTACTTTGAATTGTACGGTTCCAATCTCATAAATTCCACCGTGTTATCGGCATTTTGAACCACTATTATGTTGGATAGTTATATGACTTATGATATATACCCTGTCCATTGGAAAATTTAATCGATCGTCCTTGTGTAATTGGTTTGGCCCCACAGTCATTTTACATGGATTAGACAGGATGCACATGTACATGTGGGCTACGCTTAATTAATGTGAGAGTTTGTGGGGTCAATTTCATAATAGGATTGAGTGATCCATGTTCATTTGGACATTTTGATTTAGAACTGATTACCTCACTATAAAATAAGTATAACAACAATTTTGTGATTATGTGACTAATTCTAAATTACGAAAACCATGTAAATTGGTACATATCATAATTTTCGTATGATGTTTATATTCTAAAAGATTAAAAGAAGAGACAACACTATCCTTCCATATATTCACATTGTTGGTTCCTCTCATATTTGTCTTGCATTAGTGTCCTATGTTACACAATTTTATAGTAATAAATTAATTTTTCTAGGTTCTTGAAAACCGTGGTTCTAAGTTGGCCACATTTCCATGATAGCCATGGATTTCGTGGGACATTACAAGATCCTGTTCAAATGAGAGGGAATAAATTAACTCAAAGTAAAGGGGTTTGAATGAAGGTTTTTGCAATAGTTTTTTTTTTATTTTTAATTTGAAGAATAATTTATACTGATGTGTATTGTGAAGAACATGTTAGTTGTATTTTTGTAAGCATTTCAAGATACATATGCTTAACCTATGGATTTCATCATTTACAAAGATCTCTTAGGTAGAAAAGCAAGATACATGATCCTTAATGACCAATTGGGAAGGGACAGGGGACATCTAAAAAAAAATTATACATTAAAAAGGGCGAAATATAAGAAAATACATTCTAATAAAAAAAATTGGGGGAGTGGAAAGATGTAAATTTTAAAAGATTACTTAGAGAAAAAAAAATTCTATAAAAAATTTAGCGTTTTTCAAAATATTGATGAGACCACTCCAAACCTGTCCCTTGGATCTGCCATTGGAGGGAGGGGGTGCGGGTGGACAAAAAGATTGATTTTTTCTTTTCTTTTTTTCTCTTCTTTTTTAACCAAAAAGAAAAGATAAAGATGAATAACTGAAAATTTTCCTTCACAAATGAATGCAATCCAAATAAATAATACAGCAATAGTTGTCATCCTTTCTCCACAATGGCATAATGAGATTGCATAATGCTCGCGAGTGTGTTAATATTATTCTCAAATAAAAAAAAACTCAATCCAAATCCACATTTATAGATTTTGTTTGACCTGGGAAGCGCGGGAGCAGTTTGTTGGTGTGTTGTTAAGGAGGAAAGGAGTGACGGTGGATTTCATCAAAATAACGGGAAAGTGAAGCTGGAAAGCATCAGGACGAATTAAATATAGCCAGCTGTTCACCTTTTTCGTTTCTTTTTTTTTCTTTTTGTCTCTTCTATTCTTTTATCTTATCGATACGCGTAGACAGGGGTGTCAATCGAATTATGTGAGCCGAGCTTGGCTTAGCTCACGCTCAACTCACATAAAAATTGGAAAGCTCACAAACATGGAGCTCACGCTCAACTCACATTTTAATGTGAGCTCGAGCTAAGCTCACGAACTAAATTTATATTAGCAAAAAAATAAAATTCTTGTAGAGGCACCGACTACGATCCTCTGAAACTACACGCGCATATGGACTGATGCTGGCACTGGTAAACGGTCTGGTACGTCGCGAATTACCCTAAAATAGACCAGACCGAATTTGGATCATTGCAGACCAAGAAAATCATAGTCCATAAGAAATATGCGGGGTTAACGAGCCGATCCGCTGATCAAATTAATTTTGAAAAATAAATTTAAAAAAAGAATAAAGCTTAAAAATAATTTTTTTTTTTGTTTATTTATTTTTAAAAAGTGAAAAAAAATTGAAAAACAAGAATATAAAACTTTAAAACTTAAAAAGAGAAGTAAAACTTTAAAAAATATATATTTTTAGCTTAATTTTTTTAGCAGACCGGCCCTGCGTCCAGTCCACTTGGTACGTGGTGAGTGGTCCAAACGGAGCGGGCTAAAATAGCTCATATTTAAACGGCCATGAATAGTTTGGTCCAAAAAACACGGCCACAGACCAGTCCGCAGGCCAGTGGCCCATTTGACAATGCCAGCATAGGTCACTGTAGCTTTCCGATCCAAGTCACCGTTGATTATTTTGACCTTTGTAGATTTTATTTTCAACGTTGAGAGCATATGTTATTGAAAAAATTAAATTTCTTTTATTAAAGAATGTGTTGATGTGATATTTAAAATGTGAAATTTTGAAATATTTTGTTAGAGTAAATGTTATAGAGGTCATATCGACAGATGATCTTAGACCCACACGAAATTGTGAATATAAACAAGATATTGACGTAGGACTTAGCAAAAATGCTTGTCAAGGAAGGCTATGTTTTTTTATTGGTGAAGGACCATAATGAGTTTGTCATGAAAATTCTCTTTGCTCAAACAAAATTCATGTTTGCAAGAAAAGAAAGGGACAACCACATCCTTTATCCAATACTGTATACAATATATTCATTCATTTTCTTTGCTAGGAATCTTCCGTAGAACACCTAATCTGCAGTACAAAAGAGCAACAATTAAATGCAGAAAGTAAGATAATTACGAATAAGAGTTCGTTCGAAACTACCATAGTTCATTACATTCATTTACAACCTAACCAGGCCTATGAGACTATAAAATACGAAAATCCAGCAAGGAACCCCAACCTCCATTAATTGGGGATTAACAAACTAATCGGATAAGGATTAGCATTAGATGGCAACTTTGCCACGTGAATTTTCATAATAATCACAATCCACCTAATTAAAGCCATATTGATCTACGCTTATGATACCACCATGTCCAAAATGTCATAAAGGCCGATTTCCCTTCCCCTCTTCTCACGTGAATTTTCTCCAACCTTTTCCTATTTTTTCTAGTATTTTCTTTTCCATCAATTATTGGGACTTTGAGTCTCATTTCCATTGCAGACCTAAAGCCAAAGTCAATCGGTGAAAATGAAATGAAATTACCATGTAAAGCATATGTACAAGCGAGCAATAGCGATAGCGATCAAGTAATAAGTAATATCAATTTCAGAAGTAAAACCTTCATGATCTCTATATTGAATCATCGGACTCCTCAGAATCACTTCTATCAGGCTCTCCACCAGCACTCCCAGTCTCAGGTACATCAGGCTTCTCGGGAGGCTTAGGTTCTGCTTTCTTAATTGCATTCCTTGCTTTTTCTTCACCATCTTCCACTTGCTCAGCCACTTCAATATGTAAACTACTCGGTCAAGGAATTTTGCAAAGCCATATTGCAGTGGCAACAGTTAACTCTACGAGAAGTTTATATTCTTGCAAAATCCATGAAGTTCAAAAAAAAAAACTCTAATAAAAGAAGAAAATGGAATTCCTTTTAGCTGTTTTATTCTCTTTGTTGCTTGACCCTCACGTTTTGAATGAAACTATGATCTACATGCCTACCAGGTTTAGACAAGAAAGCAGGCAAAGCTAGCATGCCGAGAACCTAAGCAAAGCAACGAAAACATATGCTCACTTGAAGATTCTCAGATGTTAGTCGAATTACAAACTCCATTTAATAGATTGTGTCTGCGGACACTACTAAAATCTGAAAGAAACCCTTGACAGTGACTACCTTGAGTAGTAAGTAGAAAAAAAAACTTGAAAAGGATATCCATATTCTCAGCTGTTCCACCAGCCATAATGTTCTGCAAATCTTTCTCAACACGACGCACAAGCTCAGGCTGCAAAATAACATAGCGCAAATATGTTTAACATGGAAATGTGGCCATAAGACACAAGTATACATCAGTACATACATATATTAGTCTGCCTGCACGCGAGCATATATATGTGTATGTGCATATGTACTTAAATTTTACATTACTGAAACACTAAATAAGGTATTGTTCCTATTGGACTTTATCCAAATTTTATTGCTTTCCACTAATCATGTGATGACATCAGCAACAGGAACGATGGATTTCATGTCAAAAACTCAGAGCGGTTATGTTGTTCATTCTACAAATTCCTGTCATGCCGAAACGACAGAAACAAACTCACCCAGGACATGCCCACCCCAAAGTATGAATTGTGATAATGGGACAAATAAACGGTGTCGGGAAACAATAATTGACATACATTAAGATCAGGCTCTCTGCGAAATCTTCGCCGTCGAGCATCTCTCATTGGAGGGGTGAGCCCATGTCGGTACTCAACCTCATCTAGAACACTATCACCCTCTTCTTTAACCATAATCATCTGACACAACCCACAAATTGTTACATTCTCAGACAGTATCCATGCCAGTTTCAAAAGAATACTAGCATTATTGATGAAACCAGGCAGTATACTTGGCCGATATCTGCAGTTTTAATCAGCACACTATCATCATAGGTTTTGTACGATTCCACAACAGAAGGTAAATCCAAGAGATAGGCAGGGAATTGTTCACAACCTATGGCAAACGTGCCACGCCTCCCATCCTCTGAAAAAAACAAACTACAGTACATGTTCAAGATATAAGGGGAAATGAAAGGTAATATGCTGAGATAACATAAAATAAGAAGTGATTTCCTTTTCAGTACTACAAAAGACCTTTTATACGTATGAACAGTAGAAATGGAGGTGGTTGTTCCTAGTCCCCTTCCAAAACTGACGGATTCTACAAGTCTGTTATTAATAACTCTAATGATTCATGAAACTAAGTTCTCATTGCAAAGCAATTTCATTCTGTATCAAGAGTTATGCTTGAGATCCATTACTAGAATAGAATAAGAAGCTTGAGATCAGCTCTATGTGAGCCCATTCAAGATTAATAATGTGAAAACGACTAAAATTTATTAAATAATGGAATATTTAGGAGCTAAATTAAGCTCAAACAACATCCAAGTCATTTTTAGTAACGATTCCGATTTACAAAACAAAGCATCAAGCAGCAACAATTTCAAAATCCTATGCCAAAGAAAAGAATAAATAAACAATCAACATTACCGCCAAAGGATACATCCAGCGATTTGTCATCAGAAGACGGAGCATTTTCGCTCAAAAGGCGGCCGATACGCTCAGCTACAGAAGCCGGAACCCTAAGTATAAATTGTTCTTCCATGCCTACAAAAACACCAAAATAATGCAAAAATATAAACGCAAGTTCATATCCGAAATAATATTTAATAATATCTAAAATTAGATCGAAATTTGAAATTTCAACATTAATTCAGTTGGAACAACGAAAAAACTTGACAACTGAAGTCTATTAAGGAGGAATTGAATGGAGATAATTCAGAAATAAAAAAAAATGAGGAAAATAAATCAACAAAATTATTGAAATACGATTGATTTTTTATTCATCTCTTATATCAATAAGAAAAAGGCGGGAAAAAGAAGGAAGATTTACCCTGGACCCTAGAGATAAAATTCAGATGCAATTTGCCTATGATATAGAGAGATCCGCAAACATATTTATAGTGACCCGAAAAGAAACCAACTTCCGTTTGTCGGGCTACTTATAAAATAGGTGGGCCAGCCAAGAATGGATCAACATATAGCTCGTTGATCTTGCGTCGGTTAACTTAAAAGGCCCAATTGAAGCCCAGCCCTATTTTTTTTTCTAATTTTTCATTTTTTTCCTAAACTCCAAACCTAGCCATAAAAATGGAAAAAAAAATGGCGAATCTTTGGATCATATATTATCTACTTTACGGGGGTGAGGGGGAGAGGGAGGGGGAGTGCGGGAATCGACCCAAGACCGAAATCTTGAGCCTCTGTGCCTTTTCCACTGTGGCAACTGATTCCCACCATATATTATCTACTTCAAAATAATAAAGTTCACAGAAGTGTTGGCAATATTTTTTTAAAATCAAATAACAAATTAGTATTACAATAACTTTACCCCGACCGATTCAAAATAAGTGACATTTTAGAACAGGGGTGACAGTCACCTCTAAAATTTCTAAAAATACTATTATATAGAGTAAATTTTATATGTAGTTTGAAATATTTGATCAAATTCGTCCCCTCCCCCCCAACATTTATTTTTGCAATTTTTATATGTAGTTCGGCATACTGTCGCATTTTTCGCCCTCACGCTAAATTCCTTACTTCGTCCCTATTTTAAAGGATGCACTTTGTTGCAAGATAAATGTCATTTTACATCGTTCTCAAACTTGATTTAGAATACATATTTTATGATCGACAATTTATTGTTACTAACAAATAATTGAAAAACTTACCCTCTCTTTATCACAAGACATAATAAATTCTAAATCATAAAATCTATTAGATCGAAACTATTTAGCTGAAGATAATTGTTGCATTAGTAATTTTCAACGCGTGTCTCAAATTAAAAATTGAGTGACACGTATCCCTAATTATATCAAAGTTGGTTTTTGCTACCTACATCAGATTTATGACAAAAGTAAGTACCACAACTAACACACAAAGGCAAAAGTTATGACCACATTTAGCTACCAAAAAACAAAAAAAAAGCAACAGAAAAGCAATACTGGCACATTAGCATATTCATCACTAGAAACACCAAGAGTAAATCAACAAGAAAAAACATTATTTCAACATCCAAACAAGCAAGTCATTAAATTACAAATTCATAATAAAGTACGATAAAACATAATTATTCTATATGTATAAAGACCACTCTAAGCCTCGTCAAACGGCAGTGAGGGTGGTGACGAACTGATGAGATCGATACCACTTGAACTGATACATATTCATTCCATCATAAAGAAGGCGTAGGGTTTCCGTAGACACTCCATTACCATAATAAGAAATCACCATTGTCCCATAAGATGCTGATAGCAGAAGACCAATAGCACTCCCCATACGAACAACCAAGTGTATCCTGAACTTAAAATGTAAATCATCCCCAGGATGTAATCCAAACATCCCATTCAAACAAAAACGATACTTCAGAACCCATCTGGAATAGTCTCGTTGCATCTCCAAAACTTCAAGAACCGAACGATCGTAGTTATGCAACTCCACAAGATACAAACGGCCACCACACACCCCAAAGTACTGAATATTTCTTTTTGTTTTGCCTTTGGGTATTTGAGTTGTTGGCATTGGTTTCCAGCACTCTTCGTCCAGATCAAACCGTAAGAAAGGGCCCTTCCTGCTAATCCAGTGCAATGATTTGTTCCAAAATGCACCCTTGTTAAACAAATAAGTATCACTTGGCTTTGCTTCCAAATATTCATTAGTAAGCCTCCAGACTCTGCTCTCAGAAGAATATACTGAGAATAGATACAGCTGCCTATGACCCCATATGCAAACCACTTTGTAGAAAGGTGATCTCTGAGGATCAAACGCGATTATCATGGATACTATTCTTGAACTCTGAGGTCTTACAAGATTAGGAAGTTGTATGGACTTGTTTGTGGTGGGGTTACAGATATAGAAGTCACAGGTAGCTCGTTGATGCATGGCTATCCATAAGCAGAACAGGCCATTGCAGGACCACATCCTGTGGATACCAGAATTGGTATCAAAACGCATGAATGCCCGAAATGGATTTTTAGGTGCCACCTTCGGTGGCTCATTATTGAAAAACACAAAGTTGTGGCGGGAACTAAAAGGCCAACCTGAGTGGTAAAGGAGTAGGCCAACCACGAAATGAGTGCCAGGGTTATGTCGCCAATATAGATAGCCGAATAATGGATCAGAGATCATATGACAATACTGTTTGGAGACACATTTCAACCGCAGTACGTCTTTCACGGGTAGCCCCATTGCAATTTCCATCAACACATCTTCACAGTCGGTGATTTCTTTGCAATCCAATACAGACTTCAACAAATCACTCAAGGACTTGGTCCATTTCTCAAACAGCATCGGGGAACATGATACTGACTCCAAGACATTAAACCTGGGTGTTCAGAGTCAAGGCAAGTATCAGATTCACACAAAAAATCAGAATCAACATGTCCAGAAAATCTTCCCAAAGAAAGCAATCAATCAACAGATAAAAAATAATTGAAGTTTTTAACTGCTCTTTGGACAAGGGAACAAATTCACAGATTGGCAAAGAGTATAAACACCTATGGACTACAAGTCTGCCCAATATGTTTCAAGGCAAAAGGTTCAATTTATCCATCTGAATTCTTCAAATGATGGTGGTCATCACCTGCTAAAAGATGTGATATGTGTACCTTTTGTCTTGAAGGGAAAAAGATTGTTCATACTACATGAGTCATGTATGATAGGACTAGAAAAGATCATCTTGGATAACAAGAAAGCTAGCTAATTTAAAAAAATAAAATAAAGTAGAACTTAAAGGCAGAAGCTAACGACGTCGTTTCAAAACATTTTCTTTACATGCATGATACAGGCAGTAACGAAAAAGATACTGCAAGACACAGACATACCAAGTTCTTCGTTTGTCCTCCATTGCAGTAAGAAAGTCTTGCAAGCTTATCCTCTGGATTCAACCCTGTGCGATACTGAATTCAATTTAAGTTCAAAGAGAATCTAAAAGGAAAATTAGAATTAAATTTGCAAGGGTCAGAACTGAAATCGGAAGAGTAAAGGAACTGATCAAATAGATACAGGTAAACATACACAAATAGGGAGGGAGAAACTTTACTTGTTCAACTTTGCTACTTTATGACCTTGCCTTTGGAAGGAAAATACGGACACGTTGTAAACACCAACAGAACTGTGGCTATAAAGGCATCCACATCCATTTCCACCGAGAGAGATCAATACATGGCTCGAGAACAAGCGGTCCGTTTTATTTCTTTCGTTCTTTGTCTTTTCTTCCTCCTTTTTCTCACTTGAACACTATGGAGTCAACATGCACTAAATGCACCATATCATCAACAACTATCGACCAGTATTAAATTATCAGCATACTTTAATATTTTAAGATTCCCCTAGAGATATTGCAAACTATATGTCAACAATTATGGTACTAAATCTTGAGATGATGCCAATTCATACCAAATACAACTTTGGAATTATCAAGCAAATAAATTAAGGAACTATAATGTTGCCATGTATTGGAATTATCATGTTCTACTAACCAATTCATATATCTATCATACTCGGTCGATCAACTTGTGTATACGTTGATCAATTATATAGCCTAGACACACCATCATAGACTAATAACTTGCCATCGTTTGGTTCATTAAATATTGATTTGGTAACATATAAGAAGTATAGGAAATATGTCATAAAGGTTTTTTATCCCTATCCCCAGTTAAAGCATCAAAACCAATATCCACCCGATAAAAGAGATTAGAAAAGAAAGAAACAAAGGGATAGTTTGGCTGCTGTGGCAGGGGGCAGAGAAGTCAATGTTCAGATTAATTATCTCCCAGCTAGTAAACAGAAAATTTTGCGTGGTCCTAAGTTTCGTGAAGATTATTGCTCGAAATTTAGATCCACTTGCAAAATGGAAGTTTTAAATGACATGGTTTGTGAAGTTCTTTTAAGATTTTATGGGAAAACTTCAATTTATAAATTCAAATGACAAAAAATGGAGAATGACATCTAATGAAATAGTCAGAGGAAGATTTTTCCTAAATGAGTTGAAAAATTGGACTTGGGTCTAACTCCATCCCGGTATCTGATGAGTTGAAAACACAAACACGTCATTCAATTCTAATTTTCTGCAAATGATTTTTTGAAAAAAGGAAAGAAAAGAAAAAGAAAAAAACTATAGTAGCAAACACCTGAAGAAATAATATGTTTTCCTATCCATTCCAAGGTTGGCTCATTGTGATACCAGCCAATTTACCATTCAGCAATTAGAGCTTCCAAAACAAGAAAACTATCCAGGAAACCCAAATGTGCAATAAGTGTTTACTTCATGTCCTTGGAAAAAAAATAAACTACAAAACTAATTCCAATCGCCTTTCTACGCAGGAATTCTTTAATTTCTTTTGGAAACAGAGGCAAATTGACTTGCTGCTCCATAACTCATGAATCAGCATTTCTCACTTTACCCTATATCTTTCTTCAGTTTGTTTGCTTTTTATTGTGCAGCTTTTGGGGTTGAAGGACTTACTTAAATCTATATATGTACTGCGCCATGAGAGCAGAACATATAGACCGGTTTAGGACCAGGCCACTTCAAATCTTCTACTCTACTTTTTCTTTCTTTTCCATTATGATATGTATTCATGTTTCAAAATTAAAAGCAAATTGCAACCCCTAATACAGGTATAAGACAAAACAAGATGCTTTGATACAACCTAAGAGAACCTTTCATACCAAAAATTTCTATCCATCGCCTCCTCTATGAAATTCAAGCTCAATAATAAGAAACTATGTAAATTAGTTCCATCTTAAAATTTTCAAACACAAAAGCCAGGTTTATATCCCCTAAGCAAAAGAATTAGAAAACATGAATGAAAAACACACCTTAACCGTCTGGTAAGTCTGAAGCTCTGAAGCGAACCCATGAAACCTGTATAGTTGCATTTAACTTAAAATGTCAAAACACAAACGCAAATTATTGTTTTTACCAGTGAGGCAGTGAGTAAATGGCATTTTGTGGTTAGTAGATGGAATATACTATTTAATAAAATAACACATCATCTAACCACCGAAACAATCTGTTCCCTTATTGTGCCTAAAAATTCAGGCAACTTTAAAATTAACTGTAAAATATAAGGATGTACTTAAGATATTCATTCTTGAAGATAACACAACTGTCAACTCTTTGGCAAGTCAATTGTACTTGGGGAAACAGTTAAAACCAGAGATGCTTCATGGTTATAGCTCGACGAGAGAGACACATGATGTAATCTGATCAGCAGACGTCGATACATGACCAGATGATATGTGGTTTGGACCCCATTCCAACACAACACACACACACACACACACAAAAGGAGCATCTAAAGAGCACTTCCAGATTGCGAGAACACAAGAACCAAAATCTATTTTAGCATCAAATTAGAAACCAAAAATGACCATTGATGTAAAATGTTATCCTTACCAAAATCTCCAAAAACAAAACCATTATTACTACAATTGTCAACCAAGGTGTTCATGAAGCCAAAATTCATACCAAATTATAGTACTCTCTCAGTCCCAAACCGAATGTCTACTTTCTACTTTAGCTTGTCCCAAAATGAATGTCCTCTCTTTCTTCAAATGAACGTATTTCCTCCATAAACTGTCATAACTAACCTCTCCTCTCGTATCTAACAGATGCAAGTTCCACCTAACATAGGAGTCCTCCTATATTATAACTTCAAATTGCTCTTTTAAGTAAAATATGTACATTCAATTATTGCGAAAGCCGCAAAATAAACAAGAATCAAAGTTCCATATCAAAAGAAGAGCAAATTTCATTGGTACTATATCTAAGAATTGAAAAAAAAATTTAAAAAAAATTATCAGAATTTCAGTATGTGAAGAAGAAAGAAGTTTACGATATAATTTTGTATACCGAAGGCAAAGATGAAAGGAAAATACTCAAAAATTGAAGCCTATACTCTTCTTCCAATTCTTCTATTTCTCCAGTTTCCATCGCCACTGCTCCTTTGTTCCTCTGATAATTCAAACAGATGAGGACTAATAAGTGCCGGTATTTAGCTGGATTTTGCCAAAAGTCAAAACGGCTCAATAATTGTGCAACCATTTTTTCAACGCAAATTTTATACTTTCTGTGCGGGTTTTTTTCTCTCAAATAATTTTTTGAGGAGACATTTGTATTTTTTTTATTTAACTTCCAAAAATATCTTAATATACAAAGTGAATAAATTCAACACCAACACTTTATGAAAACTATGAGGGGGGAGTATTGACACCTTTTTATTTATAAAATAATAAGAAAGTAAGAGTAAAGAAGTTAAATTCGGGCAGGGATGAAGACAGAGGAGTGGGTGGTAGTCGACTCGATATTTTTTAAAATATTATTAGATATAATAATTTTTATATGTAGTTTGAAATATTTTATCAAATTCACCCCCAATATTTTTTTTTCCGGTTTTTATATGTAGTTTGACATACTATTGCAGTTTTCGCCCCAAACACCAAATTCCTGACTTTGTACCTGAATTCGAGGTGACAAATATCATTTTTTTCTCAGCTTTTATATTTTTCAAGACAATTTTTTAAACAAAAACCTAATCCAAATACACTTTTGTACTAAGCGAAATTAGACTCAATATTTTAAAGTACTTGACTAGTGCACTAATTATAATACCAAGTTGATTGCTCACTATTTTACACTAATGTAGATAATGGTGACAATGTCAATTATGCTGGAGATTAACTCAACATACCACATTGAGTGTTTTGGAAGTAGTTAGTGCGTAACTTCTTATATATAAGGATTTCCTACTTTAAAATATTGAATTTTTCGGTTTGGAAACGTGAACGTATGTCTAGTTGTGAAACTATACTACGTTAAAAATATTAATACTTTTTTAGTGATGATTGTTTTTTTTCTCTCTCTATATTTTGTGAGTTTAATCCCCCCAACAAATTATATATAAGAGCATTTTAATTATTTCCATATTGATTTAACGAAAGTTGACCATTTAATACTGTTCATTTTTTAAATAATGTGAATAAAAATGCTCTATTCTCTAGGGGGTACTAAAATGCAATTAACCCCAAAAGAATTATATACATTTCCAAATGTGCTTTTTAATTTTATATTTTCCCAACCTGCTTAATGGGTTGTGATGTTACTTGTTAGTCCATTAGAACGGTCAAGTATTAGCTGACAAATACAAGCATCACAATTTATTTATTTTTTTATGAATAAGCATCACAATTATTAGGGTTTTGCATTGGACTGGCATTATTTTGGCAAAATGGTCATACCGTGACATGAATTTTTTTGGGACAACATTTTTATTTAGAACGGAAATTCCACTTTCGTCTTGGGGGAGAACGGAAGTGGCCCGTTCTCGGCTGACGTGGCACATCCCATACGCGCCGCCACCTCAGCCCTTGAGAACGGAAGTGGCCTTGGAATAGATTTCTCATGAAGGCGTCATGTGAAAGCTTACCATGTTCCTCTTTGGTTCCTTCAATAATAAAAAATCTTATATCATAAAATGGAAAGTGTAAATAATACTAAACAAATAACACATTTACAAATCTTGACAAAACGTGTTTTCTTGTTCTTGTACATATTACTCCCTCCATTCCCTATTAATTGTCGTTTAGGAGATATCTAGGTATCCAAATTAATTGTCGTTTAAGGTTGTTTTATTAGTTGTCAACAATTTATTCCAATTATACCCTCAACGTTTTCCTTTCTTTATGACAAAGAAGTGAGAGAGAGGGAGGGTGGGGGATAATATTGGAAGTTTAGGTGAAAATGACAACTTCTTTAATTTTCTCAAATTGTCTAAAGAGTCTTATATTTAGGAATGGAGGGAGTACTAATCTTTGTCAATCATATGCAAGAATCTTGCCCGTTTAATAATGTCAAAAAATTACTACCTTCATTTCTAAATATAAATTTTTTAAAACATGTAGTGGAAATTAATGAAGAAAAAATAATGTATTTTTAATTAAAATATCAATATTATTCTCTTAAATAGTATTTTTTAATTAAAATATCAATATTATTCTCTTGTATACCACTAATTTTATTTAAAAAAGTAATATTGATATTTTGATTAAAAATACACTTTTTTCTATTATTTTCTTAATTTTTGCCATATATTTTAAAAATATTATATTAAAGAATGGAGGGAGTACCATTTTATTTTATTTTATTTTCTCATTTTCTAATCAATTTGCAATTGACTCTTTACCTAACTTATTCATTATTTTGTCAACTTTTTGTTACTCATAGCTATAGTAATTAGCGCATGCGCTTGTTGATGGGATGGGATTGTATTTGTATATGTATTTAGTTTAGGATGAACAACCATCAAAATCAATTAAATATGGAAATTAAAATACTGGAATCTAAAAAAATTCCACTTATATTCAAAGGAATGTGAATTTAATCCTAAAAATTTTTCTTTTAAAATTTATAGTCACTAGTAACTTTATAAATAATCAAAGCAGGGATTAATTAATCTAGAGTGTCATTTGTAGATACTATTTCTTCTGTAGCAAAATTATAGGGTATTATCAGGAAAAAAAAAATAATAGTTATATATATATATATATGATACAGATCTTCTAACAACATTTAACTTCTTTATTTTTAACATTCTTTATCCTGCACCAAAGGCGGACCGTATTAGAAGAGTATAACCTTAATTCGTGCAACCAAAAAAAGAGGAAAAAGCAACCTTAGGTAATAGTAATAGTGAAGAACCAGTAGACAACCACATAAATTCTCATTCTCAGTTACATCCAAAATGCATACGAAGCGTTCCCTCGAGGCAACCCCCCTCCCCCAAAAAAAAATGACTTTTCATCTTTTTTGGAGAGTAATTCTGAAAAGGACAAAAGGCAAATTGGTCGTTATTGTCCCTAAACAATTTATGAATCAAGCATAAGGTCCCTAACGATATTTTCTATACATTAAAATCCTCAAACAATTTATGATTGGTGTGTAAGGTCCTTCTGTCAAAAAAGTGACGGGTCAACACAATTTTGAGAAAAAAAATATGAGTCAAAGGTCAAACTTCAGGGGTAAAATAGGTATTCCGTGACTCCATCCCCTACCCCACTCCCCCGAAATACACCCAGACCCACCTAACCCTCATCCTTCTTTCCCGACGCATCCCCACCACCCATCTACAGGTAAAAAACATTAAGAAAATCAAGATCAATTAGGAAATTGCAAAGAACACCTAGCCCTCCTCGTCAATGTGATGTACCAAAAATGCCCTTTAAATATTTCGATCGACTGGATTAAAATTTTGAATTGACAGTTGACTAACATTTTTTTTTTACGGAAGGACTTTAGACACCAATCGTAAATTGTTTGAGGATTTTAATGTACAGAAAACATCGTTAGGGATCTTATGCCTGATTCATAAATTGTTTAGGGACAATAACGACCAATTTGCCAAGGAAAAACTCCATTATTTTAGTTCTTCTATTTAAAGGAAAAAAAGAAAAGAAAAAAGAAGAGAATCTTTTCAAGATAAATTTTCCCACCGCTTTCTTTTACCTGTATTATTGATAAAAAAAAGACAAAAACAAAATTACAAGTTGTACTGTCTGAACTCTGAAGTTTTCTAGAGGACTTTAGAATAATTTTACTGGAAAGAAGCTATAACTAGCTGCCATTTCCACCACATTTTCAAGGTCTCTTTAGCTTCTCCTATTAACGTACGTACTTAAATGCTACAATAAATATAAATTGTTTGCTAATTTCATTTTGTTTTCTTGACTTTTTGTGCGTATGTTTTTTTTTATACTTTTTTTACTGGTATTATATTTATATATTGTGGGTATTCTTGGACCTACATCGGGGCATGGTTTGGACAATACTACACTCTGTTTGTGATGTTCTAGTTTCCTCTTCTGTAATAACTGTTGTGGTCTACTCTCTGTTCTTACTGAGAAGGGTTTTTAGAGTTTTCTTGGATCCTAGCTTACATTTTGAGTAGTGGGTTGTCCCCCCCCCCTTTTTTTTTGCTTACAAGTGTGTGTGTGTGTGTGTGTGTCTATTCACATTACATGTGAGCTCCTTTCTTGAAGTTAATTACTTGAGAGGCAAATTGGAAAGTGGATTTCTTGGTTTGATTCAGCTAAGTTCAAGAAAAAAAAGGTACCTCCTTTTTCCTTTTTCTTCTTTCTTCTTTCTTGGCTTCTTGAAATTTTACTTCTTGGACTATTTTATAATGTCCTTTGAAGGGTTTTAGAATGTGGGTTTTTAGTTTGGAGGTTCAATTTGTGATGGGTTTCTCTCTCTTTGTTTCCTTATAGGGTTCTTCCAAGTTTGAAGCTGATTTTCAGATGATGAACTCTGGTTGGGCAAAGCCAAGTGTTTTAATTAGTTTAATATGATTTTTTTCTTGATAAATATGGTTTGAGGTTAATGAGTTTTCTTGTCTGTGGGAGTGTGGCTTTCCATTTTCTTGCAAGTTTCCTTTTTCCCTTTGTGTGTGTATGTTGTGGTGGTGGTGGGGCGGGGGGATTGAATTTCTTGAGGATTCATTGGGAGATAGAGCTGTTACTGTGGTGAGTTTTTTTAGTAATTTGGGAATATTTATTTTGGTGCTTCTCAGTACGTGTATATGTGTACCAAGCTGTTGCATTTAGCTCTTCGTCTCTGAGGTTTATCAGTAACTAGTAAGGCTAAAAAATATCTATGAATTTAGCTTTTACCTGCCTTTTCATCTAGAGAGTCAAATTTCCACCATATGAAGTTGAAAATTTTTCTCTGTTTTTTTTTGACAGATTCGGTTGAAGATAACTTTTAACTCGAGGTTGGATTTTGATAATCGTGGAGCTGACACAATGCTTAAGATATGGCATGGAATTCCTCTGCTATTATCTGTCATGCTCTCCGTTGTAGCAGGTAAATACTTCTTATGGTCAATTTAGGACTGCATATGCCTGTTATTATTTCTCTTGTGAAGGGCACAAGTATAGTTTGGGAATAGAAACTTGAAAATATTTAAGTATGTTGGTAAGTATAATCGTAAGAAGCATCTTTCTGTACTTTGATGAACTTGCGACCACTTACACGCATCAATGTGAATACTGCTGTACATGCAAAACAAAACTATGTTCTTATCACATAGCTGAAACATACTATTTCACACCCCTCTTTCCTTGTGAACTTCTTGGACTTTAAATGTACTTGGTTTGCTAAAATGCAACTTTCTGGCAGTAAGAAGTTCGCCGAGAACCCCTTAGTTTAGATTCAAAATCTATTATGAGAAAATATTCTGAAGTTTGATCCAAGACAAGTGATCGATATCTTCTCTCAAAGATGTTCATCGTCCTCTTACTTGTAGGGGCATTTGTTGGCGTTAACATTGGCACTGACATCTCAGATCTACCATTGGCAATAGACGTGGTTGCTCTCCTTAAAGCTCATCAAATAACTCATGTCCGACTCTTTGATGCCGATGCTCACATGCTGACTGCTCTTGCTAATACCAGTATAGAGGTAATGGTAAGTGTCACGAATGAGGAGGTATTAAGGATAGGTGAATCTCCATCCCTATCCGCAGCTTGGATCACTAAAAATGTTGCAGCTTATGTACCCTCAACAAATATTACAGCTATCGCTGTAGGCAGTGAAGTTCTCACTTCAATTGCACATGCTGCACCTATTCTGGTTCCTGCCATGAATTATCTGCACAAAGCTCTAGTTGCTTCAAACTTAAATTATCAAGTTAAAGTTTCAACCCCACAGTCTATGGATGTGATCCCTAAGGCTTTCCCTCCTTCGACTGCAGCTTTCAACTCGACATGGAACTCCACAATCTTTCAGATACTTCAGTTTCTGAAAAACACCAATTCCTATTACATGTTAAATGCGTATCCTTACTATGGCTACATCAATAGCGATGGAATCTTTCCAATTGATTATGCACTTTTCCAGCCTCTCTCCTCAGTCAAAGAAATCGTTGATCCAAACACCCTCTTTCACTACACAAACATGTTTGATGCTATGGTAGATGCTACGTACAACTCTATTTCAGAATACAATTTTTCAGGGATCCCAGTTGTTGTGACGGAGACTGGGTGGCCATGGTATGGAGGTGCCAAAGAACCAGATGCGACATCTGAAAATGCAAAAACTTTCAACAATAACTTAATCCGGCGTGTTTCGAATGATTCAGGTCCTCCCAGTCAGCATGACATTCCAATAAATACATACATTTATGAGTTGTTCAACGAGGACAAGAGGCCAGGGCCTGTATCAGAGCGGAATTGGGGTATCTTTTTTACAAACGGCTCCAGTGTCTATCCCATTAACTTAGGGTTCTTCAGGTAGTGCCAGTTTGAATTCTTCAGGTGTTTTTTGCATTGCAAGACAAGATGCTGGCACTACGGAACTTCAAAATGGAATTAATTGGGCTTGTGGACAACAAGGCCAGGCTAATTGCACAGCGATTCAGCAAGGGCAGCCTTGTTATTTTCCTGATACATTGCAAAATCATGCTTCTTATGCTTACAATGATTATTATCAGAGAACGCGCAGCTTGGGTGGAACCTGCGACTTTGATGGCACGGCAACTACAACAAATCGTGATCCTAGTAAGTTTCTTTGACCTTCTTCAGTGCCATGCTTGTTTTAGTATCTTTTTTAATCCATCCCTAATTGTTTATCTTAACCAAGAACAGATTGTAAAAGTCTCTGCCTTTTTCATTTTAATTGTCATGTTGGCTTAACTTCTGAAAGAGACCGCCTCCAAATTTGAATTTAGCTAGTGGATTTTCCATAATTAGTCTCTCTCTCTCTCTCTCAAAATACCCGTTGAAACACATGGTTGTCAAGTTCAAATTATGTCTAATCTCTATGATGACATATTTGCAGGTTATGGATCTTGTCAATTTACTGGAAGGTAAGAAACTCTCTATACAGTACTCATAAGGAACATCGCGTCATCACCAATACTATGTGTGTGGGAAGTGGGGGAAGGGGAATAGCGATTTTCTCCTATTTCTTTTGCTTTCCTAGTTTGCATTGATGTCCCAAGTTGGAGCTAACACTTTTGTCATATAATTTTGTTGAAACAGTTCGAATTTCGAGCAGTGGGGGTCTATTTCCAGCTCCAGCACTCGGACCTGTTGGTCCATTCTCGCAAGCTTCAAGAATTCAAATGGCTGCTATTACTACCACTGTGTTGTCTGCATTTCTGTTTTTGATCCTGGTCTATATTAATTATGAGTTTAAGACATTGTAGCAATCCAAGAAATAGAACTGATACCTATATTAGATCCCCATCAGGCCTAGTGTAATTTTGTGTGAAATTCTTCATTTTTGCAATTGCGATTGACGATTCAATCTTTTCATATTTTGGGTTTGAAACATGCCATGTGAAAACTGTATTATGCATTACTAAGAATTGACGACATTATTGAAAAAGAACAGGATATGACGGAGTAGAAGGGTGCCAAACAGGTTGTACGAAAACACAGAAAATTACACATTAATCATCATCAGGGATCAACAACAAACACTAAAATCCTAACCAAAATTGTAATTGCCTCAGAAAACAGGCTCCATTTGAGACAATTGAGCCCACTGAACTGTTTAGTTTGAGAACAATAGAGAATATGAGAACATATGGATGCCATAATGGTAAAGTTACTCTTCCATACGAGTTTCTTCTGCTTTCTGTTGAGAAACCTTGACTTTGACATTCGGCAACGTAAGAGATGGATCTTTTTGGAGAACAGCTGGTGCTTTGACGAGGTGGATACTGTCTTGAAGCTCCTTTGCTGCCTCTTTCCGCACCTGTGCTTTCTTTCCCTTCATTCTGTTTATTTTTTTACCACCAGAATGATCAATAAATAAATTTGAATAATACATGGTTCAGAATCATAGAATACAAGTAATAAAGACAAACCTGTTAGCAATGTGTTTGTCCTGTCTATCAGCTCTAACTTTAGTAATCTTCTTGATGGCCTTGAGAGTGTTCTCAGTCACATTCCTGTCATATCTCTCTGGCCTGTTTCGTTTTCTCTCAAACTCAAATGTCGAATCCTGCAATTTGTTTCAAGCAATAGTAAAAAATAAGTAAAGAAGAAAAGGACATTTAATGATCTAAAAAAGATAACAAGGCATGACAGCAATAGCGTTTGAGAATCAGCTTAGGAACATAGTATTGTTCACCTGTGTCATGTCCTTGCCATGCAAACGCCTGTAAGCTTTTGTCCACTTGACTTTGCGAGGATTCCTCTTCATCTTAAAGTTTTTGTGACATTTTGATCTACAAAATCTAAATACCTGCGATGGATGACCCAAAGGATTTTAAGAACATTAGACAGTAAAGGAAGCAATTAACTAGCAAAAGTAGCGTGGCAAATAGGATCAAGATGCCACATGCTGAATTTACTTTTAGCATGTGTAAATTGTGTTTACTTCTTCAAGTGAAATCAATTTCAGTTGAAAACATGAGTGACATAATGAGTTTTTGCGATAACCAAACAAATATAAATAAGTCTAGCAGATCTCATGCACTTTAACCTGTTGCAGAGAGTTGGAATTTCTATTCTATGCAGAAAACATACCGGGTCAGAGCCGTCTATCGAGTCTCGACTGAAGCTACCTAAACCTAGTTAGACATGTGGGTCTTTCTCTAACTAAAAAAATATACTAGGATTTACTTCAGACTAGCATTGACAAGTATACTTCGACTAGATAGAGGAACAGAATCAAAAAACAAGAAACTCTTTACCTAATAACGGGGAAGAAAATCTACCTTGGCATCATTTCTCACAAACTGTATTCCATGTCCCGGATATATGGTAGAGGAACAGAACCAACATTTTTCCAACCTCATTGTTCCTTCTTCTAATCCTGCAATAAGAAGCAAGCAATTCACAAAGGCACAGAACAATAAAAAAAATGTAAAAGTTAGGAATTTCAATACTGCTCCAGTATGAAACAAAATCCAGCGATGCATGATGCGAAAACCCTTCCCCTGTGAGCCATTCAGCTCAATTCAAATAAACACAGAAGAGACAAAAAAAATGTATAAAAAAGGTTTAAAAACAGGGTTGCTCTCCTCTCAGATTTCTCTTTCGGTTGATAAAAATACAAACTTTTGCATGCAATTAGAGCAACAACTTTAGAAAACAAAGCAGAATCATTCCTTCATTATCTGAGACCCCATTGGTCTTTTTTGGGGCTTTTGAGGGATTAAATACAGAAAATTATCCCGCCAATCTTGATTCATCGGCCAGACTGAGTTGAAGATATAGAAAAAATGCTTCAATTCGGCTGAATTTTCTTTCTTTCTTTTAAGTTTATTATTAGCTGGGCAAGGGAAGATGGATGTGTGGGCATACGAGAATGGATAGAGTGAGGAATGAGACTATTCAGAAGAAGGTTGGTGTAGCACCTATTGAAGACAAGATGAGAGAGAACCGTTTGCGTTGGTTTGGGCACATTAGACGAAGGCCAAGTGATGCTCCGGTTAGGAGAATTGAAGGACTGTGTAATATAGATGGCGTAAGAGGTAGAGGGAGACCGAGGAAGACTTGGACGGAGGTGATAAAAGGGGATATGAATCTGCTAGAACTAGATGAGGGTTGTGTTTGGGATCGAAAGAAGTGGAGAGAATGCATCCATGTGGATTACCTTACGTGATTCTTACTTTGGTTCATGTAGCCGACCCCAATCTGTTGGGATTAAGGCTTGGTTGTTGTTGTTGTATTAGCTGGGCAAGGGTGTCAAACATCGGGCCTATTGTTGTCGAAAGTGATTGTCAACCACACTAGACTTCCTTAACTCAATTCAGCTGAGTTGACAACTCGGGAGAAGTGGAAACGACACATAGTCACCCTTAATCGAGTAAAACCCTAAACCCATTAAACCATACAAAAAAAGAAGAAAAAAAAATAGCATAAATCGCCGATGATTGTAAAGGAAAGAAGACAACTTTAATCAGATTATATCAAAATTACAAGAACGAAAATCAAAATAACAATCTTAAACATGTTCAGAAACAACCATTAAATAGAATATCCTTACCGTTCGATTATCTGTTCTTGTTTCCGGTTGCTGCAGTTGATGCCCTGGCAGCGGCGGATGAGAGAGCAGGTTCCTCCAGTCGGTGGTGAAGAGACGATTCCTAAAATGTATATTCAAAGCCTAATATCTATGAATTTGGACTTTGATCAGAAAGAAGAATTATGAATTTGGGCCAAAATGAGGAAAACACACTGGCCAAGATGTTATGGACTTAACTATATCAATACAAGCTAAAGCCCAATGAATGTGGGGCCCAAGAAAAGAAAAAGTATTTATTGTACTCCCTCCTTTCCGGCAAAAAAATTACCCTCCCCAATATATGTCTACATTCATATATCTAACCAATCACAATTTACCTTATATTATAATTGAGAAAAATATCTACATAGCGAATTTTGATTGGTCGGATACAAAGATTGGGATAGAAAATATACGGGGACAAATGATTTTCACCCTCACATTCCGAATAAATAGCCATTTTGGTCACCAAGGTATTTTCGTCTTGCCACTTTGGTCAAAAATGAGTTTTTTTAACTTTTTTCATCACTAAAGTTTTTTCAAAGTGACCAAAATGGCAGAATGAAAAAACTTTAGTGACCAAAATGGAAGACCTAAAAAACTTTAGTGATGAAAATGGCAGAAAAAACTTATTTTGACCAAAATGGCAGAATGAAAAAACTTTAGTGATGAAAAAAGTTAACAAAACTCATTTTTGACCAAAATGGCTATTTATTCCTCACATTCCTATATATAAACTTTCATTCCATGTTGCAAAAAGTAAGAAAATAAAAATTAATTTTTTTTTATAATTAAAATACCAATATTACTCTATTTAACTATGACTTTTTTTTGGAAGCCCGATTGGACGGTTGCCCCCATATAGGGGAGAAAGAACTGTCTCAGACGAGGAGAAGATAGCTTTACAAAGAGAGATTAAACCTTTCTGCACGCAGACGGAGGGTATCGAATCCACGATCTCAAAGTCGTGAGCATGCGTCTGTCCCACTGGATAGGACACCTTTGATTATTTAAATATGGGATAATTCGAGTATGGGACTGAGAGCATCGATAGGACCGCAGTCCACTTAGCTAGTAAAAAGCACGTCGCCCCTCCTCCAAAATTCTCGATCACGGTTAAAATACAAAAAAGATTGTTCTGATATGGACACAGTTAAAAGTAAAAAAATTGTACAAATTTGTCACATCACTATAAAATGAGGAGAGAGGCAATTTTTGACTTTTAACTGTGTTCATATCAAAACAATTTTTTTTTGTATTTTAATTGTGACTGAGAGAAATTTTATTTTATTTTTTTTTGTTTTGGAGGAGGGAGCGACGCTGTCTTTTACTGCCTAAGTGGACTGAGCTCTACTAAATGGCGCTTGATCCATATCAAATTTTCCTTAAATATGACTTAAATTAGAAAATTTGCACCGTTCGGGAATCGAGTAATGTAAGTTGGAAGCAGTTGCACTACCAACCTCTCGCCTCCCACCAACTTCTGATCCTACTCAGCTACCAATTTCACTACAATTATACTGATCACAACAATGCTATTATTTTCAGTGACTTCTTGATTATTATATAAATTAATCTCACTGACGATTTTCTCCTATCTATCTGTCGGAATTGATAATTTGCACACAAAGAAATGATGGGCAAGAAGAACATAAATGATGTTGGAGTAGAAGATTTAATTGGAGCAGGTCTATCAATTGAAGAGGCAAAAGGGTTTCACAAAGAACTCAGAAATTTAATTTCTCTGAATGTTAAAAATGGTGGGGGAAATTCAAGAACTGGGTCTGATTCTTTGGACCCAAAAGAGCTATGGCGTGAACTCACCAACTGGAGATTGTTGAAACCATGGCATCCACATACTCTGCATCAGCTCATTTACTATTCCATATATAATCTGTATGATGAGTCCATTAATGGTCCTCCTCTCTACTGGTTTCCTTCCATGTAAGCAGTTTTTTTCGTTTAGGTTTTTGAATTCCGGGTTCAAATTTAAATTCTCTGTCGTAAATTGAATGTTCATATTTGACTTGAATAAGAATTAAGACGAGTAGTTTTCATACTACACACAAGAATCATAGTAATACAATTGTGTTGTTAAATACTCAAAAGAATTTCTTGAAAGATGGAAACTTTTTAGGTAGTAATCGTGTGTTTTGAGTTGCGTGGCTTGTTTTGACTGTTCAAAGTTCAGGATTACAATGTTGGGGTCTGGTAATTTAACTTACATTTCATCCGGCACTTATTTTGATTATATCCAATTCCAATCGCAGACGCCAATCTAAATGTACAAACTTGGGTAGACTGATGGAAAGTCATGGTCCAAAACTTCTAGGAGCAATGTACAAGGATCCAGTTACAAGTTTTGAGCATTTCCATAGATTGTCTGTTCAGCATCCCGAGGCAAGTACTTGTTGAGTTTAGCATCTTATTTTCCACTCAATTTATCTTCTTTGCACCATATGGTGCGTGCGAACGTGTTTGTCTGTATTTGTTTTTGTCTATTTTTTAGGTGCTTTGATGTTTGCCTTTGCCCAAACCGTCCTTCTGACTTTGGAAATATCAACTCTACTTGTGTACATTTTTAGGTATACTGGCCCATGGTTCTGGAGGAAATCTCGGTTCATTTTTTTAAACCCCCAACATGTACTCTTGATACCTCCGACAAATCAAAACATGGAGGCACATGGTTTCCTGGTTCAGTCTTGAACATTGCTGAATGTTGTTTGATCCCAAACAGTCGACTTAAGAAGGAAGACGACAGTGTAGCTATCGTTTGGAGAGATGAAGAGCATGACGATGTTGTTAGTCGGATGACATTAAAAGAGCTGAGAGAACAAGTCATGTAAGCTTTGACATGGAAATGCTTGTTTTCTTATAGTAAATACTATACTGAAAGTTTATTGGTAGCACTAAGAATAATTCAATTAGTCATTAATCATTCTTCAAAAGAAAAAAAAAATAGTTACTAACCCATGTAAACCTCAGAATTGTGTTATCAGTCGTGTATGGTTCAAAATGTAACCAGTTTATATAAAAAACTAAAACTACTGTGTTGTCCAAATTTTTTGTTCCTAACGATGCAACATTTAGGAACAATAGGGTTCTAGGTCTCCAATGTTTGCCTAATCATTTGTCAGTTTTGTACCCCTATTTTGTTAATTACTTTTGCTATCTTGAAATACATTACAGGTTAGTTGCAAATGCTCTAGATGTACTATTCTCAAAGGGGGATGCCATTGCTATTGACATGCCAATGACAACCACTGCAGTTATTATTTATCTGGCAATTGTACTTGCAGGATTTGTCGTAGTCTCCATTGCCGACAGTTTCGCACCAAAGGAAATTGCAACTCGATTGCGAGTCTCGAAAGCAAAGGCCATCTTTACTCAGGTATTGACTTTCTCCTATTTGGTTAGATTCATAAAGATTTTGGCTTTGGAGCTGGAAACAAATAACTAGTGGCTGAAACCTTTTCAGTAAATTTAGTACATTTGTATAGCAGACTAGCAGTAGCCGCTTGTTCAATAGGGGAAAAAAATTATTTGCCTTTTTGTATTTTTACATGCTTGATCATATTTCGAATAAATTCAGGATTTCATAGTACGAGGAGGTCGAAGATTTCCTCTATACAGGTATGTTTCTGTTCAGATAAAAAAATTATCACTAAGCTCAAGTCAATTTAGCATGTAGTCAACTTAGCAGGAAAAAAAAAATTAGCATGTAGTCATCCATGGTTAAGATTGTCCATATAAATGTTAATTATCATAATTTTATGCATCATGAATTTTACGACCCCATCTGTAATCTTTGCTACATGCATCAGGCCTGATAACTTTTCCTATTACCAAATAAACTTTTTGACACGAATGCTGCTTAATTCAACTCTACAATTAAAAATAAAAGAAGTTTCATCCCACACACTCTGGTCGATTAGTGGTACCTTTATTTTTGTTTGCATTATTGAACTATGATGCATTCATATATTAATTATGCTTTTCTAATCTGCATTATATTTTTGGTATCTCTTTTCCATTTTAGACCAGTGACTGAAAGTGTAGGTAAATTTCCAAAATCTTCTTGAGAGTAATGGAATTTATTCTTGCAGTCGAGTAGTAGAAGCGGCGCCCTACAAAGCGATTGTTGTTCCTGCATCTGGAAAGGAGCTATGGCTTGAGTTAAGAAACCAGGATATATCATGGAATCAGTTCCTCTCTACTGTCCGTGACATCCCACAGTAAGATACATGCTGCCCTGAAAAGGGCTATATGAGTCTTTCAAGACCTGCGATAGATATTAATTTTGTCAAAGGTTTCTGTCTTGCCAGGTCAAATTATTACCCCCCTTCTTATCAACCCATAGATTCTGTTACCAATATTCTATTTTCATCCGGAACCACAGGTTAGACTTTGATGTGGCTCTTGTGACTCCATAAATTTTCTCCCACTCTATATATGCAATTTGATTTTTTGTTTTCTATGTTTGATGTTTTTTTATTTTATTTTCTCTGGTTCTTTTAGGAGATCCAAAGGCTATACCATGGACCCATCTTTCTCCAATTCGTTGTGCTGCTGACACATGGGCACATGCTGATGTTCAAGTTGGAGACGTCTTCTGCTGGCCTACAAATTTAGGTTGGGTTATGGGACCGATTTTGCTTTATTCATGCTTCCTTACTGGTGGAACGCTTGCCCTTTATCATGGATCACCTCTAGCCCGTGATTTTGGGAAATTCGTTCAGGTGCTTGATTTTCTAGTCATTTGAAGGCAATGTGGTTTCTAATTGTTTTTATCATAGTAGTGGCATTAAGGGCAAAAAAGAACCCCCTGTGCTGTTTCTCCACCCCAAATGTGATTATGAAACTGGTCCGAGTAAATCTCAGAAAGGAACTTTCAGTTCCCTAGAACTTTTTCATGTTTCTAAATTGCTTTTTAGTTTTTCCCCCTTCTGTTAGTACTTGTTGAAACGCTACCATATGCTAAATCAATGATAAACCTGTTTCTGTTCTGGAATTTGTCTGTGATTTCAGGATGCAGGAGTAACACTTTTGGGCACCGTCCCAAGCTTGGTAAAGACTTGGAAGAGTACAAAGTGTATGGATGGCCTAAATTGGACAAAGATAAAGTATTGTTTAATTTGAGTATAAAATGTTGAAAGTTCCAGCCTCCAAGTATTTGTTGGTTAAGGTATTGAAAACAAGTTTCTACAGGACGTTTGCTTCAACTGGAGAAGCCTCAAACGTTGATGACGACCTTTGGCTTTCTTCCAAGTCTTTCTACAAACCCATCATTGAATGCTGTGGAGGTACCGAGCTTGCATCGTCTTACATTCAAGGAAATCTTTTCCAACCACAAGCCTTTGCAGCATTTAGCTCTGCTTCAATGTCCACGGGCTTTGTCATCCTCAATGAAGATGGGGTTCCTTATGTAAGAACTTCGCCTGCCATCTGCCTGAGTGAACTCAAAGATTTCACCCCAAAACTTTTCTGAGTGTTTCTCGAATCATTTCTAATCTTATGTGGATTTGTGATTGTGCAACAGCCAGATGATGATGTCTGTGTGGGTGAAGTGGGATTATTTCCTCTGTATATGGGAGCAAGTGATAGACTTCTAAATGCTGATCACGAGAAGGTCTACTTTGACGGAATGCCAACTTATAAAGGAATGGTGCGTGTTTCTCTTCTCTAAATTCCAGAAACTCTTGTCCTACCCAAGTTTGCTCATCAGATTTGATTTATGTTGTTTAACTGGAAATAACAAAAACTTGGGAATAAACTTCAGACCGAAATGGACTAAAGCTCTTGCTATGTTATGCTTTGTCATTGACCATAAACTGCCATATGCACAAACTTGTTTTTCGTCTTTCATAAGAGACTCATTTTTTCAGAAACTAAGGAGACATGGTGATATTCTTAAAAGAACACTTGGAGGCTTTTTGGTTGTACAAGGCAGGGCCGATGACACCATGAATCTGGGTGGGATAAAGGTACATACCTCGTTCTTTCTTCCTTACTTTCCTCGGATTGCTGGCCAGGCAGAACTTATGAGCATCTCCTGGTTATCAATTTTTCAATTGAATAACATTTGCAGTAGACGTAAAATTTTAAGTTTTATCAATCAGTAGACGTAAAATTTATACAACGATAGTTTTTTTTGGGGGGGTATTTCACTTGATTCGGATGGTGTTTTGTTGTTCAGACAAGTTCAGTTGAAATTGAACGGGTGTGCGACCGGGCTGATGACAGTATCTTGGAAACTGCAGCAATCAGTGCTGCACCGGCCAATGGTGGTCCTGAGAAGCTAGTTATATTTGTTGTGCTGAAGGAAGGATTCAACTCTCAGTCAGATACACTGAGGACGAAATTCTCGAGAGCTATCCAGACCAATCTCAACCCTCTATTCAAGGTTTCTTCCTACTCAAAACATATTCGCAATTAGATTTTATTTTCCAAATTATTATAAGCTTAGTGAACGATGCTTGCTTGAACTAATTAACAGGTGAGCTTAGTGAAAGTTGTACCGGTATTTCCTAGAACGGCATCAAATAAGCTATTGAGAAGGGTACTTAGAGACCAGTTGAAGCAGGAACTCAATATACAGAGTAAGATGTAAAATGCTAAGCTCGATATATGATTACATTGAACACATTAGTCCCCTCGAATTCAAACACACACAAATCGCCCTTCTTCAAACTATTATCCTTGAGAAATTTCTTCCATCCACGACCATCTATGTTCGCATTTCTTCTTGTTGAATATATCCTGCTTATGACTGTCCATGCCTGCTGTTTTTCCTCAACACGAAGACTTAATTCACATTCATTGCCTTCATAAGTAACATGTTTCTCCACAAATGCACGTGGTATCGACTGCAAACCAGTTAATAAATTTAACGATTAAGATTCACAACAAAAAAGTATAGTTCAAAAATCATCTTTCTCTAGAAGTAAAAAAATCAGTAAGAAAATAATGGATTAAGATGGCTTACTGTGGTGAATGGAGAAGAAACATATGATGGACGCAGCTCTAAAATAAAGAAGGGTTTTTCGGATCTAAAAGCTCTGGCTCTTTCATATGGGGTGAGTTCATCAATGGTAGACCACCTTGTTCTTGAATTGCCCACTGGAACTTCATCCTTCAACTCCACGGGATAATCGATTTCTGTAGTAGAGTGGTCAAATATGATAACATGAAACTGCGAATTCCCATCATATCTGAACATCAAGAAGTAACATTGCTTGATAGAGTAAAACTCTGCAAATTCAGGCCATCCTTTCTTCAGCAAAGTTCTTCCGTCACGGTTAGCCAATTCCACTTTCCATGAAGCTCCAGTTGGAACCTTCAGCAACACAGTCTTTTGTAAATCGCCTCCGTATTTTTCCATGAACTTAATTGGAATCTTCTGTTAAAGTATTTCAAAAAAAAAAATCATAATGTTAGCCCAAAAAAAATTGAATAATGTTAAAAGGTTTTCAGTACTTACAAGGCCTTGTTCGGAGGGAAATAGAACAACTTTGAAGAATTGAGGTGCTCTTCTTGCCATAGCTCTCTCTCTCTCTGTGTTCTTCCTCTGGTTTTTGATTAGCAGAGAGAAACAGAGATTTAAGAAGAAGAAGAAGAAGAAGAAGAATCTTAGTGGTGGAGTTAAAGCAATGATGGAAGTTATTGCTGGATGAACTCGGGGCTCAAGGACTAATAATACTACTAGTAAATATCAAAACAAACTCTTCTGGGAATGTAAACTATTCGTTTGCCAAGTACTTGATGGTGGATACTATCAGACTCATGTGTCACGTTGCGGGCCCCGTGACGTGACAGAAAATGTGGAGTTATTAGCATGCTAGCTTCTGGATTGGGGAGTTCTGATCACTCAATTTGTTTTGATTGGTTAAGTTATATCAGCCTTTATTAGTGTTCTTAAAGAAATAGTATTCCATTTGGGATTTAAAATCTGAATTAAATCAAGTTCATTTGGAAAAAGGAATACCTCGATCGTAGTGCGAATCGGATCACTCATGAATCGTAGTAAAAAAATAGATACAGTGTGTGCTTGGATAAGGTTTGGCTTGGGTTTGATTTGGTTTGGTCTCACTTTTGGAGGGAAATACCCAAAATTTGACCACTTAAAATAGGCGGGAAACATTCAAATTCAAATTTTTTTTTCAAATAATCGTCCAAATTCAAATTTTGGTCTCAAACATTTGGAATTTGAACATCTCCCAACAATTTTAAAGAAAAAAATTTGGAATTGAACGATTATTTGAAGAAAAAAATTTGAATTTGAATGTTTCCCACCTTTTGTAAGTGGTCAAATTATGGGCATTTCCCTCCAAAAGTGAGACCAAACCAAACCAAACCCAAGCCAAACCTTATCCAAGCACACCCACAGTTACCGGTTGATCTTATACCCCAAAAAAAAAAAGGTGCAATTCAATCAAAAAAGAATTTCAATCCAAATGATACTATAAAGAACAACTAATCTTACTTATTCTATTCACAAAAAAAAGCTATTCATCTAATGGAAGGGAGAAAAGAACCCCTGAAGAACTTAATTGTTTTGGACATTATCCTCTTCTTCCTCCTCCAACACTTGAGCTTCATCATCTTTAACATTTTCAAACTGAATCCACTCCTTTGATTTGCATAGTTTCATCAAGAAATACCAAAGAATCCCAACCACAGTCAAAACAGCACTCACCAAATACACAGTTTTCCTTGCAACAAACATTATATATAACAAAAATACAGAAGGAACCAAACACATAATTATCAGCCCTGCCATTGGCAATGGAACCTTGTATGGCCTTTTAATCCTAGGCATTTTCCTCCTTAACCAAATAAAAGATGCAAATTCTAGCAACATTCCCAAGCTGTATAAGAAATTCACCGACGAAATTATATTATCAAATTTCATATAAGATACAACCAATGCTACCAATGTTGATACCAAAATTCCAACCCAAGGTGTATTGAACCATTTTGATCTTACTCCAAATGATTTTGGGACAACTCCTATATTAGCCATACCAAGAATTTGATAAGCACAGCTGCTTAATTGAGCTTCATAGAGTCCAATCACAGATAAAACTGCCCCGGTTTCAACCCAATATTTTAACCATTTCCCAGCAATCAAAGCAGCAAGATCAGCATAATAGCCATCAACCCATTTGGTTTGATCAAGATGGGTAGCCCCAGTTGCAGCCAAAAGTGGAATCAAATAACTCAAACAAGTGAATAATCCAGCTGAAAAAAGTGCTCTTGGGTATGTTTTTTGGGGTTTTTCAACTTCACCAGCTAAAGTACTAACATTATCCCAAAAATTAAGGTTCCAAAACAAGGTATTGAAGAACAAGTTCCAATCTTTTTTAACCCCCTTTTGGCCTAAACTTAACCATCTACCCATTTCAACCTTTGGAATTGAAACCAAAGTTAATACAATAAAAGGTGAAAGTGAAACAATCCCCAAAACTACAGCTGCATAACCCACAACAGTTAAACCAGTGTAATTCAGAAAAGATAAAACCAAAGTGGAAACCAAAATAGCAAGATAACGAGGTACCCCTTTGGAGAAAATAGGAAAAACCAGTTTTAGATAATCAATGCAAAGAACTGGATATGAAGCTAAATTGATAACACCACTTAGTAATTTCCAAGAACCCATAAGGGAACCCCAAAAGGGACCAAAAGCTTTGTTAGCCCATATAACAAATCCCCCATTACCTGGGAAAGTAGTGGCTAATTCAGCAGTAACAAGTGCTTCAGGAATGCTCCAAATAAATGGGAAAATCAAGAATCCAAGAATAGCAAAAAGAGGACCTGCTGCACCAACTGCAGCTTCTTCACCATATGGCCCACCAGCAACCTCAAAGTAGATGAGAAAAATCAGTGGAATCAAAGCAAGTTTTTGGGACTTTTTCTTGGGATTTTTAGAGGTGGTGGGTAGGTGGTGTTCATCATCATCAACATCATTAGAGAGTAAAGGTGGAGAAGAAGATTGGGAATTTCCCATTGAAGAAGGTGTTTGGATGTTGGGGTAAAGATAATATTTCTTCTTTGATTACTTCCAAAGATACTGTAGGAGGATTTGGTGAGGGTAGCATTTCAAGATTCTTCATTGCTGTCAATTGTGTCAGCATCAACTGTCACTATCAGTTTCCACCACTGTGAATCTTGATTATTAGTATAAAAAAAAGGAGTATTCTGATATGGATCAGGGCCCTACTCCTGATCCATTTGGCTGAGATTCGGTCACGTCGTCCCCTCCCTTTTAAAAAAAAATAAAAAATTATCTCTCAGTCACAATTAAAATACAAAAAGATAATCCTGATATGGACACATTTAAATGTACAAAAATTGTACAAATTTATCACATCACTATAAAATGAGGAGAGAGATATTTTTTTACTTTTAACTGTGTCCATATCAGAACTAATTTTTTTGTATTTTAACTGTGACAGGGAGAAACAAAAAATTTTTAAAAGGGAGGGGTGACATGGCCGAATCTCAACCAAGTGGACCAAGACCCATATCAGAAATTTCCAAAAAAAATTCTTTCCCTTAAAAAAAACCTAAAGTAGGAACCTCACTTGTATTAGTATTTAAATCGAGAAATATGTACAAATTTATAATATATAAAGTTATATTAAGTTGATATAGAAAGTTTCATGATGTATATGTGACATATCATAAAATGTGGTTAAATCATAAACTTTCATGTGACAACTTTGTCATTATTATTTTTTTTAAATAGTGTTTCATTAGCTAAAAGTAGATTTAATGAAGATGTTCAATAGTTTACTTTTTTTAATTAAGTAGATTTAATGTATATAGAAATTCTAAAAGTCTTTCATCATTAAGTATATTTAATATTCTAATAAAATAACGTGTATATAGGAATTCTAAAATGCTGCTTACAATAAAAAAAATATGCATAATGAATTTTTGGATTCTTATTAATGCATAAAGGAATTATAAAAGGCTTACATTAAGAAGTAAATTTAATGTTCCAAGAAAAAACGGAATTATTATTCATGTATATAGGAATTCTAAAAGTCTTGCATAATAAATTAGATTTAATATTTCGAGAAAATAACCGACTATATAAACCAAAATTAGCCATGCATTTTCCTCACAATAAAAACAAAAAATACCATAAAACAAATATTATGGGGAAATCAAGATTTCAGTAGTGCATCTCAATGTACTTGGAAAAGGCAAACAAGTAAAAAATATTATTTCGAGTAACCAGATTATGAAACACTTTCAATGTTCAGAAACCTGACGATTTAATGAATGTTAATTCTTTGATTTTGGATGAAAGGTAAGATTCATTCTAATTTATTTTGTTGTTATAATCGTGATTATTCATTCAAAATACAACCGCGGTTATGAAACCTAAGAATAGAACTTAAAGAAAAGACTAAACAAGACTGAATCTCACACGTGTAAGGTTTTAAATCGACGAATGCGTATAGCAACTCCACATGAAAAGATTCAGTTGTTAGAATATTTTGGATTCACATTACAAAATGCCATCAAAATACTAATTCTTAGAGTGTAGTTAAAATATCAAAGGTGTCCTATCCCAGTGGGACAAGCGTCTATCCATGATTGTGGGTTTGATACTCTCCGTCTTGCGTGCGGCAAGCTTTAATCTCCTTTTTTAGTACTATACTTTTCTTATATGAGGCAGTTCTCTCTCATATATATGAGGCAACCGCCCTATCGGAGTTCAAAAAAAAAGTGCAGTTAGAATTTCATATTGAGTTTGGCTCCAAGGTCTAAATTCTCTTTTGAAAAATCTACATTTTAATTCACAAAATTGTTCAATACTACTCAAATAGTTTGATTCCAAATCAAATACAATCTAAGCCCAATCCACATCCATCTATATTTCATAAATTTTAAAAAAGTGTGAAGATATATAAAAGTAGTAACAAATTGGATTGATTCTTTATTTTGGATTTCCTGTTTACTGTTTTGTAGAAATTGGAAAAATAAAACGTAAACGTAAAGTGATTTTTTTTATATAAAAAAAGTGAAAATTTTGGATAAATTGACGGATGCCATGACAAGTATTCATTCACTGTGTTATGCTTCAGTTGGTCATTCAATCAATTTTATTTGGGTTTATTATTTTGGGAGAATCTCAGAATTTAAAAAGTAAATTTTATGTGAGAGAAATGTAGAATTAAAATCAAAAAATTTTGCGTTGGAGAATATGATAGTTTTGTGCACAAATGCACCTCTAGATCACCTCAATGATGTGCATCGAGTAGTATTTGTTATGTTTTTAAGATTTTATCTTGATTTCCTCAATTGCAAGTAAGATATTTCTGACAAATAATTATTTAAATTAAATGTGAATCATACGTCAGTTTATGAGTCATTTTCCAATTGGTAAACGTAAAAAAAAACAGAACAAAATAAATTATTTATTTCGTTCATAATACAAGTTATTTTAGAACAAGTCAAAATTGCATAGACTCATTCATATATTTTCACAATATACACAAGCTTTAAGAGAAACAACCTTTATACTCTACTAATTCTTCCCTTTTAGTACTTATTAAAGTTTCAAAACCCGCATGTTACTTGTGCCTTTTAGGGCTAATTCCTCCATTTACCTTTTAGGATCTTTTTACTTTTAAATCACTTTTTATTTGCAAAAATCTAAACACATTTTCTATTTTATATACATAATCTACTATAAAATTTGATGTAATTAGTTATGAATTACAATGTTCAATGAACCCGACCGGTTTCATATTTATCCTTCTTTTTTATGTCATTTGCATATCAATAAATTTTTTTGTCGAGTATTATTGTCAGTCCGGCTCCTATGCTGAACGCCTTAAATTCAGCACGTGCGGGACACAATATGGGCCGTTGATTTTATTTTTTAAAATGATCAATGGTTGAGATTTATTAGAGGAGAGAGAAAAGTTAAAAGGGTACATATGTAATTTTATTAGAGGAGAGAAAAGTTATGACTGAAAAGTTAAAAAAGGTGGGTTACAGAGGAGAGAGAAAAGTTGCGGCTGAAAAAAGAACGCATGTTCTCTGTTAGAGAACACACGTTCTTGTATATTTTTTATTAGAGAACGCACGTTCTCTCTCAGAGAACGCACGTTCTCTGTCAATGAACACATTTTTTATTAGAGAACGCACATTTTTTATTAGTGAACGCATGTTCTTGATTATTGAACATGCGTTCTCGGTCGATAAACACATGTTCTCTATTAGAGAACGACGCGTTTTTTATTATTGAGCGACGTTTCTGATTATTGAACACCCGAGTTATAAGTAAAAAAGAGGAAAAGGCTATCTCTAAAATACCCTTTTTTGATACAGTAGATTGGATCAAAAAAAGTCAAAATCCAACGATCGACGAACTATCCGAACATCTCGAATTTAGGTACGTTCGAGCATAGGGAGCCGTGGTATATTATTGTAGGTTAGGTTGTCTTCATCACAGTCTTATAGTCAAAGAATACACAGAAGTCTTATCTAAGATACCTCGAATAATTGCTCTCTTTGAGCCGAAGATTATTCTACAACTTGCTGGATTCGCCTACCAAAAATATCTCCAATCAATTAGGTTGCTTAACCTAATGAGGAATATAATAATTAATTAAAGGTGAAATTCACATTCCTATACAAACTTTTTTTTATCGGGTAAGAAATTATCCATTAATCATAAATAATCGAGGTCATTACAATTAACAAATAATCTGAAAAAACAATAAATAAGTTATACAATACTTTAGAAAATCATGATAACAGATAAAAACTCATACATTGGGACCAAATAAAAATATTAATACTAGTAGAAAAAGTAAATACATACTAAAATTCTTCACAACCTCTCATTCACAATCCTTGACCAAACTGTAGTAAGAGAAGCTCAGTTTCAACATATATGTCTCGGAAAGATGTAGAAAAGTGAGAAGGGTTCAGAACAAGTCCGGGTTGATAAAGAATACTAAGAAAGATTGAAAGAAACTCCAAATCTAGAAGGATCTAAAAAAAATCTTGCTTATGAATCTTACATCTTGAAAAAAAATACCTAGAAAAAACTTCGCAATGATTTACGTAAAAAAAGATGAGTGAATGCACAAAAAGTAAAAAAAATGATGGTTAGATCCGCACAAGATTCGACCGGAAGTCATATTAGGATCCGCCCATTGATTTGATTCTTATTTTAATAATCATAATAGTCAAATTATTCTCCGTATTGTTCTTTAAAATATCTTTCCTAATTTGCTCCCTCCTTGTTTTTTGTCCCCATAAGGTTTTCAATTATATACGGGTCTTCTTTAACATGTTTAAATAGTTTTCTTAATCATACTCTATTACAAAAGAAACAATGTTGAGGCATTGATCTAGTGCTCGGTTTGAGACTTTGACAAGTTCAAATTCTGCCCGCTTTTTATATTTTCATAATGTATAATAAAAAATTAATAGTATTCCATTCGTAGTTGGAAAAAGAGTAGAAAAAGACAAAAACCACTCTTTCTAAAGCATGGTATTCCATTCTTTCTATATTCATAGTTCATGCATAAGACTGAAAAGTCTTTAATGTACAAGTTATAGAAAATTATAAGGAAAAGACAAAAAAACCCACCACCCTTGTGATCTCACAAGTCTTGTTCCTCAGCAGCACCATCATCATAAACAATCCCATTGCTGAAACTGCACAACTTCTTTGACTTACAAAACCTCATCAAGAAATACCAAGCAATCCCACCAGCAGTCATTATTCCACTAACCAAAAACACAATCTTAGTAGCTATAACCATTATAAAGATCAAGAAAGCTGATGGAATTAAACACATCACAATTAGTCCAGGCAGCTTCAATGGGACGCGATACGGGCGTTTTAGAGTTGGATATTTCCTCCTTAACCAAATAAATGACATAAATTCCAATAGCATTCCTAAACTATACAAGAAATTTGCTGATGAAATAATGTCTGTGTAGCTCAAGTATGAAACAGCAAGTGAGAGTACGGTCGATAATAGGATACCAATCCATGGTGTATTGAACCATTTTGATCTCAATGCAAAAAACTTGGGCAAAATACCAGCATCTGACATTCCTAGTACTTGAAAAGCACAGCAGCTTAATTGTGCTTCAAATAGTCCAATAGCTGATAAAACAGCCCCAATTTCAACCCAAATCTTTAACCATTTCCCTGAAATCATCTCTGCTGCTGTTGCCATAAACCCTGTTTCCCATTCATTTTGATCAACAGAAACCGCGCCCGTGACAGCAATTAGAGGAATTATATAACCCAAACAAGTGAAAATCACAGCATAAAAAAGACCTATAGGAAATGTCTTTTGAGGCTTATCAACTTCACCAGCCATAGTACTAACATTATCCCAAAAATTCAAATTCCAAAACAGAGTATTGAAGAACAAGTTCCAATCTTTTTTCACCCCTTTTTGGCCTAAACTGATCCATCTATGCGGGCGAATCTTCGGGATTGCAATTAATGACATTAAAACAAATGGGGCTAACGAAATTAAACCCAAAGCAACTGATGCATAACCAACTATATTAAGACCGGTATAATTTAAAAAAGAAAGTAATAAAGTAGATACCAAAACTGCAATCTTTCTTGGTAGACCTGAACTAAAAACAGGGAAAATCTTCTCCAGATAATCAATACAAAGAGCTGGAAAAGCAGCTATATTAATAACCCCACTGAGGAATTTCCATGTGCCCATAAGGGATCCCCAAAAGGACCCGAAAGCCCGGTCAGCCCATATAACAAATCCGCCATTTCCTGGATAGGCAGTGGAGAGTTCAGCAGTGATAAGGGCTTCAGGGACACTCCAAATAAATGGGAAAATGAGAAATCCAAGAATGGCAAATAAAGGACCGGCTGCCTTAACTGCGGGCTCTTCCCCGTAGGGTCCACCGGCAACTTCGAAATAGATGAGGAAAATGAGGGGGATTAGAGTCAGTTTTTTGGAGGTGGTGGTGGTGGTGTTTGGCGGTGGAGGGATGATGGTTATGGGCAGTTGTTGAAGGTGGTTTTGGGCGGCGTTGGGCATCTCCAGTGAGGCGGCGTTTGTCATGGTGGAGAATCTGAGAGAGGTTAGTTATATGGAGATTTTGACCAAGATTCTATATTTTGGAGGCCCTTTTATTTCAGTCCGGCTCCTATGCTGAACAATCTCAGCCGTCGGATGGATTTTAAACGGCTCATATCTGGAGAGAGAAAAGTTGCGGCTTGACTTAAAATATTAAAAAAAATAAAATTTCTCTCTCAGGATCCGGGATCAGTTAAAAAATCTCATCCAGACGATCGATAAACTTTATCTCGCATATGCGAATAAAAAAGCTATCCCGCATGGGAGCCGGGAGCCTTTTATTTTATTAAGGGATAAATGGGAGTCTGAACTCAAGGGAGGAATCAAAGTTGTCCTAACTCAATGGGGTAGGCGCCTTTCCCATGACACTTGTGGGTTCGATACCCTCCGCCTGCGTGCGACAAGCTTTAATCTTTCTTTTTAGAGCTATCTCCTCCTCTTTTGAGACAGTTCTCTCTCCCCTATATAAGATCGGACTTCAAACAAAAAAAACTCAAGGGAGGATATAAAATACTTCCTCCGTCACACGCATTAATGAGATGGTTAGTTTCTTAGTTAAATAATTAAAAAAAAACACCTAAGAACTTTAAATGCAGTAAATATAGCTTTTGTTGGATTAATAATTTTGAAATGACATTGAGATTGATTGATATATAACAACTAATTTGGAATAAGAAAAAATAATTTGAAATAACTAATTTTGGACAAAGAAACTATTATATCGAGGGGTTTTGAAAAGGAAAAAAAAAGATTTTGCATGTTAGTAATTATTCAGACATGAATTACCAACACCAGTCAGCATAAGTAGTAATGTGATTTGGTATCCGATCTGTATGTTGCGGACTAGCTTTTCAAGTTTTTTGGAATAAACAATTTATTTTTATCCATGAAAAGTAAATAACCAAAGATAAAAAAGGATCGATGTCCTTATCCCGATTTTTTTTAAAAAAAGAATATAAAAATTAGTCAACACAAAAAGACATGAGTTGGATTGTTCGGAGAACTAACGATTGCTTGGAAATTTGTACCTATTTTTCCAGCTATTAGTGATAGATCCATTTCAATGCAAAAGATTGCTTTGGAAGAATTTGGGGATGATATTTGTCAGCCAAAGAGGGGTGGACTTCTTTGTTCCTACTTTGGGCCTTGCAATTCTTGAGAGTCTAGATCCAGATTCATCATAAATACCCTTATATGAATAGTACTCGATAGAGCCGTATATAGAGCTGTTAAAATGAGTATATGCCCGTGAGCATGCCCTTCCCGTGAAATTAATGGGCGGATATGAGCCTATAAATTCCATGCCTATTTAAATACGGGTATTTACGGGCATACCCGTGCGAGTAACGGGCCATGCGGGTATGCACGGGTTGCAATCTGGTATGCCCACTTTATTTTGTTTTTTTTTAAATTTTGAATAGAGATTAATAAGGCTCTTCAAACCTGGAAAAAAAAATCCTTATATATCCACTATCTTCTTGCACGAGTTCTTACCAAATATAGGAGTCATCTTCTACCTAGAAATGCACAAGCTCAAATATATATACACAATTGAATTTACTGTTTCATCTCTGAAAGTAACTAAATTATTTTCTAACTTATCATTTTTCATTTATAATGTTTTAACTTCTTAATGTGTGTGTTTTATATGTGAAGATGATGAGAAGGAATTAACATTATCTAAAATTAATTCAAATAATACTTATAGTGTTCATGATCTAGATCAATAGATGGATGATATTAAAAAAAAATATCTATTTTTGTTGCTTTGACTTCAACAATATGTTTGTTAATTTTGGACACTTCATCTTGAATTATTCTTAAAATTGTGAATTTTGATTTGATTATTGTTTTTTTAATAACTATTTTGGATATTGTGGAATTTGATTTGATTGTTCTTGAACTATTTTGGATTTTTCATTTCCCTTTCATATGACTGTAAAATGTACGTGAATGAGAAAGAACTGCATTTTGATGATTTTTTCGGATTTGATCTATTTTTTTTTTTCAAAAAAAGAGAAATTAATAATAAGGGTAGTGGGCATCATGCTCATCGGCCCACGGATATTCGACGGGAGGGTACGGTCATCCCTTTTGATGGCCTGTTAAAAAAGCTGGCATTCTTGCTCATCCCCATTTAAGATATGCACATGACGTGACGGACAATACTAGCCGTACATTATATACCCTTCTGTATGAGTGCTTCCAAAGCAGCGTCTCTATCTTAAGTTGTAGAATGTTCATTTCTAACATTTCTTTGTTGTTTTGTTTAATTCCAAAGGTAGTTTTCTTGGATATGACTTTTCTTGGAGATTCTTTGACAATGTAAATCTGATTCCTTAGCTTTGATATTATCGTCTGAAAGAATCATTTGCCGCTGAAGCATCTATCTGGGAATTTAAATGAAGAATGCAAAAGTTTAGAAAGAAGCAAAGAGAAGTTTGTCCATAGGCATGTGTACAAGTTTTTGTTTTTGGCTTTGTTTTTCTGTCAAATATAAAAATGATTGAGCCACCCCGTCTTTAGGGGTCAATTAGATGAGTTAAATCGTGAGATATGTCTCAGAGGAACTAAAGAGTATCCGGTAGACTAACACTTACTAGGGATTGATTCTTGATAAATATGCTAAACTTTGGACATAAGTCACTGGACCATGATCTTGAAGACACAAATTGGAAAATTTAAGAATAGTTTTTAAACTAAAACAACAAAGTTTTTTATAGTGTTCTCAAGAGTAAATCAATAATGGGAATACCAAAATAATTTTGTGTGAATGGCAGTCTAAAAAATAATTTTAAAATTGAAGATTTCTCCTCAAAAAGGCAATGGCAGAGAAGTTCCATAAAACGTTGTGCGTTTGCCGGGAGTCGAACCCGGGTCTATTGCTTGGAAGGCAATTATCCTAACCGTTGGACTACAAACGCTGATTGCTGGAAGTACTTTATTTATTATATTTGATAACTGATAACAAAACTTTTCTTTTTTGTTCTAGGGCAAATATTATGGAGTGGAGGGTCCCTATTCTCAATTTTGAGGATGGATTTAGAGCAAATGAGAATGGTGGCGGTCGTTTTTAAAATACATTTTTCTCTTTTAATTTTTTTTTGGGAAAATTTTAAATAGTAATGAAATTATTATTCGCTTAGCTTTTACCTCCTCTACGAAAAATTTCTAACTTTATCCCTAATTTAAAGATCACACAGAATTTGAAAATTCGGATTCAACATTAAATTTAAAATATTGGGAATAAAAAGAGAGTGAGACAAAGAATACACATATAGCATTAGCATATGCTACCTTTGTGAGACAAAATAAAAAACACATGTGACGCAAACATTGAAGAACATCCATTTCATTGTGTCGTAACCTTCTTTTGAAAAGGCATTATAATAAAATAGAGAATCTCTCAAGTTGAGCCAATATGTATATTACCTATGAACTTAGTATCATTTTTCTTCTTTTCTCCTTTATGAAAAGTTTCATTTTCTTCAACTTTACTTCATTGATTTCCACTTGGCATTAAGGGTTGGAAATTAATTGTTTATATTACAAGCAACTTCTTACTAGAAAATCCTCTCTCCATTCCATATAATAATATAAGTCGTTAGAATATACAACGAAATTTAAGGGAAAATAAGAAAGGTAATATTATTCTCTCAAATAAAACTTGTATCCATTAATTTTATTTAAGAGAGTAATATTAATATTTTATTTTTAAATATCTTAATTTTTACTGTATGTTTTAAACAATTTATATTATGGAATTGAGGGAGTGATTTGTTATTATGAAGAATTTGATTGCTCCCAAAAAGGTATCAAGAATAGATGAGATCCCCATTTTAGTTGGCCATAAGAAGACAATTTTTTCGACATTGTCATTGGATCATTTTATTACAAATAGAGACAAAGCAGCATCTTTTGAGCATCAATAGTATTACTCCAACCAATTTCTTTGGAACCATAAGGAAGACCATTTCTCTTTTTAGACTTTCTGATTAATTTGATTGGAATATTTATAGAATAAATTTGAATATACAATATTAAATATGTCTTTTAAAATTAAAAGAGAGACCGGTTAAACTAGACTTACTTATCGAAGTCCATATATATATTTTCATTTTGCAATAGCGAAATTAGAAATTTATATTGAGAATGACTATTTTAAATATATAACAAAAAGTTTTATATTTTTAAAATGAAAATACTTGGTTTTAACGCTTAGCTCCCCGCAACATTGTAACAACTAACAACCGATCACAAAAAGTATGGACTCATATGGTATTTTGTCCTATGACGTCACCCTCCCTTGTTCAAAATAATAATTTCCCTTGTTCAAATTAATAATTATAAATCAACTAGGTTGGACAAAAAGTTGGGAACTCTAAAGTTGTACTCCCCTTCATAATACAAGTATGGTTCGCATCAGTCCGGCTCCTATGCGGAAAAGAGAAAATTCTGCAACGTGCGGAATAGTTTGAACTGTCGGATTATAGTTTTAACGGCCCAAATTTAAAGAGAGAAAAGTTGTGGCTGGACTTAAAAAAATAAAAAAAATAAAAACTTTTTTTCTCTCCAAATCTAGACCGTTCAAAGTTATTATCCGACGACTCAGATTGTTCCGCACGGTGCATAACTTTTTTGTTCCGCATAAGAGCCGGAGTGGGTTCGCATTCCATCTTTTTTTTTAAATATATGTCATAAATTTTAAATTTTAAATATTTAATTTTTCCTTTAAAATTGAATTTTCACAATTTTTTTTTAAATGTTGATTTCTTTAAATAATATTTTCTCTTGTTCATTTTAGGTGGATATTCAATTTAAAACGAATAAATAATATTTGTTTTTATATCTAAACTTCCACTACCAAACCCCTCAATGCAAGGGTATTAGGTTGTAATACATGTCTCTCCACTAACTTTCTTAACTCATTGATTTTAAAGGAATTAAATTTCACTAATACATTATCTTACACTTTTGATTTTGTTAAATAATAAGAGTAAAATGATAATTTAGTTACATCAAATGTCTTATTAAATATTTATATCAAGTCAAAATAAAATATTCAATTTCGATTAGAAATATCATAGTATTATATATTGGTACACTTAGTCTGCTCTAAATCAATTGGTACATTTTATCCCAAATCAATCCTCAAACAAGTACAATTAGTATTAAAGAAAAAATTAAACATGATTAGGTCTAATAATATAATAATATAATATGGATTTGGCAGAATGGAGCGGGGCGGAGCGGGTCTCACACGAAATCCATCCCGATCTGCCCCGTTCGCGGGGCGGATCTGATTTGCCCCATTTCTCCACGGAGCGGGGCGGGTCTCACACGAAATCCATCCTCGATCTGCCCCTGTTCGCGGGGCGGGATCTGATTTACCCCATTTCTCCACGGAGCGAGGGCGGGTCTGCCCCAAAAGGTGTTGAGGGGCAGAGCGGGTCAAATTGTCATCCCTACTACCATAAGGTGTGCTGATCTCCATCACGTTACTTTTTTTTTATTAATTAGGAAAAGAAAAATATCTTTGGAGATTTGAAAATGAGGACGGAATTCGAAATTATGATCTCTACGTAAAACATCAGTTTTACGACTAAACAAATGCCCCTGGCCTCCATCAGGTTACTTGGCAAAGAATGAGATTATTCCTATAAATACATTCCATGTTTGTTATTCAGCCAAATCCTCTCCAAAGTACTCTTCTGAACTTCCAAAAATGTCTTTATATGCACCTAAAGTAAAAGTGCCCTCCTCCACCCACATCATCATTAATGCCAATTTATTCTTACCTTACTACAGATCATCAAACCTTAAAACATCTATAAGAGCTGAAGTTCTTATTGCTAATCCAAAGAGGAAATCAGAAAGAATAATCATCCCGGATTTGTCAGTACAAGGAACTGATCACCATATCCATGAGATTGTCCGAAGGCAGTCGCAGAAGATCAACCATGGCTTCTCTAGTAATGATCATGTCTGTAAAATGTCTCCTTGCTTCGATCCTATGTTCCTTGAAGAAGCTTATCAACGTTGCAACAACATTTGTGCTGAATATGCCAAGACATTCTACCTAGGTACCCTTCATATATAGATCAACTTGATTGCTACAAATCTCACATCGACTAGCTACTGAACAAATTTGTTCTTTATAATTATTGGACAATTTTTTTCTCTTGAGGTACTTTTTTAGGGATTAAGTTATACCCAAATTCATTTTTAACCTATTGACGTTCACGCTCCAGATTTTCAAACCTGGGCTAAGAAATCCATATCGACTAGCTAGTGAGTAAATTTGTTTTTTATAATCCCTCTTGGGGTACCTTTTGAGGGATTGGGTTATACCCAAGCTCATTTTTAACTCATTGATGTTCACGCTCCAGATGTCCAACCCTGGGCGTGAGGGTGGTGTGCTAAGAATCCCACATCAATTATCCTCTCTTGAGCTACCTTTTGAGAGATTGAGTTCTGTGCAAATCCATTTTTAACATCGATCGAGTATGCATTTCTTTTATTTTTTTCTTATATTTATAGCTCCCTCAACTAAGCCTCAAATATATTATGCAGGGACAAGATTGATGACTGAAGAAAGACAAAAGGCAATATGGGCAATTTATGGTATTCCCTAATTAAGTTGTTTTTTCTTTCTTTCTATATCACCTACTATTTATTTATTACTTTGTTACTCGTATTACAGAATGAGAAGAGAGAAAAACATGTGATAATGTAGTTAATTTTGTACCACATGGTCAACATGGACCTGGTCCATATCAAGAAAAAAAAATTGCTAAAAAAGGGTTTTGTGCAGTTTGGTGCAGGAGGACAGATGAATTGGTTGATGGTCCAAATGCAATGTACATGAGCACAGCTGTTCTTGATAGATGGGAAGAGAGAACTGAAGATATTTTCAATGGTCACCCCTATGACATGCTTGATGCTGCACTTACTCATACTGTTCACAATTTCCCTTTGGACATCAAGGTACATGACCACCATTTTTTAAGGGTTTTTTTTTCTAAACAAAATATAAAACCTTTGATCTTGTTTCTATTTTAGTTTACTAAGAATTTTTCTTTTTGCAATTTTTGCAGCCATTTAAGGACATGATAGAGGGAATGAGAATGGACACAAGGAAAAGCCGTTACGCGAATTTCCAAGAACTTTACCAATACTGCTATTATGTAGCAGGAACAGTTGGCCTAATGAGTGTTCCAGTAATGGGAATTGCACCAGAATCCCCTTTCTCTTCTCAAACTATATATGATTCTGCTCTTTATTTAGGCATTGGAAATCAACTTACCAATATCCTTAGAGATGTTGGAGAAGAGTAAGTTTTTTTTATACATAGATTAAAACTAACATCATTTTCTTGAGCATATTATTGAAATCTAATTCTTGAACATTTGATTTGATTTTAGTGCATTGAGAGGGAGAATTTATCTACCTCAAGATGAATTAGCAGAATTTGGGCTATCAGATGAGGATGTTTTTTCAAGAAAAGTTAGTGATAAATGGAGAGAATTCATGAAAAAACAGATTAGAAGAGCAAGATTCTATTTCAATCAGGCTGAAGAAGGAGCCTCTCAGCTGGACAAAGATAGCCGTTGGCCGGTATAACTCAATCCTCCTCTCTCTATAACATCATCGTCTATAATACGTCCCATAACATTTCTATTATATTATAGGAAAATAAATTACGCTTAGAATATTACATAGGATGCATTACACGTTAGTTACTATTGGGTGGACCCAAACTTGAAATCTTGACAAGTACAACCTATACAAAAAAACAAAAGAAAACATAAAAAGATTTCAGAGATCGATCCATTGGTATACAGTATGACTGATTGTTGGTGATTTTGCAGGTATGGTCATCTCTAATGATATATAGGAAGATCTTGGATGCAATTGAGGAAAATGACTTTGATAACCTCACAAAAAGAGCCTATGTGGGAAGGACCAAGAAGCTTATGACATTACCATTGGCTTATACTAGAGCTCTCTCATTCTCCATTTTAGCCTTCCAATAGACACTGTTTATTGTACATTAAATCCATATGTATTGTAGTTCAAAGTTGGAAAATGGTACCCTTTAAAAGGGTTACCTACATATTGGAACATATTATTCCGATTTAACAAAAAATGTTCACATAAAGAAGAAAATTAATAACGTATCCACAGGAAAGGTGAAATAATAACATATATTCTTCCCTCAACACAAAAAACCCATCCCAAGGGAGCATTTTCCTACGAGTTCAGGAACACAATACCGAGGAAAGAAACTGTCCTACTAAGCCAAAATATGCAAGTGCAGAAATGACATCACAGAAAGTAATCTGGTGTTCTTCGAGTTACATCTGGTTCTCCTCTTCGAGGAGCTGGCTCAAACTGCACCCATCAAAGTTATGCTCTCTCAGTATCCGGTTAGATTGCAAATACATGTATTCCACAATAATTAGGAAATGAAGAAATACCTGAATGAATGTGTGTCCTTTGCAATCATCCACTTCCAGTATGGATGCCATGTTCCCACAGCGATAGCAATAATTAGGTGCACTAAATATGGTGACGACCTTCTGATCCTGTAAACATACATAGCAAAAAAATATTAAAGAGTTGCTCATACTGGGCTAAATTATCCCAATAAATCAGTATTCACATTTAGCAAAATGAATAAACAAAACTCAGTATTCAGAAGGTTTATTACGTGAGCCCAATTGAATCCCTCCATAACCAGCTGGTGAGCTCTAGCAATGAGCTTCAAATTGTTTGTATGGTTAAACTGCTCTGAGATGTCCTGTTCAAATCAAACGACGAGCGTGTTTTAATTGAATATAGCGCATGATATCAAAAGTCATTAACTCTTAAAGTGTAAGCTAGATACTTGGCCAAATGTATATCCAGCTCCCCTGGGAGATATGCCCCAACCACAACGATCGTCAGGGTCAGACCACAAGAGATCACACATGGGTCCCTCATGGGGAACTTCTTGCACACGGTCAAAATTCCTTATGTTGTCTAGAGTCTCGATTGAAGGAGATAACCCACCGTGGAGACAGAATATCTCAGATTCCACCTAGAAGATTACAAGATACGAACTTTAGCATAAATGTAACAAAGTATATATTAGCAGCAAAAGTAACACAATGAGCTAGGAAAAATGCCAAGATAATATAAAGTAAACCACTTAACCAGAAATATATACGATAACATCCATTACTTGACATCTCCAGATCTACCCTCAAAAGAAACAACAAAAGATACTAATTCAGCAATTACAAGGATACTGACCAGTGCTGTCAGTGGGAAGTAGTCAAAGAGGTCAGTAAAAGTCTTCCACACATTCGCATTACCATACCTGTCAAAACAATAGAACGAATTGTACATAACATTTGCTTATTCATCGGCAAAGAAAAATTAGTATTCTATGAGTAACTCAGTTGTTTCAAACAGAGTTCTGGATCATGTAAAAAACTTCAATTTCAATACCCAGCATGAACTGCATTACTAGACTTAAATGTCCTTCCTCTGTTCCCTCAGATTCTTCTCTAGAGATGACCATGCGACATAAAAAATGAATAGCCTTTTCACACCTCTTTACTAAATCTACTTTTTCTATCAAGGAGAGTAGCAATAAAGAAATAAGATGGAAGAAATTCCTAATGCTCTATCAACATATTCTATTCAAAGCGCACGCATCAGGTTTGTTCACAGAGATGCTGGTAAGCTTAGCAAGTATAGGTTAAGAATCTGTGAGCCACATGGAAATAGAGAGAGATGTTGATAGACAGCAGAAAAGATAAATAAAAGAAAGGAAGAAGTCCCTTGTCAAAAACATCTCCGTACATTAAGCAAGCAACAAGAACGTGGAAAGAAAATAGATTACTCAAATGCAAATAGCAAGAGATGCATAGAACTTACTTCCTTAGGCACTCATCATAAAACCCATATACCTGGGTTATCTGAGAGGAGGGAAAAAAGACACATTAGTGCTGAGAATCCGAACAGGAATCAAATACTTAAGAATCCACAGGAATTGTACATAATTGCAGAATAAATAAAGACCTGCAGCAGTAAGGAAGACGCCAGCATTTACTCTTGTCAAAATAGAAACTTGGATAATACAAAAGAATAAAAACACCCACTTCAACCACAATTTTGATCCAGAAGACTCAGCCTAGTGAGATAAAATGAGAGCAACGACCGTGTAGTTAGCAGAAATGATGCACAAGGCTAAAGAAATATACCTGGCGACTCTCATGGTTTCCTCTCAGAATAGTAATTCGTTGAGAGTACCGCACTTTGAGGGCCACTAGAAGCTGAAAGAGGAAACAATTACCATCAAACAATCACTTGGTTCAAGCAAAAAACATGTTCACAGTACAGACTTATACATGAAGCGCTAAAACTTACTGTTACGGTTTCAACCGAGTAATATCCCCGGTCAACATAATCTCCCATGAACAAATAATTTGTATCCGGGCACTGCAAATTATAAAGAAAAACCAAAGTTGGTACCATGCAACAGATGGAAGAGGAAAACAAAGTACACAGACATGTAACCATTCCACAATCTGTAAAAAAATTGAAAAAGGCAAAAAGTAGATGCAAAGAAGCCAGTAATCCAGTCATTACACAAGAAATAGGAGGGAAAACAAAACAAGAAATCTCCAAAGAGAAGCAGCACATCAAAGAGGCATGCTGATGGATTAGCTTAATCCTCACCCACCCTTTTTCAAGCCCAAAAAAGAGCAAACAAAGCAGCAATCGGACAAAAAAAAATGCAAAATATCCTTTTGAATCCACAACAGATTTAGATAAAATAAGTACAGCCAAGTGGCATTGAACAAAAATAGTTCCAGAATGCCACCTAGTTGCAGTCTATATAATAAGAGATATAGAAACAAATTTGCAAGAACTACCAGAATCCTAAAAAAAATGGCTGCAACGAGGTGGAAATCATTAAAAAACGCATCACTTGATAAAATTTGAAGGCCACAACCTTGAACAATATAAAGAAGCTCATGTGTCTCTTAGATGTCTCTTAAAACAAAAAAAAAATCACTTTCTCCCCAAAGGAGTCTAGGACCCCATTTGAACAGGGTAATTAACATTGTTTGTTATTCAACATATGCCCCCATTTCTTTCAAGTTAAAAATGTAGACATCACGAATGAAGATCATGCTACATTTCCCCTATTTATTTAAAGGAAGAATAAGTCATACCTCATAAAAGAAAAGAATACTAATAAAACTGCACATACATTTCATAAAGGGTGCCTTGGATGTATTACCGGGAGGCTACAGTATCAAGAAGCGCAAAGAAAAGAAAAGTAAGAGCAGAAAAATCAGAACCTTGCCACCAATTCTAAATAGTTCAGCAAGATCATGGAATTGTCCGTGAATATCACCACAAATGGTCACAGGGCTTTTCACAGGCTGCAAATAAGCATTAATACCAAATTATACAGTTTCTTGCATAATATATTGGGAAGATTTTATGATAAAATGGCATAGAAAAATATCCATCCAAAACACAAACAAAGTAACCAGGACTTCTGTCAAAATCAATTTCTATTGGCTCATAATACATGACTTTATGAATGCTGTGTAATATAAAATACCCACTTGGACGAGCATTAAAAAAAAAGCCTAGAAAAAAGCTAAAGAAACTTTTATCCATGTATCAAACTAAATCGCCATTCTGTTAACAAAGTATATGCAGCCCCTATCCATAAAAATAAAACAGTTCCAACAAAATTGCAAACTAGAGAAAATATATGGGAAGATACAAAGTATGTAGAACTCATAATTTTTTTCATTAGCTTGAATTTATAACTTTTTTTACCGGTTATCCGCAAAACCATTTTGCTAGAGCTAACACATGAAAGAATTAAAATTAAAATAGATTATAAAAGATGAATCTACATAAACCGAATGCTCATGGAATATGCGTCAGTCACTTGTGTCCTTTATGGCTATCTTAGTCGGGTTTTCCAAATCATTAAAGAGAAACTATTTTCATATGCTTTTAATTGTTTAATTTCATATAGACCAATATATAATCCAGGAAACAAGTACATCTAATAACCAAACATCATAGCACATCTTCCACAGGTGACTGTATAACAAAAACAATAAACATGTCATACTTGAACATTGCTCTCTTCCATTAAGATCTCCTTTGCCTTCTCACAAAGTCCTCTAACCTACATAATGAAACAAAGAGGACTTAAAAGATCATCTTAATCATAAACAACAGAATGAAATACAGAATCCATAGAGCTGGCTCAGTATGTCAATAGTACCGCACCAAGAAATTCAAAGCAATCAAATAACCAGGAGATCACAGACAGTGATACTTCCATGAATGCATATAAAGGCAGGAAATTTGGTTCTTGGTGAATCAGAAGTTTCAGAAACTTGTATACACGTTGAAGGTTTAATTTGATCATATCTAACTTTTTGCGACATATATGCTTTTCTATTAAGAGTTTCCTTTTCTATCGTGACTTTATAAAAAGTTAATTCAATTTCTCTTGACAATTATAAACTACTACATCCATTCCATAATATAAGTCGTATAGGACATGTAGCGAAAATTAAAGAAGCAAAAAATAAGGTACTTTGTTAGTCAAAATATCAATATTACTCTCTTAAATAGAATTAGTGGTATACAAATCTTGTTTAAGAGAGTATTGATATTTGAATAACAAAGTAACTTGCTTTTTTTGCTTCCTTAATTTCCTCTACATGTCCTAAACGGCTTATATTATGGAATGAAGGGAGTATGGTACACTATATAGTAATTAACTGTAGCAGAATATGGGAACTCCTCTGGTCCAAATTTTCAAAATTATACTATAATGATGATGATAAAAAAACTTACCCATCATAATATCTTACAATGACAGAATTCCAAATGATATAGCAAACGCTAGAGCCTAAAATCTCTTTTATATTCTCTTCAGTTTCATAACAGAAAAACAAGGGGGGAGAAGCACAAAGCATCCATCTACTTGGGAAAGATTATTTGCTTCAATGCTAATAAACTTAACCCTCATGTTCAAAATTTTAAAAAAAAAGATTATTCCTTTAAATCGAAAAATACCAATATTTTATCGAATCCATTTATAGATCTGATTCAGAAACCCATATCACGAAAAACACCAGATCACTCAACACCAAAGCCTAAAGAAATTTTCTATAAATCCAAAATAACCATAAAATTAATTTCAATAACCCATACTCTCCAATCAAATGAAATAAAACAAAAATTATTTCCAGAAATCACAAAGAATATTTTGTTTACACGAACCTCAGGTTCGGACAAGGGTTTGCACTGCATAAGCTGAGAAATCTGCTCATCGAGGTTTCCATGATGAGCACCGCCGCTCGACGCCACCGCCGGATTCGAGCTCATTCTTTTAATTTTAATCTTTCTTGAATAACAACTCTTATGGATAAAATGTAAATATAATAAGTAATCAATTCGGAACCCTAATAGGGTTTTTCTTCTTCTTTCTTCGTCGCCGTTATTGTTTCACCCCTAGCGACGTCGTTTGATACGGTGGATATCGGGGCAACAGCGGGCGGAAGTAAAGAGTGGAGAGAGATGAGAGCGGGCGGTGGTGGTGAAATTAATGAGAGAATAACTTGGAAGAAGGGTATAAAAGGAATGCTATTTTTATTTTTGGTTTTGGTTTTTTTATTTCTAATATTCTCAAATTTATATTTTGACCCCCGTAAATTTTGGTTTATGCAAACTCAACCACTTTCATTAGTTTCAATGAAGGTTGGAAAATGTGCTTTTTGACATAGGAAAAAAATTAATAATTTCTTAGATTATCATATGCAAAGTATTTAGTACATTTACTCAAATATTGAACCATTTTCAACAATTTATAGGCTCTTGTTTAGTTATAAAATGCATTTACTTAACTGTGTATAATTTTTCTACAAGAAAATTCACATAGGCAATATAATAAGTTAAAAGTAGAGAAGGCTTAATAAGCTTGTAAGGAGTTTTTTCCAAACTGAATGTTTGGTGGGATATGATCTCATATAGTTATGGAATGTTAATTTGGACCGAATAAAACTTCACAACACTAGTATTGAAGGAAATCACAATGTGTGCATCCTAAAAGAACATTTTGCGTCGATGAATGGTCAGGTATGACGAAATTTAATGCCAACGAGGAACTCATCAAAGAAAAACAAACAGGGACGTTTGGCGACAATCGTTATCTTATAATTGTGTAATAGTTGTATAGAAGGAAACCGTATAACACTATTATTGGAGGAGAACACAATGCACAAATTCAAAAGGGACATTCTACGGCGAGCGGAGAAATTTGATGTCAACAAGGAACTCATCAAGACAAACTCTATATAAAAGTTTGCATACGCTAATATAAAATTAAATGTTCACTTTTTATTTTAACTTGTCCAAACACAAATAATTACTTACTTAAAAAGCATATAATTTCTCGTCAAACTACCATAACTAACCTCTTATATTTAAGGGATGACATGGCAGTGCCCCATTGGTAAATGAAACACCAAAGCCACAGTCAGAGATTACTCAAATAAGGCAGTTCAATTATATAAATCCATAAGTGTACTAGCGGAAGGAATTACTAAAAAGGAAAATTATTTCTAAGTTATTACAACTTAAAAGAAAACTAATCGTTCCAACATAAATAACTAGAAAGGAAAAACAGAGTTCATTAACTAAGTTTGTTAGGATCACTCTTCGTAATCCCCATCCCAAATGCCATCATCATAATACTGGTCCTCACCTATATCATCTGTAAAAAAAAATAAAAGCGGATGGACTAAGCTCCGGTGCTCAGTAAGGACCCAAAGAAGGTACAGAACAGAAGCAGCAGGGACAGACTCAACGAAGCAACAAATAATTGACCAAATAAGAACAACAAGTAAGTGAGATAACCACATTCTTCGCACCTAAACGATTTCATAAACAAGTGTACGATAAGCACCACGCTTTGCCCATTCTATACACCTGAATACGACCCCGTCTAAACACTTAGAACATCGATACTCGCTATGACACACTCCCACCACATGAACTCACTTATCTATTCACTACTAATCAGCAATAACGATAGTGGTCCCAGTTATAACCCAAACTAGGACGGTTCAGTAAAACACGTGGGTTCGGGTTGCCCCCCAAACGACGGGGCACAGATTTTAAGGTTCAATCCATTACATTGTCTCATCATCCCCCATCAGGGACTCCACAAAACCACTATCGTATCTAGTGCTTGGTCCCACTAGATGCGGACCCAGATGTGAACGCGAGCGTAAGACCTCTTGGGGTCACGAGCAACGATCGGGACGAAGGCTGAACGGAACCTGCTGACTAGAGTTCCTAGATACGAGCTCACAAGGGGGCGACGACATGGTCGACCATAACCAATTAGGACTGAAGTAACGATCACCGAATAGAACGACCCAATTAATGACAACTAACAGTTCAATAATTACGGAAAAGACCAGTTCAGTAATGGAAAATAAATAGATCCACAATTCAGATTAACGATAGGCAGTTAACGATATATTAAATATCGAGTAACAATAACCACAATTTATAATATATCCGTATGTAAGGTTGATTAATTACATGACAGTAATTTAATAAAACAAAGCAATAAACACCCATAGTGTTTGTGTACGCAAATTATTGACCGTAACAACGTAGAAGTCCGATGCGAGCAAATATTATCATTTTACCTATGTTTTCAGCCATTATATTTTATTCTTGTGTTCATAATTTCACTCACAACAATATATTAGGACAAGTGTCAACAAAGTGTAATGGTCATTAAGGTTGTAACAAATTTGGCAACAGTGAATTGAATACCAATGGCACGGATTGGTGCACACAAGTATTTCAAAATACATATGATATAAAATATCACATAATTAAAATGCTAAGGCAAGAGGCATGTTTAAATATGGCACATAATAGTTATGTAATTTTGCGACAGAAGGATTTTAATTATAACGATATGTAATATGCAAACGGACTAAGACATACGATGACAACATTAAAACGACAAGAATTAATTATCACAGATTCGTGCCACAATTCATAATTCTACCAATTTAAGCAATAATTCAGTATAATAAATGCATTCAAGAAGTGCCTAGACCATTATAATACCACAATCCAAATACAGCTAACCGCGGAATCATGTTCTTCCATTCCTTTGTTCAAATATTTACAAGCATTCTAACAATACCAGAATATTTACAAGCATTCAAGAAGTACTCAGATGTAATTAATATATTTATGTAAATGTTAACACAATTCGAATAAAAGCTGGCGATGCAAATTCTCTGTTTCTTATGAAATATAAAACAATTACAAAATATAATTCGTAAATTAATCATAAGCATAACACAATCAATTGTTCACGATTTTCACAGTTTATGCAATAATTACGTTCAATTGCTCCAAAACAATACTCAATATAATTAAACGGTTCCGGACATAAATTAACAGGCAGAATGGGTCCTTACCTTATCAAAAGCAATTAAAAAAATAATCAATCCGAAACCAGAAATTTTCCAAAATTTGCTCCGCTTCCGTTGCGATATCTTTCTGCTCCGAACTCCGAATCGACTCTTGTTTGCGCTCACTCGTAGCTATCGCGAATGCCGTCGTTTTGATATATTGTGCGTCAAAAATGGTGAAAGAAATCACTCTCAGTGAACTCTTAAGATTCTGGACAGAAGGTTGAGTTCTCAGAATTTTTCTTATTTTTATTTCCTCTGTTTTTCGTTTCTTTGTCCTCTGCCAGTGTAGTTAACTACCCCCTGTTATATTCACGATTCCCGCAGAATCATGAAACGGCCCCAAATTGATGGGCACGATTCCCGAAGAATCATGCATGACCCGCTCTTGTTGACCATGACTTACGAAATTATGGTTACTTTACTATTATTAATATTATTTTAATTGACTGCTCACTACTTCCAGTCAAATTCCTCATATAGTATCTATAGCATTTCCTTTTTTTTTCTTTCTTTTTTTTTTTTTTAAATTCATGCTATATTAATTCTACACAACGAACATACCCAAATAACACGTAACATGTTATAAAAATAATTTTACACGTAGTCACATAATCACACGAAATAAATTACGTCTACCCAGTTACTCGCGAAAAATAAATTACACGTCAAATATCACGTACGCAAAAGTTACGGTTATCACATTCATCCCCACTTACAATAGTTTCGTCCTCGAAACTTGCTAACGCTGGTCTCTGAAAAGATGAGGACACTGCAACCGAACTTTTTCTTCCAACCCTCAAATGACTTCTTGCTCTGAACGATTGGACCACTGAATCCGAGAACGGTAGGATGGGTGAGAATGAAATAATGGCAATCGTCAATAACAAATGAGAAACATTGGAAATCAATATTTTCACTGAATATAGAATATATTTAAGTGAAAAGTTGATGAATAAGATTCTGAGTTACCTGACAGAAAAATTTGAGTAAAAATGTGCTCAATCGAGGAAATCAAAGATTGGCTAACATGACAGTTGATTAAGTGATTGATTCTCTGTAGACCAATGAGATGTCGAAGGAAAATCAAAGTTTAAGAAAATAAGTTTGGTATTAAAAGCTGAAGCATCACTCACTATACACAATAGAATTTAGTGAGGCAGATATGGCGAAGGTGATTGAGACGAATCATGTCAAGATGAAGGATGATGACAAACACTTGCGGAAAATGAAGATCCAAGTTGTTAAACCAAATAGTACATCAGAGAGTACGAATCATGAATTGGCAACAAAAGTAAATTCATTGGAAATTGATATTGCAATTCGTAATCAGACATAGGGCGAACAAAATGAGAACTGGAAGTAGCTAAAGAGAGGATCCATAATGGAATAAAGGAAAAGTCAATTTCGATGATCTATCATTAACAGGTCAACAAGGTGAAGACCAAGACAAATAGCCAAAAGCTCAACAAGGATTCTAGAGCTGAATCAAATAAAATTAAAATTTCCCCACTTTCGAAAGAAATGAAGTACAACGAACGTGTGATACAAATGACCAAGGAGACTTGTTTAATCTGACCATCAGTGATCAGCCCACCAATTCGCTGCCGGTCTTCTTCAACCTCGGCTACTCTCTCTTTGCTTTGCTCTCACAAAGAGATTATCTGTAAATTCCGACCTAGAATTAAGGAAAAGCATAATTATATCTTCTTTTTTTTTGTTTTTTTCGTTTCATTGAAGAATTGAATCGGAAGAAAAATGGAGCATTTGCTTCGGAATGTGAAGGTAGCGCCGAATTCAGCGAGTATCGAAGAAGCTCGGAAAAGGACATTTGAATTCTTTAGGCTGGCATGTAGATCCATTCCTAAAGTCATGGAAATCTATAATCTCCAAGACGTCGTGGCTACATCCGACCTCCGTTCCAGTGTCGCATCCCAAATCCGGAAGAATTCCCATGTCTCCAACTCTAAGGTATCAATGATGACCGTCTCCGATTTTATTTTTTTCGAATAAATTACGCAGTATTTTTTTAATTATGTTTGTGAATTAATTGTTTATTTAGATTCCAAAATGAATTAGAGCCAGGTGAGTAATTGATTTATCAATTGCAAATTCCTTTAGATTTTCACTGTTTGATTATGATTTTATACTTGGATAGTAAAACTGCGAACTTTTGGCGTAATTTGAACTGGAATGTATCTTGAGTATGAATACTGCGAGGGAAAAGAGATAAAATGGGAAGTCCTGTGTATGATTTTTCTCATTAAGGGAGCAAATAAATGGATTTTCCATTTGAATTCATCTTTAAAGTAATAAAAAATGGTAACAACTAACAACAAGACTTTTTATTCATTGTCTGTTACCTCTAGGCTATAGTTGTTATAGTGTACAGTCAATTCAGGGACGAAGCTAGAACATTCATGTTAAAAATTACATAATTATTGGGGGCAAGAGGTAATTTTGTTAATATTCTCGAGTCAGTTGTCTCCTCTCGTGCATGCTTCTTTTGAAAGATGAAGAGTTTCTTGGATGTGAATTTGTTAAGAGTTTCCTCATTCTGTCTTGGCCTCGGTTTCTCTTTTCTTCATCACCAAAACCCCCTAGTTCTAAGTTATGGCCTTCTGTATTGTTGTGACCAGTACTAGATGTTGACTTTTCGTATCTGGCTACCTCCTTTGTTCTTGATTACTGTTTGATCACGAGAAGTTGTTTCAGAATCAGGATAGAAGACGATTTTAACTGCATAACCAAGTTGTTCTTCATAGTTGCACTTGCAATTCTTTTGGAACTGTATTTAACTAATCTAACCAACTTCTTCTCTGAAACTTATAATTCTAAACCAACACCATTGCTTCTGCGAATCATTGTAGGTTATCGACATGTTGCTCTTTAAGGCAACGGAAGAATTGAAGAACATTGTGGAACACTCGAAGCAAAGGCACCACATTATTGGCCAATATGTAATGGGTCGCCAAGGAGTTGTTCAAGACCTGGGACCAAAGGATGAAGGGATCTCCAATTTCCTAAATAATTTCTACAAAAGCAACTATGCCTAAAGTAACTTGTTTCCTTGTGGGAATTCAGTTCCTCTGCCCCCCCTCCCTCTCCCCGCCCTGCCCCTATCTTTTGGTGGTTGAAAGAATTCAATAAATATGTACATTTGCTTGTCGCTCACTTTTAATTTTGGATAAAAGCATTGTTTACCATGCCATGTACTCTTGTTTGTTCCGGTGGTAATACATGTGTGAATGCTGGATTCTCAAGTTCAGCACGTATCTCACAGAGTCAATTTCTGACCTATTTGTAAGATCCAATGTTTAGGATGTTTTTTTCCGTTCTTTTTCTTTCTTTCTTTTTTTATATGAGGTACCATCTTTAGGATGTTAAAGCAGTCTATAGCCTGTATATGATTAGGGGGCAAACTATTTTGACATTCCTATTTTTCTTTGTTGACACTCTCTAATCCTCACATTTTCATATTTCATTCTCTCTCTAAAATTTTAAAACATATCAATTCGTAACCTGTAACACAAAAAATATGCATCAAAATAACATGTATGACCAAAATGAATATATATTAAAAAAAACATTTAGAGAGCCCATGTAAAACATGGGGTGGGGGAGGCTGCATGCCTAGAAACATCATCATATTATGCTACTGATAGGGAAAATTTTCAATTTTTTTAATTGGGGAAGAAGGCATTTCAACCCCAGTTCAAAAGTCGAAGACATTGCAAAATATTGTGGAAGCTGTACATTCTTTGAAACGAAAATTTCAATATACAGAAGCAATTTAGAACACAACTCTGCACTGTGCTTTACTGATATACTTGCATTAGCAAAAAAAATCAACTTATGCAAATTGCAAGTCTAATGAAGAAGACTATGAGTAATAGGAAAAGAATTAAAAGGTTGGAATTTTCAAAGCAAATACCAATTGCGCAACAAGTTTTGGTATGAAATCGACGAATGATAACTAAGAAAAGATGAAAAGGAGAGAAATCCGACGGCATATATATTCACAAGAACAAAAATAAAGTAAATCAGATATTTGGAAGCTTACCCCGAGTTTATCACATTGTAACCTATTCTAATGTAGGAAATATGAGATATCTTGGGCCATTCGGAATCAGGGCCACTCTGCTGAATGCAACTGTACTCCAGGAAAGGGCAGTAGCAAATGTCCAACCTAGATAATCTGGAGAGGCTTCTCATGGCTGCCATTGAAGGAAGGTAGCGAAGCTTCCTACAATTAACTACATATAGTTCTTCAAGAGACACAAGCTTTCCAATCCAATCAGGTAAAGCTACGATTTGTAGCAAACCATATAATTTCAACTGTCTAAGCGCACTGAGTTGCTGGAGCTGATCGGGCAGAGCGACCAAATCAGGCCACCAGCGCAATTGCAGTTTGCAAAGAGACAACCAGGAGGAGAATGCCGACCAGTCAAATTCTACTGAATCAGATAATCCACCAATTCTTAATGTAGATAATTTGCTGCAGTAAGGAGCAAGTTCATCCAGAAAAGTGAACAAGCTGGGAACTTCATTCACCTCTAAGGACGATAAAGAAAGCATTTCTTGAAAATCCGATGGGAACGACTCGAGCTTGCTCAACTGGGAGAAACATAAAGACCGAAGAGATGTACATGACTTGAGCAAATCAGCAGGTATTCTAGTCAATTGATGGCAACCCAAAATACTTAGAGAGCAAAGAGCTTCACAAGCACTAAGAAGCTTACTAGGTAAACTAATCAATCCATTGCAGTTATGAATTGTTAGATCTTGTAAAGAGACACAGGACTCAAGCAGCTCATTAGGTAAACTGGTCAGTCCATCACAACCCAATATAACCAACTTCTGGAGGGAAGTTAAGCGTTGTTGTCCACTAGGAATTGGAAGTGACTTCAGATTTGAACAATACCTTATCTCCAAATTCTGCATAAACTTGAATTCATACATATATTCAGGAAGCTCGCATAGATTGTCACAATGTTCAATTTTCAGTGACTCGAGAAAAGTGGGGATACGCTCCTGGACATGCCTCGGATTAGAAGGAGACCTGCAAAAATCATTGATTCAAATACTTAATTCCACATCACATATTGATTAAACTACAAATTGGCATTTCATATTCTCATCTATAGAACAATATCCAATTAAGCAGACCAATTTTATTTTAGAGGCTATAGTGGTTAGATATCCAAAGCGATGACATTATCATACCTGCTGCAATTTTGATCAATTTTAACAGTTGGCAAGACAGGGTTGAGACTGGTACGACAGATATGCAAGCACTTAAGACTCTGAAAATGATGAATTGGGGCACTTCTCAACTGCTGGCAACTCTCAATGCTCAAATCCTCAAGGTTGCGAAACATTTCTACAGCCTCTCCATTTGCTATTTCGGGTTCCATCCACTCTTTCAGATTCTTCATATCTGTAATCCTGAGATGTATAAGGGCTGGGAAAATCTGTTTTGGCACTTGACCCCTCCCTGTATTATTTCCTGATCCACTGCGGTAATCAGTACCATAAAATGAAGGGTCGATGCAATTTACTTGATCAAGTCCACATAATGTCAGATACTTGAGGGATGGTAGTTGCCCTAGAGCAGGGAGTTGAGTGCACCTTTTGCAGTTTCTTATAGACAGTGAAACCAATTTATTGAGTCCTATGGACAAGCCAAGGTTTTGGTCCATGCATACAGCCATATTCATGAACCATGATGGAAACTGACCACCTGAGAAATGCATAATCCTTAACTCTTGCAGATCTGGATGGGGTTTAAGCCCATCCAACACCCCTTCATCATTTTCACCTTCTCCAGACCAATAAAATTCCAATATATTCATTGGCTTCCTATACAAGCCTGCTTGCAGAGCTTCTTCCTTACTTCTTACTCTTTCTAAACTGTATATGGTCAGTTTACCCCTGAGATTTTCCAAACATCCTAACTCTTTAATTTGATTCTCTTCACTTATCTGAAAGGATTCTAGTGTTTGGAGACCGATTAGACGTCCAACGTTTGGTGGCAGCCTATGACGTGAATCACAGTGCAGATGTCTTAAATTAATCAATTTGGTCATTCCTTTCGGAAGTTCTTTCAGATTATGACAGCCGTAGATCCTTAGTGCCTGCAAGTTATAGAGCTTGCACAGAGACTTGGGCAAAGTATTGATTCCAGAACCAGAAATATCAAAATACCTCAAGTGTATTATCTTATAAATGGAAGGTGGTAACTCCTCTTTTACTAGAGACAACTTTAGAACACGTAAACGCTTGAACTTCGCCAGCACGTCATCGGTTATATCGCTTCCTAAAATTAATGTCTGAATCATTTCCATTCTCTTCTTTGGCAGTGCTTTTGTTTCTTCGCCTAATGAATCTACCACAAGGTAGCGATCCTGGTGTTTAATATCTCTTACATCATTGTTCAATCTTGAAATTAATTGTGCAAGGTCATGCACAAGATCATGCATCCGAACGCACCTGGATTTGCCATCTTCATCAGTCACCTCTTCCAACAAGGAGCTCTGGAGTAAACCGTTAATGTACTGATTGCCAATTTCCATATCATTATTACCAACCTTCAGTTGAAGAAACCCTTCAGCCATCCAAAGCTGAGTTAGCTGTTTCTTTTCAAGGATAGAACCTTTTCTGAACAATGAGCAATATGTGAAGCACTTTTTAAGAGATGGAATCGGCAAATGATCAAAACTCAACTTAAGAATCTGCATGACATAAGAATATTCATCCGCATTCGTATTTGAACTTCCTTGCTGTAAAAGTGAAAGCCATTCCTCTTTTGGATTTGTGCATAGTAAACCTCCAATTACACTTGCAACAAGTGGTAGACCCTGGCATACTTCTTTGATCTTCTCCCTAATTGCTTCATATTCTCGCATTCCTTCTCCACGTAAAAGCGCTCTTTCTTTCACTATACGCAAACAATCCTCACTCGACAACTTTTTCAAGGAAAAAGCACACGCTGCAGGCAAATTCGAAGCCACTTGCAGCTTGCGAGTGGTGACAATAATCCAATTTCCTGGAGTCGTACTAATTCCAGCCAATGAGCATAAAAAATCATCCCATAATTCACGATTCTCATTCCACACATCATCAAGTACAAGAAGGTACTTTCCGCCCTCAAGCTTCTCCTTAACCTGTTGAACCAGAGCGTCCCTACCCTCAAAACCAGCAACATTGTTGTTGCTGCCGGTAAGAGATTCTAGTATCAATTTGAAAATTCTCTTAGGTTCAAACTCTTCAGATACACAAACCCAAATTCTTTTCCCAAAATGCTTGACAATTTGTTCATTGTTATATACAAATTGAGCTAAAGTAGTTTTACCCAAACCCCCCATTCCTGTTATAGGAATAAAACAAAGTATCTCATTACATTGCCTCCCACTCCCACTCAACAACTTATCAACTATCTTAGATGCATCATTTTCTCTTCCTATCACTTTCCTACGAACAATCGAATCCGTCTCTCTCGAAGATCCAATATAATTTGTATTGGCAACAACAACAGCTCCGATTCGAGATTGAAGCCCTAGGGCACTGGCTTGTTTATTAATCAATTCAAATTGGGTATTAATATACTTAAGCTTAAGCCCCATTTTCAATCGAAAAAGAATATTTACCTTTCCCTTCCAAATTTGATTTTGATTCTCTACTCTGCGGCGGAGAAATTGGTAGTGGACTTCATCCAAGACATTTACAGAAGAAGAAGCTAGTTCTTCAAGTTTATTCAGCCATAGATTTACAGGCCTATCTTTGAATTGTTTTTCCTCAGCATCATTAACAAGAGATAAGATGAATTCAACAGTTTCTTTTAGGTTTTCGAGATCATCCTTGAATCCAGTAACCATAGAAATATGATCAGTGGCGAAAGATATGAGCTTCTCTAGAGCAATCTGTATGGTGGCTCCAACCAGAGCACCGGCCATATTCATTCCTTGCAGCTAAAGATCAAACAAAGAAAACAAAGTGGTACTGTGATTTTCTGTGTGGTGCCTCCAGTTTTGAATGGATGAAGATAGTCTTCATTTTTGCCAATCATTTTCATATTTATCCCAATGGTATCAGAGCCAGCGAATCAGTAGAAACAAATAATATGGAAAATTCTAAAGACATAAATAGATATAATAAGATAAAAATAATTAAAAAATATCAAGAATATTGTAATATGAATTACGAAATACAGAGTAATAATAAGTTCAATAATTCTAATAAAATAGGCAAAAAAAAATAGCAAATGATTGTATTAAAAAATTTGGTCATCAAATATTAAAACTAAAAGAATATTATAAGTAAGTTTAATGGACAAAATTCTTGATGAAATAAAAAATTTAAGAATAATACTTAAAGAAATAAAAGATTATAAAATAAGTTTGTCAGAAAAGCTAGAAAGTATAGATAATAATATAATAAGAGTAAATAAAAGAATAGAAGGATGTGAAAAAAACTATAGAAGAATGTGAAAAAACTACTGGTATATCACTAATAGAAACAAGAAACCTAATAGAACAAGTTAATAAAAATTCTATAAATAAAAAATAAAAAGAACAAAAATTTTTATATAAATCTATAAAAGATATAAAATTATTTAATAAAATACCAGAAAAAGGATCACCAGATGAAACTTTTATGAAAATACATCTACCAAGAATATTGAGTAAGGAAAAAGAATATATAGAAAAAATAGAAAAGTTAGTTATAAAAGAAAATAAAAAGAAAGAAGTAGATGAATCCTGATATAGATATAGAAAATCTTGCAGATAATTTAAGTCATTTATCATTAGATAATTTAAAATTTAATATTAAAGACGTATATGCTGGTGAAATAGGAGGACCTTCCACTTTTAAACCAGAAATAGACCTTTTAGGAGAAAGTTATGCTCCTATAATAAATAGGGTAGTGATTATTTGATCAAAAAATTGAGATCAAATTTGGATCAAGAAGGCATAAAGTCACATTAAATTCTAACAATCATTTTCATTTTATACTATTTGATTCTTGTTTGATCTAAATTTTTTTATCCAACAATCATTATTGTAATAAATAATATAATAAAATATTATGATAATTTTATAAATAAACCCAAAAATAAAGAATATAGAGGAAAATATTATCCTTGTCCAGACAAAGAATAACCTATAGTAAGAGGAGGAACAAAATTAAATATAGATTGTAGTACAAATAGATATAAAGATATACAAACTTGGGAAAAGAATATATTAATCTTTTTATTAACATTAGAAAATGATGCTAATTGGAATAATGAAAGAAAATTTGAATTTATAATAGCTACTTTTGATGGAGCAATAAGAAAGGCAAAATAGCCTATTTGGTCCTGTATGTATTTCAAGATTGAGGATAATGTCCTGTGTGTTTTATTTTTACTTTTAAGGTCCAACATGTTTTTACGACCTGCCAATTAAGGACTTCCTTCCAATTTTCTGTCTCTTTTCCGTGAACACAGGCATGTGCCTCACACGTGAGACACTATTTAAGGGTATTTTAGACATTTCATTCTATTTCACACAAGAAAAATATGTGGACTCAATTGTTAAACAAAATATCTATGAACACTCAATTTAAAATAATAAAAAATTTCAAACCCATATTCTCCATCTTCATCTTCCACACTCTTCTCCACCACCACCTACAATACCCACCTCCACCGATAAATCATCTCCAAAGAAAACAAATATACACTAAATTCATCAAGAACCAAAATCTATTCAAAGTTTCTTTCATTTTATTATTGAAATGGGTTTTGATTATTGTACAATCTTTTTCTTTTAATTAAATTCTTAAGGAGATGAAGTGGGATTCTGCAAATTTTAGATGCAACTCTAGGGCTCAGATCAACAAAGCTGACAAAGACAATAATCAGCAACGATTATGGTAAATCTATTAATACGGTAATGGTAAATCTATAATTCTGCAGAATACCACTTCAAAAGGTTGGGGATAGATTTGGGGATTAGAATCCGACCAGGGATATTGGATTCAAAAGTTTAAGTAAACAAAATGGGTTCAAGAACATCATCATTTGGGTGGCCGCAATAGATGCAAAGGCAGTGTAGGTGGTGGCGGTCACCGGAGGCCGGGTTAGAGTTACAAATTGTGAATTTCATGATATTTTTCTTTATTTCTTGATTTTGTTATTGATGGGTTTTTTTTTGTGATTTTTTGAGTTCTTGAATTTATAGGTTTTGTGGCAGAAGCTCAAATAATGTTCTTGAATTTCTGGTTTATTTTTTTTTTACTTCAAAACGAATTGCACTATCTATCTTGAATGATTTTCTTGTTGTGAAACAGAAGAAAATATTGAAGATCAATAGAAAGATACCATATTTCTTGGACATGCCTTGTTGAGTGCCTTGTTTAGTGTATATTTATTTTCTTTGGAGATGATTTATTGACGGAGGTGGGTGGCGGTGTGGTGGAGGTACGTGTTGTAGGTGGTGGTGGTGGTGGAGAAGAGTGTGGAGGATGAAGATGGGTTTAAATTTTTTTGTTAGTTAAATTAAGTATTCATAGATATTTTGTTTAACAATTGAGTCCACATATTTTTCTTGTGTAAAATAGAATGAAATGTCTAAAATACCCTTAAATAGTGTCTCACGTGTGAGGCACGTGCCTGTGTTCACGGAAGAGAGACAGAAAATTGGACGGAAGTCCTTAATTGGCAGATCGTAAAAACATGTTGGACCTTAAAAGTAAAAAAAAACATACAGGACCTTATCCTCAATCTTGAAATACATACAGGACCAAATAGGCTATTTTGCCCAATAAGAAATTGGTGGGAAGGAGTAGGAATTGATTCTAAAGCAATAATAAAAAGAAATATAGAAACTGAATTAATACAAAGTGATGGTCAAGGATTAAGTATAATGGTAGATTATTTAGGAAGTGAATTTGTTGGAGCATAATGGATAAGAAATAAAGAAATAGAAATACAAACAGAAATATAAAAAGCAAGATTAAAGTTAATTAATATACAAATATGTGATATATGTTATCTAAAACATTATATTAATGAATTTACTGACTATTATTATAAAAAATATTATAGTACAGTAAGTCAACAACCATATTTATATATGTTTTATGGTAAACTACCTTACCCATGGAATATACAAGTTAGAAGACAATGAGAAATATATAAAAATAGTGAAGAAGCTAAAAACTATTTAGATACTTTAGGAGGCAAATTGGCGTATTTAGTCCCTAAACAATTTATAGATTGCACGCAAGGTCCTAAAACAATAATTCTGGACATTAAAATCCCTAAACAATTTATCATTGATATATAAGGTCCTTCCGTCCAAAAAATTATTAATCAATGGTTAAGTCAAAATTTTGACCAAGTCAATACTAAATGTTTAGGGGCATTTTAGGACCTCTACATTTAAAATAACATATTCACCCCTCCACTTTCAGCCCACCACCCTCCGCCCACCCACCCACCTCTCTCAATACATATCCATCTCCATCAACCAGCAACCACCACCATCTCCATATTTATCAGTCACATATTCAAAGAAATTAAAACATCATCCTAAAGCACTTGAACCTAAGATTAATGACGGATTCAGCAGGTTGAGCAACCAAGGAATTCCATTTGATTCAAGAGGTAAAAATGAAAATTCATCAAATACTACAAAACCAAAATCTGCCTCAAAAGCACAAAAAATCTAACAACCCAGAATTTTGCATAAACTTGAAAAAGGAAAAGTAAAATCTTACCTCGCCGGAACAAGAATCTACCTTCGCCGGGAAAACGAAAAGCCACGGCAACCCTGAAAAGAAATAGCAAGAAATTATTAAAAGTAGTAATTAATAAAAATGAAGAAAAGAAAAACAGAAAAAGTAAAAGTATTTACCATTGCCGGATAACCGTTGACCGGCCGGAGAGGCACGAACGGAGCGGCGGCCGATTGGCAGCGACGGATCTGAGAAGAAAAAAAAATTATAAAATAGAAAGAGAAAAAGGAAAGAGAAACCTTACCTCGCCGAAGACGGAAGCCGAGCCGGTAAGGAAGAAAATAGCTGCGAAGAGGCGCCGAAAAAATAGCGACCGGAGAGGTACACAGGGCGGCGGCAGTGGTGATTGAGGGAGCAGCGGAAAAAATTAAATTGGAAATTAAAAAATTAGGGGAAACAAAATAGAAGGGAAAAAGTAGACTCGGATCTGAGGAAGGTGATGACATACCAACATCGGAGCTGAGGAATGAGACGACGTAGGTGGAGAAGCCGCGGCGGAGCAAGGGAAGAGGCAGCGCCGGAGAAGTTGAAGAAGAGGGAAAGAAAGAAGAAGAATAAAAATAACGGCGGCGGTGACGAACTGGGATACAGAATTCCAAAAATACCTCTCCAATTTCCATGTTTGACTCACCTTTCTCTAACTGATCTCTGTTGACCTGTCAAAAAATAGACGGGAGGACTTTACACACCAAACATAAATTGTTTGAGGATTTTAAAAACAAAAAAAAAAACTTTAGGGACTCTACCTCTGGCGGAAAATTGTTTAAGGACTATTTATGCCAATTTTCCGCCTTTAGGATTAAGAATAAAAATTATGTTAAATTATTTTAGTGAACTATGTTTAAATTGAAGGGATTCATGGGCGGAAACTCGTTCCAAACACCCATGAGTCCTCCCCCTGAAGGATCCGCTCATACGTAAACGAATCGAAAACAGCAAGAAAAGACTTACAATTTCGGGTTCAAGAATCCGATTCTTGAATGGAAGATGTTGTTTCTTGGATACATTGTTGCCACCAACGGAATTCCCTTTGCGGAATATCTCTCTACCGGTATCCACGCGACGAAATGGGCGGCGAGTGCTAGCTCTTCGTCTTTCTGAGTTTCGGAATTTTGAGGGAAAAAGGAGACCGAAAACTGAAATTAGATTTCAGAGAGTTGGTGATTTTACGGCTAGAAAATTAATTGGCTAGGGTTTCGGCCAAGAGATCATTATATAAGGTATGAAAGTTTGTTCCCATAACCAACTCTCACATCCTCAACTCCTCTCGGCAGTGGGAGTATTTAACTCCCACGTCCCCTAGACTTCTGCTGGTAGTGGGAGTCCTTATCGGATAATAACTCCCACGTAATCCCAGCTATACCGAAAATGTCCCTTATCTCTAATTCGAATAATAACGCTTATCATTCTCAGAAAAGTGAATGTCAGATACAATGAACCTAGACACATTCTAGATTCATTGAATCTGGACATGAAGCTTCGTTAGCTCGATCTATGCGTGTGACCACAGTAGGGTTCATCTCACAATGGCAATGAAAACACACTTAGTAGTAGTATGTGTTTATAAATCACAAGCGGTCCCTAGCAGGACATTGTGACTACCCAAAGTGAATGAATATACAACGGAACCTAATATCAATCCACTATTTAATCCCTTTGTCTCGCGATATCCTAATTAAGCATAAGGCATGGTAGTCGTCACCCTTATTAAGCTTAATTGTATTTATGCTCGATCTCCAGGTAGACTGTTCCAACAAACAATATTTAATAACCACTTTATTAAATACATTTGAGCACGACCATGCATTTAAACAGTCTTTCCCTATCGAGGGGCCCATGGATATCTCTCTCTAATAATAGAGAGGGACAAATTCTTTACAATGCCTCTCACATTCAAGCCATGATAGGACGCTACATCCGATCATCAGTCGTATTGATTACTCGATTAAAAGCAACGTACGACTGAGTCAAAACGTGGCTCCATTCATGCTAGAATCAATGGAGACATAAGGTCTAAGGATTCTAAAATAGTATTGAGGAAGTAATACTTATGACTAAGGACCATGAAGTGTTACTTCTCTAACGGATCACGTCCGATACGATATATCTCAATACATTGAATCTATGATATGATTTGTACTCATTACACATGATTAGTAAAACATAATCATCAATCAAACATCATACTAGTTTTATTTCATTGTAAAATAGATTACATAAAACTAGAGACAACTAGAATAGTAATTACATAAGCAAATGAGTTTTACTATCAAATCACGCATTTGATGTTCATAAGCAAAATTAACTATTCATATGAAATGCTCAAAAAGATAAAACATACAACATTTGCTAATGGTCCTAGGGCACTACTAACATAAATAATAGCTTAATGAAAAAAAATCTAAGAGATTAAGAGATATATGTTGTGAGCAATTTGATCCACCAGGAAACTGGGGATGTCATAATCAAAAGAAAAGAAAATATAAAAATAAAAAGAGATTTAAGAAATATAAAAAGAAATATTTTAATAATACAAAAAGACAATATAGAAAGAAATTTTTTTATAAGAGAGATAAGGCAAATAATAAATCAAAGAAATTTGATAATAAAAAAGACTGTAAATGTTGGAGTTGTGGAGAAATAGGACATAAAAGTCCTAAGTGTCCAAATAAAAAAGTTAGAATACTTGAAGAATATTTTGAAGAAATTAAAGATAGCTTAATAATACAAAATTATTCTGATTTATTTGAAAATGAGTCAATATATTTCTCAGATTCAAAAGATGAGTGAAATAGAAAAAAATAGAATCAAAAGAATTAGAAGATATAGAACAATACGAGGGAGAAAAATGATTTGCATTAAAAGCAACATTTGATCATCAAAAATATAATAAAATATAAAATAGACAATTAAATATAAAATAACCAAATGATAATTTAATTTATAAAGTCTCTAGGATGTTTAAAAGAGATAAAATAGTTATTCATGAATATCACAATATAGAAAAAGCAATAGATGTAGAGCATCTAGATGGTAGTATAAAATTAAGTTTATTAAGTAATAAAGAAATTGAAAATCAATAAGTAAAATAAAAGCTAGTAAGATACAATATATTATGATAAATGCAATACAAATTAATATTAAAGCATTATTTAAAGAAGGAACATATAGTCCAATAATAATTAGTTTACATGATCAAAGATTTAAGGATGCACAAGTAGGACATTTAGGAAGTGTAAGTGGTAATTTATTTTATAAAAGTTTAATATTTACTTGTTATCCTAGATTTTGTATACATAGAAATGATAAAAATATAGATGATGTTTTAAGTTTACATTTTAAATTACTAAAAGATATAACAATAAACATAAAAATAAATCATTAACTTTTCATTATAGAGCATTATATGCCTTAACAAATAGTAATCATTGTGATATCTATTATAATAAACCTCTAATAGAAATAGAGGAAGATTTTAAAGATTTATCTGAAACTATACCTTCTATATTAATTACACCAGTAAAAGATATTCCTATAAACATAGATATAATAGATAAACCTACATTAGAAAATATAGCAAGTACTTCTAGAAGAAGTTTTAGAATTATGGGTGGTGACAAAGAATATGATATTATATTGGGAAATAGTTTTTTAAATTCTTTAGATAATTATAATATAACTAAAGAAGGTATATTTATTAATCATGGAGACAAAAGTTTCTTTGTTAATAAAATACAATAATAAATTATGAAGTTTGATATTCCGTTACATGTATTTATAAGTTTAACTATAGCATATAATGATATTACAACATGTGCTTTAGTAGATAACGGATCAGAGATAACTTTAATAAAAGAAAAACTTTTAAATAATATAGAACCACTTAATATTAAAATAAAAGGAATATCAGGAAAATTGGAGGAAATAACAAAATGAGCTAATAATTTGAAAATTATTTTAGGTAATAAAATAATAAATATACGTAGAGTATATTGTTATGAAAATATAGAATATGATATGTTATTAGGAAATGATTTTATACAACAGTTTCAGAACTATCAACAAACTATATATAATATTATACTAAAAACTCCTTGTGGACATGTAATAAAAATACCTAGAGAATTTTACCCATATAAAGTTCAACCTACTAATCGTGGTGGTAAAGTAGTTTGGGAAAAAATAAAAATAAATAAGATAAGTGATAAAAAATAAGGACATAAAAGTAATAAATATAGACAAAATAAAAGAATTACTTAGACAATCTTATAATGATAACCCATTAGCATTTTGGGATAAATATCAAGAAAAGGCAATATTAAAAATAAAAGAAAATACTATAATAAGAGTTAGACCTATGGAATATAGTCTAGAAGATAAAGAGGAGTTTCGTAAACAAATAAATGAGTTATTAGAATTAAAACTTATTAGACCATCAACTAGTCCTCATAGTAGTCCTGCTTTTTTAGTTATGAATGAAGCAGAAAGAAAGAGAGGAAAAGGTAGAATGGTAATAAATTATAAACTATTAAATAAGAATATGGAATTTGATGGATATTTTTTACCTAAGAAAGAAGTATTACTAAATCTTGTTAAAAATAAAAAATTATATTCAAAATTTGATTGTAAATCAGGTTTTTGGCAAATAAAAATATATGAAGATAGTATAAAATATACAGCTTTTAGTACACCTGTAGGGCATTATGAATGGTTGGTTATGCCATTTGGATTAAATTATAATAATAATTTAGAAAATATATATGATCTTATGTTTGAATCAAATATTTATGATGAGTAGTAGTAATATTAGTAGTTATGAATGTGAAGTTTGTGAAAAAATGTTAGAAAATATTAGAATATTAGGACAAGAATATAATGATAATTTGAGATTATGTAAATTCTTTGAAGATAGAGTTAATTGGATAATTTTGCAATATCTTCCTGTAGAATATGTCAGGAATCAAAGAATTATATTAAGAAATAAAATAGAGAATTATCATAAAGTTAATAAAGAATATATGGAACATCTTAAAAGATTTCATAGTGACTAATTTTAAGTATGATTTGGATAAATGGAATCTTGCAAGATATAATAATAGAATCTTTCCTAAAAGAATTAGCTTATGAAGAAATAAATATAAAATGTGATGAAATATTTTTAGATATTATAAATGAAATATAGGATATAGAATATAAAGATAATTTTAAAAATAATACAGAAGAAAATTCAGAAAAGATTTGTGAATAGTAATGAAAAAATACAGCAATAATTTTAGTAATAAATGTGTGAATAGTAATTTATGCGCACGTAAACAGTAATTTCTGCTCGTGAACAGTAATTCTTGCAAAACAATAATTTCAACAATAAATGTGAATAGTAAAATGAACAGTAAATAGCAACAATTTTAATAACAGGCTAAAATCATTTCAAATTTTTAGCAAAAATAGATAAATGAATTTTTGGTGGTATAAAAAATGAATTTTTGTATTTTCATTTCAAACCCTAATGGTATCAGAGCCATTAAAAAATGAATTTTTGTATTTTCATCTTCTTTTTAGCTAAATCTTGTATAAATCCTTCATCATAATTAAGACATCATAAAAAAATTTGTATTTCATTTGTATTTCTTAATTTATCAGGAAACTCATTTATTTATGTGGTTGTACTTCTATTCCATGACTACTTAGTATAAATCCAAGAAATTATGTTTTATCTTTCTCTATTATAGCCTTCTTTTCTAATAAAACTATTTTGTTTGCCTTGCAAATATTAGCGAATTCTAAAAGATGTTCTTCTAAAGTATTGGAAGCAATTAATATGTCATCTACATATACCACCAAATAATCATATTTTCCAAATATCTTATCCATCTTTCTCTGAAATATTTGAGGTGCATTTTTTAATCCAAATGGCATAACCAACCATTCATAATGCCCTACAGGTGTACTAAAAGCTGTATATTTTATACTATCGTCATGCATTTTTATTTGCCAAAAACCTTATTTACAATCAAATTTTGAATATAATTTTTTATTTTTAACAAAATTTAGTAATACTTCTTTCTTAGGTAAAAAATATCCATCAAATTCCATATTCTTATTTAATAGTTTATAATTTATTACCATTCTAACTTTTACTCTCTTTCTTTTTGCTTCATTCATAACTAACCATAATATATTGCTCTCTTACATTTTAAACTAGTGTTAACATTTAAACTTTTTAAATAAATTTAAAAAAAATTAAAAACAATAAGAGTCTAAGCAAAAAAACACTCTATCCATCTCAAATTATTCCTACATTTTGTTTTTTTCGTAAAGTTAAGTTTTATCAAATTCTATAACAAGATATGATAAAATGTCAGACATTATCATATTTAATTTTATTTCTAAATTAATTTTACCTTTTATTTTCTCTATATTTTTCTCTGTCTAACATTGAATGCAAGTGGTATAACTGAAAAAAATCCACCATTTATTTAGAAAGTGAACAATTAATTTGAGTTAGATTAAAATTGAAATATGGACATACTCCCTCCGATTCAAAATATAAGTCTTTTTATGAGTTTTTTTTTGTTGAAAAAATAGGTATTTTTATAAGAATTGTGCATTTATTGTTTAATTTACCCCTACATTATTTTATCCCTATATTCATTTTGGTCAAAAAGTGTAGTTCTCATGCAACTCTTTATTAATTTCTTTGTTCTTTGAAGTATTAATTAATGGTGTTTTAGTCATTTTGATTAGTATCTTAATTTGTGTGTAAACTACTAAAAATACTTATATTTTGAATCGCAGGGAGTATAATTTAAGGAGTAAGTAATATATACTCATAATTATTATTTGAAAATTGGAATAGTGGTTAGAAGAAGAATGAGAAGAAGAGTAAAAATGAAAAAAAGGTCATTAAATGTTTATTGATATTGTAAATGTTCATTAAATTTTCATTGATATTGCAAATGTTAATACTATTTTGAGAATTTTTTTAAAGTTAAGATGTTAATACTATTTTGAGATAAATTAAGTACATATCTGCACAAATTTCGATTGAGTAGACCCAGGGACGAAGATAAGGGGGCGGGTGAGGCAGTCGCCCCGAAATCTCGAATTTAAAAAAATCCTACTATATATAATAAATTTTATATGTAGTTTGAAATATTTGATCAAATTTGCCCCCAACATTTTTTTTTGGCTTCGTACCTGAGTAGACCAAAATTAAATTAAAATCTTAACCAAAATGTCATAATAAGTGTAGTGTGGAGTGACACCAAATATCTTAATCGCGTAATGGAATACCAAAAAAAATATTAAAGGAGCATTTATACATTTTTACACAAAAATAGAACATCACCAAAGCCAAACACACCACATCCGTAAGAACGCAAAAAACGCAATGTACGGACATGAGAAAATATTTAGGAAACAAAAAAGTTGTCATAAATTGTATTTCGCCATTTTCCACCCGAGAAAATATAAATAGTGAGAGAGAAACTTGAATGACTCGTAAGTCGTATCAAACCAAACAAAGACTCCTCTCAGATAGAAAAACGCACCAACAACAAAGATATTTTTTTTTGGCTCGTATCGCCCCGATCGACATATTAGGGTTTCTGCTTTGCCGTGGGTATCATCGTTTTCCATTTTATACATCTGTTTCTCATGCTTCTCTGTTTATATTTTTGTTGGTTTTAATGATTTTTTTTGTTTGTTCGGTTGTTTTTTTGGTTTGATTTGGTGCATGTTTATTGCAGATTTGTTGCCGTTTTCTTAGGATTCTGAAACCAGAATTTTTATCCTGCATTGATTTATTGCAGGACCGAGTTTTTGCTTTTTGTTGAAGTTGTTAGCATCTGCTTTGGAGAATATAAGTTGTGTATTAGATGTGTATGTGTGTTACGACTTACAAACTCGTGTTTATGATGTTTTGCTGGAATGTGTTGATATTTATGTTTGATTGATCAGAATTTGGCTTTTATAGGATTATCTAATTGTGTTTTTTTTAGAGGGATTTTGCCGTTCTATGTGTTTTCTGGATAAGGCGTTGAATGTGCATTGACTAAAGTTGAGAAATTTTTTGCTTATTTTTTTGATTTGTCGGGCTTTAATTTTGACCAGTATTTTGGATGTGTAGCTTCGGCGAGACAAGTATGGTTGGAATGATTTGGCTGTATAATTGATGCTGACGAAAATTTGCGGGATTTGTGTAGGAATATTAGTTTAAGAGGAGGATTTTGGGTAAGTTTTGATTATTACCAGGAAAGAAGCAAAATTAGGTTGAAGGGTAACAGGTTGAATTTCGGTGTTTTTTTTACTATGCCAACTTCATGGGCTGACTCTGTTGCAGCTGATGCTGCATCTGTTGGCGGTGGTAGTGGTTCTTCAAATAATGCTCCAACAGGGAATTCATCTGGTTCAGGTCGAACAGCATATGTACCACCTCACCTTAGGAATAAAACTCCTCCTTCAGGGCCAACTGCTCCGGCTTCTTATGCTAGCTCTGTTTCTGCTGCTAATGATCGAACAGGAGGGCAGGGTGACCTTTGCCAAGCAGGAGGAAATCGTTGGAATGGCCCTAGGAATGCCTTTGTTGGCAGTGGGGATGGTGGCCGTGGTAGTGGGTGGAACAACAGAAGCTGTTGGGGTGGTGGACGTGGTAGAGAGCAGGAGGTCAATCCTTTTGAAGAAGATGAAAATACAGAGGAAGTGTTTGGTGAGCAAGAGAGTACAGGGATTAATTTCGATGCTTATGAAGATATTCCGGTGGAGACAAGTGGAGACAATGTGCCTCCCCCAGTTAACACTTTTGCCGAGATTGATTTAGGTGATGCTTTGAATCAAAATATTAAGAGATGCAAGTATGTGAGGCCTACTCCTGTGCAGCGGTATGCTATACCTATTTCACTTGCAGGTCGAGATTTGATGGCTTGTGCTCAGACCGGTTCAGGCAAGACAGCTGCTTTCTGCTTTTCAATTATTAGTGGAATCATGACAGGGCAGTATGGCCATAGGCCACCACGTGTTCCACGAATGGCATTACCTCTTGCACTTATTCTTTCCCCAACTCGGGAGCTCTCATGTCAAGTGAGTTTCAGGACCTGGCTATGCATATGATTGGTTTCCTGTAATAGTGGAACCTGAGCTAACTAACTTGTGATGTAGATTCATGATGAAGCTAAAAAGTTTGCCTACCAAACCGGTGTTAGAGTGGTTGTTGCTTATGGTGGTGCACCCATAAACCAGCAGGTTTGGTTTCTTTCTTCTAACCTGTAATTTTATCTGAGCCCTTAGTACATGAAGTCAGTAATTAATTGACAGAAATTTCAATTTACTTGGCTCTGTGACTCTGTCTCTGATAAATGGCAATCTATGTGAAAAGTTATAGCAGCCAAGAGTTTGCACTTGTGGATATTATCTGTTTTTTGAAGGGAGTCAGTTGAGATTGAGGATAGAATGGTGGGAATTCACAAACACAGTATATTTTTAGTCTAAAATGCTGTCAGGTTTCTTCGTAAGTGTTTGTTTTGTTAATGGTCCATATACCTATTTTGTTGATGGAATGTGGGGAGCCTCGCTGAATAGAAGGCTATAGCTGCGTGTTCTGAGTTAGTACCTCTTTTAACTTGTACACAGGTTTCATATTAAGAGTTGGATAGTAAACTAGTAATGCAGTATCTTTTGTTAAACCCCAGTAATGTGAACCGTAACTCCCGAAAAAAGAAAGGTGTTGTTGGGGGGGGGGGGGGGAGGGGAGTTTGCAGCATTTTTCTTTGTGTGGTCAGTTCTATGACAGTTTTGTTGTAATATAGGAGTTGCAATACAATATGATATTCTTTCTGGTGCATGCTTTACATTGTGGGCGCCTGAGTTGTCCCATCATTGAGAATGCTTTCTTTCCTAATTGGGACAACTGGGACATTGCAAGCAGAGATTCTGGGCATTTCTCTTTGGCTTACACATTTTTGATGTTTTACTTAAGCTGGTTGATGTTCTGTGATGTTTGAACAGCTTCGGGATCTTGAGAGAGGAGTGGACATACTTGTTGCAACTCCTGGACGGTTGGTAGATTTGTTGGAGAGAGCGAGAGTTTCATTGCAGTTAATTCACTATTTAGCTCTAGACGAGGCTGATCGAATGTTGGATATGGGCTTCGAACCTCAGATAAGGAAAATTGTGCAACAGATGGACATGCCTCCTCCTGGTGCTAGACAGACAATGCTTTTCAGTGCTACATTTCCCAAAGAGATACAGGTATATTTCCATTTCCCTTTTATATATTTCTATGTAGTATAAGAGATCGAAAGCATTCAGTCCTGCTCTGAGAACAAGCTTGGCAAGGTCTTGAGTGACCGAGTATTTTTGCATGCTATCTTGGACTTCTATAGGTTACATGGATTAATGATTTTATATTTGGTTTGCAGCGATTGGCCTCAGATTTTCTGTCAAGTTATATATTTTTGGCTGTCGGAAGAGTTGGTTCAAGTACTGATTTGATAGTCCAGAGGGTTGAATATGTTCAGGAGTCTGACAAGCGAAGCCATCTTATGGACCTTATTCACGCTCAAAAGGCAAATGGTGTACATGGCAAGGTATGCTGTACCTAATATATGGGATATCATGTCCTGATTGAGCTTCTATGTATATTCAAAATCTAGTTATTCTTGATAGTTTTGAGCCTGCACACTCATTTTTAGTAGAGATTAAGTCAGTGTTGAAATCTGAACTATTGATGAGGGATTTCTAGTCGAACGCCAATATTGTCGTAGAAGAGGGGCAAGAGGTCGTAGAGAAATTTTAAGAGGCTCAATTGTCATGATACATAATAATTGAATCCCTAAAAATGATATGACGATTTTTTCTATGTTATATGGCTGTTTAAGTTATTACCTTCATTTTGCCAATGGGCATTGGTCTAATGGCCAAGGCTGAGGCCTCATGACGTAAAGGTCATGAGTTCGAATCTCCTCCCCCTTCTTGAATCCCCTATTTCTGAACAATAGTCACATTTTAGAGAATTTTTTCCAAATTATTAGTTGCATTAGGAAGTCAGGGAAGTATTTATTGTCGTTTACTTGATCCTAGTTTAACCTTATTTATGCTAGTACTATTCAAGTACTACTGTTACTAATACCACTATTACCAATACTTTGAGATCCAATTCCTAGATAGTATGAAATACCAGTAGTCTAGTATTAGTGGCACTCTTATTTAGGGTTACGATAAGGATAGGGAGAGACATTCCAAGTCATCTAATAAATGGGTAATTTAGCATTTTTCCTTCACAATAATGGCTATCCAGTCCTTTTCTTGATCTCTATGCATCCCCGAAATCTGACTATTATTTCGAAACAGGAGTAGATTATCGGAAGAGATTCCAGAAGCTTAACAGTTAGGGACAAAATTTTCCTCCTCTCTTTTGTTGTGTAGTAGTCAAATTTGTGATTATAAATTTCACATGTTTACTATAGTTGCAACAGGCAAAGATAGATTTAAATGGGATGGATCTTTTCCTGTTTTCCATAAATAAGATTTTTTTTAAAAAAATTGTTCAAATTTATTTTTCTAAGGTGTGAGGTTTCCCTTATTACAAGTCTTTTGCTGCAGTGTCAATTGTAGGTTTATGCTTGCTTAAGCTGGTTTTTTTTTCTTGTTTTTATTCCATGATTGGTATTTTACATGGTTTTTCATGTGATAACCAGGAAGTTCTAGTTAGTGGGTATGAATCATCAAAGATCATCATCATTATGTCAATAATTTGTTCCTCCTTCATTTTGCAGCAAGCTCTTACCTTGGTTTTTGTTGAGACAAAAAAGGGGGCTGATTCTCTCGAACATTGGCTTTGCATGAATGGTTTCCCTGCTACTACTATTCATGGTGACAGAACACAGCAGGTGTGTTGATTTAGTAATGGGTGTGGTGATGTTGTTTTTACAATGGTGTTCTATGTGTTGTTACTTGATTGATGAAATCTACTCTACTTTAGTGGCCTGGATTGTTCTTTCTTTTCTTCTATTTTGGCATTTTATGACCATCATAGCTTTTACAATTTTCTTTTGGAGCTCAGAGATCCATGCAAAGTGTACCTGAACTATTTTATAGATTGACCGTACCATGCGAACATATTTTCTTATAGTTAATTTTATAATTTTAGTAACATTTTAATAGACCATGCCTGTGCGACTCATGAATTGGTTTGTGTGTAATATGCCTGTTTCTTGCAGAGGAAATCAAATTCTCTCCCCCCCCACCCCAAACGGATTAACTTCAATTTCTTCTATATCTATGCAGGAGCGAGAACATGCCCTGAGGTCATTCAAAAGTGGTAATACTCCAATTTTGGTTGCAACGGATGTGGCAGCACGTGGCCTTGATATTCCACATGTCGCACATGTTGTCAATTTCGATCTCCCAAATGATATCGATGACTATGTACACCGTATAGGACGAACAGGGCGAGCTGGAAAAACAGGATTAGCTACTGCCTTCTTCAATGAGAACAATTCTTCACTCGCCAGACCATTGGCAGAATTGATGCAGGAAGCAAATCAAGAGGTACCTGTTTGGCTCTCCCGCTTTGCAATGCGAACTTCATACGGCAAGAGTCGCCGTGGGGGAGGTCGGTTTGGTGGGCGTGATTATAGGAGAGATCCTTCTTTAACGAGAGGGGTTACAGACTATTATGGTGGTGGTAACATGAGCAGTGCATATGGTGCTTCTGGCGGGTATGGTGGGGGATATGCTGCTCCTGGTGTGACGAGCGCATGGGACTGAGAAAACTATATTATCTCCCACATTCTTGCTTCCAACATCAGTTAGCAGATACAATTGGGGTATTCACTTTTGCTTTCTCATTTTGAATTAGAACCAAAGTATTTTAGTTGTAGGTTGTTTTTCATGCATATGGTAGAGGGCCGTGGTATGGGGCATAGTGAAGATAGAGGTGCATAATGTTTACAGTTGCTGTTGAATAACTACTAACAAATTAGGTTTATTTCGTATTCTTTCATTTTTCCCTTTCTTTTTGCTGCTTGATTTTTTGGTCAGTTATGCATTCCGGAGCACACAAGGGGGGTGGGGAATAGAGAGAAGCTACTTACTGGTAGCAGCAGTATATTAGTATTAGGTACATTCTTTTCAACCTAATTTGTTTGTTGTAGACTTCTGCAGATCCCATCCAACGACTGGTTATTGGATGCAGAGTTTTGTCATTTTGGTGTTGTAATAGTTCTGATATTAGTGGCAAATTTTCTATTGTATACAATGAATGCAATTATGTATCGAATAAGTTTATTATATTTGGTTTGGTTTTTCTCGTGTATATGTTTCTAAGGTTCCTAGGGTTTTGGTAAAATAGACAGCCAGGAGAAATATTATGGTGCTCGACAGGAAATGAGCTAGAATTATAAGAATCGTCATGGCTGGCTTTGGCTTTGGTACTTTGGACTTTGAGTCTTACAATAGATTATCCTCCAGGAATGGTGCAGCAGTTAATGATTTACTGTGGATTAGTTGGAGAGAAATGGTTAGTTTTGCTGTCCTCATAGTCTTGAAGCCTAGAACATTCTTTGCTGGATGGATTATGACGTGGAGCTTTAGTCAAACTTGTATTGCTATTAGGGAAAAGCTATTCATATTGCTGTTTTAGCTTTTCTTCTGTTCTAGTTTTGAGTGGAATTTATTGAGTTGTGATACTAAAGTCATTTCAACGATGTAGGAGGAGTGTAGGAAGATAAAATGAAAGTGTGAACATCATTTTCCCTAATATTATTGATAAATGAAGATATAAGTAGTTTGTGAATGACCTAGAAGAATCTTGTACATCTTGTTGACTAAATAAAATGGATAAACAGAGTGATTACTGATAAGGATTGTAATTGTCTTAGTTGAATTCCCGTCGCCATCTTAATGTGTAATAGGGGAGCATTTTGTTATAGTTTTTTCTTTTTAATTTGACCCTCTTTAAGTTAATTTGTTGTATTTCTACTCTTCTAAATGAAGTAGACATATTGAATTTGCGGTGTTCTTGTTTTCCATTTTGAAGAATAATCCAACAATCTTAACAATCACAAGGTTCAGCTTATTAGTTTGATTAGTGTTTTTTTTTAAGATCACGCTTTCATTTTTAAGGAAAACTTATTTATATTCTAAATCAAGATAGATCTTTTATAATTAACTTTATATTAATATAAATCCATACTCGAAACTTACATCTTAGCACTTGCGATAAATTAACAAATAGAAGAAAGAAAACAAAGTATATATACAAAGTAATTGGAAAATATAGTCCATATTTGTGTATCTATGAAATGAGATTGACCTTTGAACATGGGGTAGCATTTAGCTATAGGTGGTGAACATGAAAGATTTATACCAAATCAAAATCTAGATATGTTAGTTGGAACTTTTCTTGGATAGGGGATTTAGGTAGGTGCATTCATGGAATATGGAGGTTAGTCTCTATCAAAATTTTAATTATTTTGCCTTAAGAATGTGTCCAATGGTAATAGGAAGAAAAAATAGTTGCTTTAGAATGGGGGAATTTGTTATCTTTAGTTATTGTCTGATTTTATTGTTTGTTTCGGAGACGCTTTCACATGAGCTTAATGGTTTTGTACTAAATTCACATTTAATAATTTGTTTAATGTTTTATTAGCGGAATAGTAGGTTCAAATCCTGTCATCCATACGCTCTTTTGAACAGTAACGAGGGGTCGGCTGAGATCGATTCAAATTGGGCATAATCTTTCATTTTTACGATACTATATACCATGCATAGATCAAATTCGAAATAATTGATATGTTAATTGCGCTAGCCTTGGCCCCACCTCTTCATTGTCATTTTCGGCCCTGATCCCATTTCAGTCCGGGATGTATTGGATCTCCATCCCCGTTCTAACGTAGATTGAGGCATCTCCTCCACCCGTCGAGATCTAACTATTTTTTTTAAAAAATAAAATGTAGTATAAATAATTTTTAACTAACTTTTATTTAAATTAATAAAAAAAAACTTATTTTTTAGGACTAATAAAGTTTAAAATTTTATCACAATATATGATTATCTATTTTTTTCCCCAAAAAATAAGTAGTGACGGAAATTCTATTCCGAAAAAAAAAGTGGTAACGGAGAGAGTATCGGTGACCTATTTTTCATCTTGGTATTCTTACATGGTAGAATTGAATCATAAACCTTAATAATTGGGATGCATATGGATTGCTCTCTAATTAAAATGAACTTTTATTGTAATAATCAACTTTTAACCCCATTTTTAGTAAGAAAATCAATTGAAATATGCTCTTTTAATATTTGAATTATTTGAATGTTATTGGTATTTTAAAATAATTTCAACCGTTAAATTCTAAATTAAATAATCAAAAATTTATTTAAACACTGTATATAATTTTAAACGTTTTGCACTAAAGTCGTGGCGTAATTTCGGAGACAACCCACACAGACACGAGGTTTGACCCATTTAATTAATGCATGCATTAAAAGATTCTGGTGAGCACTGTTGTCTTTTGGCCAAGTCTGCATAAAGAGTTGAAAATCTCCCAAAGATTACATAAATATTATACTGTTAACCATATTTCTTTTTTTTTATGGAAACCATATTTCTTTATTACAGCAACCCTCATCAGTTTCTGCAAAACCCAATTTTTTTAAGACAATGGGTCCAGCTGTAATAATCTTCAGCTGCGTCACAAGTCTATTTAGAGAGACAAAAGTCTTAAGATTGCCAATTTTTATTTTTATTTTTGGAGAGAGGGAGTGAAAGAGAGATAGAGATTCCCCTCAATTCATGTTTTGAAGCATTATTTTCTGTTGTTTCTTGTTTGCATTTTGCAGTGATAAAAAAGGAGGGGACATAAAAAGCTCTTGTTTGGGCTTTGAGTATATTCATAATTTTATTTATATTATTTGTTTTTTTTTTTGAATAATTTTTTTGGATCAGATTTCAAGATTTTTAGCTTAGGGAAGGGTTGATCTCAAACTCCGAAGAGGGTCCAATCTAGATTTTGATTCTTGGTTGAATTTTTGCATATGAAAGTGTTGTAATTTGGGGGGATGGAGCAAACTATTGAAAGGTCTCCTAATGGACCAAGGGGCTATCGAATTCAAGCTCCACTGGTGAGTTTCAATAAAACTTTGATCTTTCTTATCTTTCATTTCTGATAGCCTTTCTGTTTCTGAGAAACCCAGATGAAAATTCTGGGTAAAGATGTAATCTTTGAGATAATTCTCTGCATTTGGGTTGGTTTCTTGAATTTTATTTTATTTTTCCTCCTTTTTTAGAGATATAATTGGTGAGTATTTTGTTGAATGTGCAGTCTTTGTAGATTTAATTGTTAGACAGTTTTTGTGGGTATTTTTCATGATTTTGTTTGGTTGTTGTTTTGTCTGAATTTGATTCATTCTCTTTGCAATTTTGTAAACTGATAACTGTGCATTCTAAGTTCACCATTTGTGCCTGTGTTTTGTTTATGTGTTGACCTCTTTATCTATGAAGACGATCGAGTCGAATAGTGTTGAAAATTTTGGCATTTGAAAATGGTTCTACTTTCTGTATAGCTTGTCCAGGGATGGTTCATTTTCCAGATACCTAATGTGTGTCAGTTGCCTAGACAATGTGTCTTTAGATTGGCCTAATGAATCTACATTGAGTAAATTTGGATGAACAGTTTGTTTGAGAATAGAGTATGGTTTCTTAGGGTGCAGATATCCTATTCTTTTTGTGTTGCTTTTTATTAGTTTGTAATTGCTATTTACCGTTAAGAGAAACGAGTGGTTATAATTGTTCTTTGCAATGATAGGAGAAATATAGCTCCTGGTAAGAAGGAAATTTCGAGTCTTTATGATCACTTCTCAATATACAATTGTGATCTTTGAAGTATCAATGGTGGTTTATAGTTCTTGAACTTCTATGTTGTACGAGGGCATGTATTCTGCCACCAATAAGCTTTGACAATCCATGACTAACACAAATATCTTTGCAGGTTGATTCTGTTTCATGCTATTGCAAAGTTGATTCAGGCTTTAAAACAGTTGCTGGGGCAAGAAAGTTTGTCCCAGGTTCCAAACTCTGTATTCAGCCCGATATCAATCCTCATGCACACAAGACAAAAAATTCCCGCAGGGAGAGAACAAGGGTACAGCCTCCACTTCTTCCAGGACTTCCTGATGATCTTGCAATTGCTTGTCTGATCCGAGTCCCTCGCGCTGAACATAACAAGCTGCGATTAGTTTGCAAGAGATGGTACCGGCTCTTGGCTGGAAACTTCTTTTACTCTTTGAGGAAAAGCCTTGGAATGGCCGAAGAGTGGGTATATGTTGTAAAAAGAGACCGTGATGGACGAGTATCATGGCATGCATTTGATCCGACCTATCAACTCTGGCAACCACTTCCACCTGTTCCAGTAGAGTATAGTGAGGCCCTTGGTTTTGGCTGTGCTGTTCTTAGTGGTTGCCACCTGTACTTGTTTGGAGGAAAAGATCCACTTAAGGGTTCTATGAGACGTGTAATCTTTTACAGTGCCCGGACAAATAAATGGCATAGGGCGCCTGATATGCTCCGTAAGCGGCACTTCTTTGGCTCTTGTGTTATTAACAACTGCCTTTATGTTGCTGGTGGAGAATGTGAAGGAATCCAAAGAACTCTTCGGTCAGCTGAAGTTTATGACCCTAACAAGAACCGGTGGAGTTTTATTGCCGATATGAGCACAGCGATGGTGCCATTCATAGGTGTAGTTTATGATGGAAAGTGGTTCTTGAAAGGACTTGGATCCCATCGCGAAGTTTTGAGTGAAGCTTACATCCCGGAGACTAATGCATGGGCGCCTATCAATGATGGGATGGTTGCCGGTTGGCGCAACCCGAGCATCTCTATGAATGGAAAGCTCTATGCTCTGGATTGTCGGGACGGATGCAAGCTTAGGTTATATGAAGAAACCACTCATTCCTGGCACAGATTTATTGACAGCAAGCTCCACCTTGGGAGCTCTCGTGGCCTGGAGGCAGCTGCTCTTGTTCCCCTTAACGGAAAGCTTTGTATTATCAGAAACAATATGAGCATAAGTATTGTTGACGTCTCAAGCCCTGATAAACGAGTTGAAAGCAATCCGCATCTTTGGGAAAATATCGCTGGTAAAGGTCATATGAGAAATATATTCACGAGTTTATGGTCAAGTATAGCTGGCCGGAATGGCTTGAAGAGTCATATTGTGCACTGTCAGGTCCTTCAAGCATGAGAACATGCATTCATATATGCTTATGCCTTTAGTAATCCAATTTTGCATCATTTTCTTGAATATTTTGGTGGGAGGAGAAGTAATTTCCAGACTGTTGCAGTTCATCAGTGCCTTCGGACAAAATAATGGTTCTTGTTTCTTTGGCCCTCGGATGTTTATACATTTTTTCATTATCAATCACTGACGATCTGCAACATCTCTGGATATTAATTACATCCCAAAGACTCATACATAGATAGATATCTCTGTCGCGCTTGCAAAGATCCAAACTACTTATGGAAATCTCTGTCAGGAGTTTGGCCATGAAGTTGAACTATGGAAATTCACTTGGTGAGCAGCAGGTATGGTGAAGTTCTGACTTCTGATATCTGTGGTATAATCTTGAGGCCATTCTTTACCCTGGTCAAGAAAGGAGCAGATCTTTTGAAATCTGCAAATTTTTCGCCATATTCATCCGTAGTTGTTGGTATATTTCTCTTGGGACATACCTTTCTTGGCCTTTTGGCTTAAAATCAAGTGTACTGTTGGGATATCTGTAGTTCAAACTCTTGGAGACCCCTTGTTAATATTTGTAGGTTTATATCCAGATATTCATGCCTTCTTCTTGAGCATATTTCTCAACTCTTATTCTTTCTTATTTCTGGCACTGGAACTGATGAATTTTCCTTTCATTTCTTTAATTTCAGACTTCACGGTCTTTTTCTTCTTTTATTACTATCAAAATAAAATGTTTAGCAAATGTGTTGAACCGGACACAACGGAGCACAATGAGAAGAGAAAAGGAACCATAACATAAGTACATTCCACCAACTCATTCTGTCCAGGAAACTACTAACTGGAAGGAGAGCCATGGACACTTATATATAACTTTCAACTTGCCCCATGATAGATAAGATTAAAGTGGAGAAACTTAGGGATTACAAAATTAAATGTACATAATTTATTTCAAAGCATTACCTCTTTATAACAGTTTCTAAAGTTTGTGGAAAATAAGGTGGCCACCATGCATGGGCTGAAGTGTAACAATAGAGCAAGGAGCATGAGAATATGGAGAAATTTCAAAGGAAAAACCAATGCTATTTTGGCTTCCAACATGGCAAAGTTTTGGCCAATACAAATTCTTGGTCCCCAACCAAATGGGAAGAATGAGAATTGTCCTTTTGTTGCATTTGAAACTCCTTCTGCAAATCTCTCTGGCTTGAACTCTTTTACATCTTCCCCCCACAATTCAGGATCATGATGTTGTAGTATTGAAGTTAAGAAGAGAATTATCCCACCTGGTAGTTTCATATTTCCCAGTTTTGTTTCTTCAAAGGTTCTTCGTAGAGACAAATCATTATCACATTCTTCCCCTGCTTTCATTCTTCCTTCAATAATACTCCGAATTGAATCGTTAACAGCTTTTGAAATCTCTTTCATTCTTCTATTCATCTTAGTTGGAAAATATCTGCAATAGACGACAAATCATAAGGAGAAATGATCAAATGCAATATAAAGTGGTCGAGAATCTGGATCGTATACAGAGCAGATGTAGCATTAAAAGTTTAGAAGCCCAACTATAATGTATCTTGTTACCAAAGTTTTTGCAAAAAAACCAAACAAACTTATGGGGATCAAGTCACAATTATATAAAAGTATTGAGGCGGAATGTTATAATATTACTTGTTTTCAGATATTTTTTTTGAGGTGGTGTTTCTAGCAAGGTAGAAAAATCAAATTCAATAATAGCTCGTCAAAATCGAATTTGCTCACCCTACTGCTCCTATAGCTTAGAAGTCAGGAGACTTGTGATCAGACCTGACAACTAAAAAAACATACAGGGACATGGCGAATTCACGCAACACATTCCTCTGTTTCCAGGAATAGAAGACCTCGTACCATCATTTTGGGTAAGTCTGGCATGGGGCGGATCCAATGGGACCGGCTCCACTCCCCTCTCACATAAAATTAAACAGGACCCACTTACAGGATAGGTCCTGCAGGTCATTCAGCAAATCATTCAGGTGGGTCATTCATCTTTTATGTGAGAGGGGAGTGGGGCCGGTCCCATTAGGACCGTTCCACCCCAGATTTTTCCCATCATTTTGGTTAGTGGATTTTCAGCTCTCTTTAAAAATTGGTTATTCTTGAGTGTTATAAGCTCAGGATCCATTACAATCATAGTTGGACTCGGCCCAAACCATACATACGGATTCTTACCTGCAACCAACACACATTTTCTAGTCAATCCGTTATTATCAACGGTGAGATATAAGTTCGGATTGTTTGTAACACTCCATATAACACTTTTTTTAATAACATTTTAATTTTGGAACTTTTTATTTATATATCTTAAACTAAACAAAATAAACTCTAAGTGTAAACAAAACTGTAATTATAAATGTTATAGGGGATGATACAAATGACCATATGTAGTGTGAAATCTAAAATAAAAAAAAATATATATATATATATTATTAGGGAAAAATTACCATATTTCTTGATGATTTTAGTGAAGAAACTCATGATTCTTGGAGGTAAATCATCATCATGGAGATTCATTGGTTTGGAGACGGATTCTTTGGACAATTTGATGATCTCTTTGAAGTCTCCAAAGAGTGATTTGTAAAGGGTACCATAGAGACCTTGATCTTTGAGTTTCTTTTCCAACTTCTTGGGAGGCAACCATGCCCAATTTAGGAATTTCCATGCACCAATGAAAACAGCAATTGCAGAAAACACTGAGATGGAGCTTAAAAAACTTCCGAACTCTCATTATTAAAAGAGTACATAAAGCGAACTCTCATATCGAATGATTTGACAGTTAAAATTAAAATAATCATTTTAATTATTTTCTGTTCAAATTGACTATTTTAATGTTAGGCCGAAATTTTATTTACATATAACAAAGGAAAAAACCCGTTCCTAAAACCATCTAGCAAGTCCTAGCAGCTTCAGATTGTAGAAAATTTTCCCACAAAAAATGCAACCCATTAAATGCTTGAAGGGAATTTCAGCTTAATCTACTGTTCATTAGCTTCCCTAATAACGCCTATAAATTAAAGGATTTTCAGATGTTCAAAGTGCATTGAAGAAACTCTAATTTATCATTCTTTTGTCAGATTGTTCTTATTTCTTAGTTTGATTTCCACTTTATTTGAGGAGACTGTTTTCTAAGCCTTCTAGTGTATCTATTTGAAGACAGCGTACATTATTTTCAGTGTACGATTTATAAGTATTATCCGTTTTGAAGTTTTACAACGTAAATTTCAGTTATTGTCAAAATTTCTTTCATATGTGGTTATTAGTAAAATCTTGTTTTTATCAATATCAGTTTTTGGGAAAATTATTTAGTTTTTGACCACTTCTGGAAAGAGTTAATATCGAAGGTAAGTGTCTTAATGTGATTAGAAGCCTCAAAGGCCACTATGCTGTGGTTGAATGGACATTGGAATATTAAATTCTATCCATAGATTCTATAATTGGGAAGACCGCAACTTAGCTTGGTGGGCTAAAAAGCCCAAAACCGAATGGGCTTTATTCCTCTGTTCAGTATTTTCCCCTGCTACTCTTATTCAGTAAGAGGATACCACATCGGCAGGGTTTGGGAAGGTCTCGATGTACGCAGACTTACTCTTATTTTCTTTAATTATTTTCATAAAGAGTCTGTTTCCGGGTTCGAACCCGTGACATAGCAAATAACAAGTAAACACTTGATCATCACGCCAATCACTACCTACTTAGATAATTATTCAGTAACAAAAAAAAAAGGAAAAAAGACGGGGAGTACATTCATTCTTAAGCCATATATACGTAGAAGATAAAATACATTAAGCTCCAAAATACATAATCATACCAAGCAATGGATACTAATAAACACAAGTAAACAAGGCAAAAGGAGGTATGGAAATTTTCACCAACTTCATCTGTAATAATAATATGAATGTTTATGTGCCCTAAAAAAGCCAAGAGACGCATCTTCTTCTTCTTCTTCTTCTTCAATGTATTGGCAAAATGTGCAATATTTCAGCACAATAGACAATTTGAGGTCAGGCCAAACCTGGACATGCAAACAAATCTACTTTCCTTGAATTTCCTGAGATTTGAAATATATCACGTCAGAGCATATACGAGGAGAATGAATGAGAGATGAGTTACAAAGGATCCAGTTATCAGTTCTAACAAAAATTTAAAGTTTGTAATAAAGTACTTCAATTGAAGATAAACTTTCGTTTGTCTAATTATATGTCCCGTTACCAGCTTTAGGAATGTGGCTGTCACATTACCAACAATGGGTTCAAAGAACAAGTTTAGAGACTAATGGAGAAACTCGCGGTTACTGGAACATACTTAAACTTATTACAATCTTGATTGGTTTCCAAAATCAAGAATGCAAGTCTAGAGACTTGCAAAATGTGCTGTAAGAATCATTTCTTTAAAAAAAAACAGAATAAGGATGTGATGTGCATCTCAGAAGCTAATTTGTGTTTTGCGAAGCTGAAGTTATTCAAAACTCGAGGCACTCGAAGCTAAGAAACTTGATGATCATGAGTTACTTCAATTTTCCCTTGTACCAAACAGAGTGCTATTATTTCATCTGTTTTAACTTTTAAGATTTTCATTTCAAGATTAACATCTTGCTTGAGAAAATAATATATATGTAAAGAGTTGATAATTTCAGATCCCATAAACATTTTCTAACAAAAACATATGTGATCTTGATTACATTACAGGGAAGAATCAACACCAAGAAAACTCTCAACACCTGACTTTAAGCTTACTCCTCCAATTCTAAATCCTATAAAATCCATAATTCAAAGAGAACAACAGGCATCATTCAAAAATAAGTCAAATCATCTCTCTTTTCATATATAACTTATACCATTCTCCAATACAAAATGTAAAAGAGGAAAGAATATAAATTTCAAAAACAGTAACAGAAGAAATAACATCTTTCAAAAAGCTCAAAACTTTTACTAGCAATAAACAAATTGGCCTAATTCATAAACACAAAATATATGACATATAAACTATATCAAATTCGAGTCTTTTTTAAAGAAAATAGGTGGAAACTTTACATATAAAGATGGAAACTTTACCTCAAAATGAAGCCAAATTTTGTATTTCTTGAAACCCTTTTTCCTTGCAAATAGGAATAGATTGAAAATCCTTGGCAGGCAAACTTTGAGTAAAAGCCCCAGCATGAAATTCAATCATATTAGACTTTTCATCAACTTCCATCCCAGTAACAGAAACCCATAAAAAGAGTTTCTTAGCTTGAATCCCATGAACATCATAAACTTTACCATAACCCAATTTACCTCTAATATGAGTATCATAATAAGCCAATTGATCATCAAAGTTAATATAGCAATGGTGTGTGAGTTCAATACTAAAACTATTATCTTCTGGAGAAAGAGTATATGATTTAACATTACCAGGAAGAAGACCAATTGGAAGATTGTATTTTGGGAGAAGATCATGTATGTCTCCTTTCTCTAAGGGAATGATAAAATGAGGAATATTAAAGGAAAGAGACAAAGGGGTTAAGGAGAAAAGATTGAGAAAGAAGAAGAATATTAGGAATTGGAGGTTTGGAGAGAAGGCCATTGTTCTTGGGAGGAATTGTGAGAAGATTCTTGGAATTGTTTTTCAAGATAAATAGAATATATATATATTAAGGAAGACAATTGTAGTTGGGGTGGAGATGGATTGAATTGTATTACAGCCGTCAGATCTTTGGATCTAACAACTTAAAAAATATAATTACGATTCTGAGGTTTTTAGGCATCAGAACCTTAAACAACTCGGGATTGAAACTTTGATGGATACAATGTACAGTTGTACTTGCCTTGGTTGGTAATGATTGGTTGATTTGGCTTGATTTTCTCTTTATTTTTTTTGGTTCATAATATCACAAAAGGTTGAGGTTGATGGGGTATACCTCAGTTAATAAATTAATTACGAATAGTGTTATGTTAGTTTTGCGCCTTTATGTATATAGTAAAAGTTTAATTTCTGTCTAAGATAAGAATCAACCCCTTATAAGGTTAGTATACATACAACTTTAGTGAATTTCGCTTAAAACACATTACGCGATTTAACTCATCTTAAAAAAGAAACGGTGGAGCATTAAGGTTAAAGCTAAATCCATTTTTATAAAAGATTGACGGTGCTTGACTCTTAATCAGAAAACCTGTCCATAACCAATAGAGACTCGTTTTCAGTGTTTACACATGTTATATGGCACCTACGTTGACTTATATCTACCAAGGGTGTTACATTTTAACCCATGTTTTTAATTTAATGGTTGGAAATTTTTTAATTTAAAATTAACTATTTTAACTTAAAAGTAATTATTAGTAAAAAAAAATTTCTTAAAATAATTATTTTTTTTCAAAAATGTAAGAGCGGATAATCAATACTTGAGTATCAAGAAAAAAACTCATCAACACCTTAACTAACTCAGTGATAACCCTGTCATTCAGGACCTTTAAAAATTTGTGAATTTTATCATGTAGTTTAACTTTTATCTGTCCAGCAAAAAGGAACCATGACTTGGGATGATGGAGTCCAATATTTGGTCCCAGGAAAGTTTCAATTATTGAGGTTAAGGTGGGGATTTTTCCTTTTTCTTTTACTAAAAAATTCACTGATTTTTTATGTTGGCTGGGCTATCAGCCTATCAAGAACAAGCAAGATCAAACCTTTAGAGAGAGATGTGAAATTAATCTTTCTTTCTTAATGAAGGTGGCTGTGTAATGTGGACATGAAATTCTATTGCTCAGAATCCAGGAGTAGTGGCGTAAAGGATGTTCATTCTCACTAGTATAATATATGTTAGTGGAACAACTCAACAATTGAACAACTCTTCATTTAACTTTATAATTTCAATCTTTGCATCAAATAATCTGACAATTGGAATATACTGCGTAGCCGTCAAATTAATTGATCTAACAATTGAATAATATATTCTACGTGATTTCAACAAATTCAAATCGCAGTTCTAAACTCAAACTAAATTAAACACTATTTATCATTATTGGCAATTGCATAAGTGATTTAACGAGTTATTTACAATTTTAACACCAATTTATCTAGGGAATCTGGCTTGCCCCAGTGGAAAAGGCAGCCACAATCCCTGGCCTAGGCCCAGGTTCGATTCCCCTATCCCCTCAACCACCCCCCTCCGTAACCAATTTATCCAATTAATTGTAATAATTTTTTAGCCAAAAAAAAAAATTGTGTTCAAGGCCTGGAGTATGGACTGACTGTATTTGAAGACAGGGCTTTGTGTTTATAGAGAAAAGCCCATGGTTGATGATGATTGGAGGTATTGGACTGGACCAGATAGAATAAACTAACCCCCATCAGATTGGCCCAAATTCTATTTTCATTTTTTCCAGCCCAAATGAAACAGTACTTTACACCATGACAGAATAGACCTTTTCCCCTTTCCCTTCGGAAATATCTGATATGGACCGGGTCCATGTGGTCCAGATTTGGTCACATCCTTGCAGAATGAGGAGAGAGAAGAAAATGCAGTGATGTGGCCAAATCTGGACCGCATGGTCCAATGAACCTGGTCCATGACAGAATAGACCCCTTCTCCTTATTCAATATGGTATGGTATGGTATGGACCAAGTATGGATGTTGTAGTTTAGAATCAAACATATCAAGATAAGAAGAGAAAAGAAATTTGAATTTAAATTTAACTATTATTATTATTTTATTTTATTTTACGCCCGTTGGGCGATTGCCCCCGAGGGGAGATATGGGAATCGGGTTCCGGGCTACCCGATTCCCATTAATACACAGTTAGTTCAGCTTTCTCGTAGTAGAACTTCTAAAAAAAAAAAGGCTCCAAATAAATAAATTTTCATAAATAAATAAGGTGTGCGTTATTCAATATTGTTTTTATTATGCATTTTTTTTTTTTTGATGAACATTTTTTATTATGTATGTTATTTGAATACATTATAAACCAAATAATTATGTACGTTTTTTTATTGTGTATGTTGTCATTAATCAGATTTTACTGATAAAAGGTAGATAAATAAAATAGAGAGAGAGAGAGAGAGAGGTTATGGTAAATTACAGGGAAAGAGAAAACAAAGGTAAAAATTACAGGAAAAGCAAAAGGAATTGTGTCCCTTATCAAACAATCCCTTTATACATTCTTCAAAAAAAAACAATCATTTTACACAGATGTCAAAACTAGTTTTTATTTATCGGAAGGGGACTATATATTAGCAGAAATAGAAAATTTAAGAAGCAGAAAGAGAATTCGAATTCATTACTTCTGCGTCATGACCTCGTTCTTGATCTCAAAACTAGTTAACTAATTGGACATTAAGTAGCAAAGCAAACAAGATTCCAACAAACATCTCAAATATCATCCATCTTCTTCTTTCTCCTCCATCACTACTATTACTTGACCCCTTTGCAGTAGAATTTGCTGCACCTAAACCCATTAAAAAGAAAGTTAATTAAATTTGGACCACCCCAACAATAAAATAAAATAAAAGTGGTAAGATTTTATTATGGTTCATACCCACAGTTGGAGTTGGAGTTGTAGCAGTAGAACTCTTAGTTCCATTGGCACCTTTTGCAAAATCCTGAAATACCTTAGCCTCTGGTGAGTTAGCAGGCAAGTGAAGAAGAGCTGCAACACACAAATCACCAAACATATCATATATCAAACACCAATATGCATTTATAGTACAATAATTTTATACATAATTTTTTCCCCTAATTAGAACGGAAAAAAATCATATGTCCACGTGTAAGTCATCATTCATGTACCCCAATCAATCCCAATTCGTCATGTGTATATATAATTGGAAAAAAAAAATGTTGATATAGCGAATTCTGATTAGTTAGGTACATAAATAAGGACATACACAGGGACAAACGATTTTCACCCAATTAGAACGGGTAAGATGAGTAGAGAAATCGAAAGAGTCGTGTAGATGAACAACATACCGGGGCATTCGGATATATTGGCAGGGGCATGGCATTTATCAGGAAGACTAAGAGCAAGAGTGGCATCAATTTTAATACCAAGATTAGGGTCATTTCTGTCTTTAACCAAGATGCAGAGGCATTCTTTACTGTTTTTCAAGACTTGTTTGAGGCCTGTACAGCAATCTACTGGTGGGGAAGTAGCTTTGGAATCACCACTCACATAAGGAAGACAAGTAAGCAATCCCGCAAGGTCAGTTGCACATTTTGCTCTGTCTTGACTAAGGTCTGAACTAACTGAAGAACAAAATATTATGATAAATAAAATGCTGCATGAAAGAACTACTATTGAGGAAGATAATTTTGACTCCATTATTGGAGAAATTATGAAAGAGAAGAGTTAGATGGGGAAGGGTTGGATTTGAACTCTTATGCCCCCCATGCCTTTTATTGTAAAACTCCAGTAAAAAAATCTCATATGAGATAAGAATGAAAAGATTTGAATGGTATATAACGCGGGTCTAAGCATTCACTATCATCTCAGTATATTTTTTCTGGCATAACGAGTTCAAGTAGCTAATCGTGGGTGTTATTAGACCTATGTGTTGCGTTCCGAACACAACGTGACATTTATTTAATAATGGACAAGATTGGAAAAAGGGAAACTGGTGGATCGACCTTTTTATTTTTATTTATTTGGAGGGAATGTATGGTTAGAGCTAGTAGAAGTGTTGATCATAAATGTGATACAATAGTGCTGGCTAGAATAGGTTGAGTAAAAAAAAAAAATTAAGCGGGAATAATATCGTATATTTACAAAAAAAAATTATCAACGGGTCACAAAATCTACTAGATCACAATAATAAGAAAAAATGTTTATTTTAATGTCATTTTCTGATGTTGCACAATGGTAAGTTGAATGTCATTTTGCAAATAAGCAGCATAAAATTACATGTGAAAGTGGCGGTGGACATAAGGTCGAGATCTAATACTATTGATTTCTTCTAGCATTCCCTATACTTGGTGTATGCCAATCATACAAAATTCAGCAAAAAAAAAAAATGTCAATCATACAAATAGTAATTTAGCAAAAAAAAAAATCATACAAATAGTATTAATTGGAAAGAAATATGTGGTCCTAATTCAGTTATACAGTTGGAGAAAGTGACTTTTGTATTGAATGCAAAGTTAGATACCATACTACAAGCTTTGATCGAAGAGGCCAATAGCCTAGTGGGACATTGGCCGGCCAGTGATCTAGAGGTTGCGGGTTCGATAGCTTCCGCTTGTCTGCGGTAAGCTTTATTCTCCCTTATCTAGGGTGTTATCTCTCTAATGTAGGGGTGTTCTCTCTCCCTAATGTGGAGCAATCGTCCATCGTAGCGTAAATTACTACAAGCTTTGAAGATAGGCAACTTAGGTATGCCCTTTTATAGTTATGGTCACATCCACTTTGCGGTTTGTCACTATAACACAGAATACTAAAAAATTAATCTTTATTGAATATTTTGTTATAGGTGTTAGAATTTTTTAGACAAATATTATATTTCATCTAATATGTATTATCTCCTAAACAACACTTGTCATTAGATATGTTTTACGCAATATTTATTATAAAATTACAAGACTTATCCACTCAAAAAAATTGAATCGTAAATTTTTTTATTCGATTACAAAGAAAATTCATTATCTACTAAAAAATTTGTGTTCAGCATCATAGGTTGACGACTTTGCTTGGGCAAAAATTGAAAGGTAATTTATTTAGAATTTTTTAGACAAATATTATATTTCATCTAAACAACACTTGTCATAAGATATGTTTTATGTAATATTTATTATAAAATTACAAGACTTATCCACCCAAAATAATTGAATCGTAAAAATTTTGATTCGATTACAAAGAAAATTCATTATCTACTAAAAAATTTGTGTTCAGCATCATAGGTTGACGACTTTGCTTGGGCAAAATTGAAAGGTAAATTTGTAGTGTCACTTTTTCTAAGAAATTATCAGTCAAAGACTCAAAAGGTTAACAAAAAAATGAGGCATTTTTTTATTCGGCACATGCAGAATAATTTAATTCAACGGTTAAAAATTCGTCCCGCACATGCAAAATAAATACCCGTTCTGCATAGGAGCCTTGGTGTTTTTTGACTAGTTAAGAGGACAATGTATTATTTACCCATGTTGCAACTTGCAATTCAATGATCGAATATTTATTTCATTATGTTTAAGAATAATAAGTTTAAAACTAAATTCACACTCACCCTTTTCTTCCATTTTTTTGAGAATGAAACATTATTCTATGAATCTTAATTGATCATAGACCATGAATCTTTCCAAATGATTTTAGCCTCTAACACGGAATCATGAGATTAGTATCACATTACACAAATAATATTTTTTTTACCAGTTTAAATAGTTTGTTCTTAAATCAAACTCAATTAATTTACATCCGCAATTTATCTTAGTTCGAGAAAAGTTGTGCTTCCAATTCATCTGTTTGGATTGGTGATGCTCCTTTTGATATACTTCCTGCTTTTATTGTATATTCCTTTTAACAAGGACGGATCCAATATATACACGTTAGAAGCTGAAAAATCTAATTTTTTGAAAAGCAAAATTTGCACTATAATAAAAGAGTTTTTTTTTTTGTAATTCTTAGGAGGGTTGTGCCAACCCACCCTTGCTTCTTAATAAAATTTGTGTTTCCCTAACAAAATAGTTTTGGGGGAGTTCTTATTACTATATTTTATTATCTATACATAAGTTTTACAAGTGAGATCTTGTCCGAAAGTTATCTTTAGTATCTATGGTCAGACAGGAAATAATGTAATCTCCAATTGAGAACTCGTGATGGTTTTCGAGTAAATTGTACTATAAAAAAAAATGGAGCTTGGACGTGAATTTGGAATCCGTGATTATACAGAGAAGTTGAATTGGATAACGAGGACAAAAATAACAAATTAATCAAATTATCGGGCATGTAATATTTTACCTCTTTTTTCTCGGAAGAAATTTGGAAAAATGCCAGCTAAACATCTTATAGACCAATAATTAATAAATCAATTTGAATTGAAAGATAAATACAGATTTCCAGTTCAACCTAAAACATTTAATTAGAGTAGTTGTGCAAGATGTGACTCACATTAATTCTCCTTTGTATGTTCGGTTGATTTATGTCAAATGGGCCACAGCCACTTTAAGTTTCATTTTTGTGTGTTGTTAAGAAATTTATTTCTTCGTATAATAAGCTTCATCATTATTATTTTTTTTTTAAGAGATAAATTTCATCATTACATTCTATATGATTATACGTAATTTGATTTTTTTTTGATGAATAAAGGATTATCCATTAATAATAAAATGGTTGGGGTCATTACAACATGAAACGTTCCAAAACTCTTTCTCTGATATAAGAAAAGAGAAGATTTGAGAAAGGAAGAAAGACAAACAAGACAAAAAAATAAATTTATACAAAATAACGGATAAAAACCCACACCCCAAGATGTGGGAAGCAACTAAAACTTATACGTAATTTGATTTGTAATCTAGCAGCACGATTGACGTAATATTCTAACTCCAAACCATACGTCTCATGCTCTAATTTTGATTTGTTACATCAAAGATTATGATCCGCATGTTGTCTAAATTTCTTGTTGATACTAGCTCGATATCAAAGTGTAGTGTGAAAATCGTCTGTACCCGTGTAGGTTCTTATTCTTCTACCCAATCAATTATAATTTATCATGTGACTATTTTTTTTAATTATACACACATATGGTAAATTGTAATTAGTTGGACAGAAAAATAAATATATAAACGGGTAAAGGCAATTATTTGCCCAAAGTATATCAATCCGGCTCCTGTGCGGAACGGCCTAAGTTCCGTACGTGCGGGCCACGATCTGGGCCGTTGATTTCATTTTTCAAGTGAATCGACGGCTGTCATTTAAAAAAGGGTTAAAAGGGTACATATGTAATTTTATAAATAAATAATAATAATAACAACAAAAAGTAACACACAACCGTCACATCGATTGGGTTATCGAGGAGAGAGAAAAGTTGCGGCTGAAGAAGAACACATATTCTTCTTAAGAGAACACATGTTTTTCGTTAGAGAACACATGTTCTTGTAGATTGAGGAGAGAGAAAAGTTGCGGCTGAAAAGTAACTTTTCTCTCTCCTCAGCCGCAACTTTTCTCTCTCCTCAATATACAAGAACATGTGTTCTCTAACGAAAAACATGTGTTCTTCGTTAGAGAACACATGTTTTTGTAAATTGAGGAGAGAGAAAAGTTGCGGCTGCAAATTAACTTTTCTCTCTCCTCAATATACAAAAATATGTGTTCTCTAACGAAGAATATATGTTCTGTTAGAAATGTAAAAATATCTAAATACCCCTGTTTTGATACAGCCGTTGGATCAAAAAGTACAAAATACAACGACTGACAATTTGTCCCGTATATACTGAATTTTCTTGTCCCGCATAGGAGCCGTGATCAAAGTATATACATGTAAATGTCTTAATTGCATCATATTTATGTCTTCTGTTCCTATAGCTAGCTGATGGTGACAGTTGCTTCCTCTAATTTTGTCCACACTCATTATTTCAAAATATCCGACATTTTGTAAATTTTAAAGATTAATTTCTCAAAATTATCTCTATCTATAAATATAGTTATTTCATTCATTCTTTGTTTGTTATATATGTTAGTATAATTAATTAAAAATATAATAAAGAAAAATAATCTTATAATCTTCTTATTTTTTAGTTTAATAAAAATAAAATAAAAAAGGCTTTATATTTTTAAGTGGAATGGGTATTTACGAGTGGATGATATTTGAGATTCAAGATTTCGTACGCAATGATTAGGACCATTCTGGCATATTAGATGATGAAGGTGCAAGTCTATTTGCCTAATGTACAAGTAACTGATAGATTTGACACGTTGATTTATAGTTTGGTAAGTTATACATGAACGAGTAATAGTTTGCCTCGTTTGTTCCACTCCGGCTCCTATGCTGAAGAATAATTTTTCAGTATATTTGGGTCAAACTGTTAATAATTTTGTTTTATACTTTTAATTCAACGGTTATATCAAAATAGGGATATTTAGGGATAAACTTTGAGATTATTTTTTGCGGAAAAACGAAATTTTAAATTCCCCTTTTCTCTTTTTTACTTTAATTTGGAATAAAATAAATGAGGATCCCTAAAATATCTCTAATTTCAAATTGAAGTGTTCAGAATAACATAATATATGTTCACTAATTAAGAATATGTATTCACAGAACAAAAACATATGTTCAATAATAAAGAATATGTGTTCATTGCATAAAAACACATGTTCATTAATCACAAATATACAAGAACATGTATTTACTGCACAAAAATATGTGTTCTTGTAAAAATGTGCATTTTTGCATTTTCTGCCTTTTTCTCATCTCAGTAACTCAACCGATGTGACGGTTGCGTGTTCCTTTTTTTTCTTTTTTTATTTGTGAAATTACATATGTACCATTTTAATCTTCTTTTAAATTGGAGCCGTTGATCCATCTAAAAAATGAAAATTAACGGTCTTTTGCGTGGCCCGCACGTGGCTGTTTCGCACAGGAGCCGGACGGCGTTTGTTCCTATTGATGTAAAAGTTAAATCCCCAAATTCAAATACGTGGATGATTTTAAATTTAGCAGCCTCTAATTAGGATAATCTTAGCATATTATATGATGAAAGGTACAAGCTACAGCCTTACTGATGGCGGTCACTTTCAAAAATAATTAAATTTTTTCCTGTAAAATTCATCCATTCTGAAAAGTTATTGATAAAATTTTATTCGCATTCCCTAAGAAGTAAGCAAAAATAAATAAATAAATAAAGGTTTCATTTTAAATATTATAAAAAAAAAGTCTCGCTCTTAAAATAACGTCATAGCTTTATTCCTGAATACAAATTTATTTGCCTAACATTCAAGTAATTGATCGATTTAATAAGTTAATTTAGTTTTGACGTCATAAAATGATGTGGTTATAATATGCTACAAAAATATGGGCCCAATTCAGTAGGTGCCATAAGCCCACAGGGCTCTTCAGCACTACTTGGAGACTTCAATTACAGAAAAAGAGGGGAAATTAAGAAAAAGGAAAGAGAGCATAGGAATAAGAAACCGTAGAAGAGAAAGAAGAGGGTTATGAAGGGTGCATTGCCAGGTCCGGCCTGGGAGACGTTTAGGTTCGAGACTTGTAAGAAACAATTCCCCATTCCTAGTAATAAAAGAAAAGGTTTGGAGAGTGCTGCATAAATTTTTTTGTGGTGGGAAATTGTTTCTTACACATCTCGAATCTGAGATGTCTTCCATGCCGAACATTTTGGACAACACTCTCAAAATCATGTGGCTTAATTGATTAAAATATGTTGTTTATTTTTTAAGTCGACTAATTCTTTATTTTATTTTATTATTATTAACAAGACATAATATGTTAAATTTTAATTTTTTTTTATTTCGAGTTAGAATTGTTTAATCAACTAACCTAATATTTCTTAAGGGTCAAATCCTTCTCCAACAAAAGATTCGAAGAAGAAACCAGAGATGCAAATAGAAGAAGTGTGCAAATTGCTAACTTAAAAGTGAGAAGCAAAAAGTTTCACTTTCAGACCAAAAGATAATTTTGTTCCATTGAGTGTGGACTAGGAAAGAAATACTATTAAGAAAATATTGTGTTAGAAATTACAAGTATAACCCTCCATACGATGAAAGGAAACTATATATAAGGGGTGGTTTAGTCCTCCGAGCAATCTGGCTTGCAACAGAAGAAACATATACAATTACCTCTACAGAATCCATTACCAGGTACGTTTTCACCAGGTGGTTTCCGTTTAAAGCATTCGGATAAACACGTGCTTGGCACGCACGGTGACATTTTTATTTCAACTCCACATAGTCTTGCTCCTTCCACCTTAGCTACATTATCATTTCCTATATATTTCAAACCAAAAAAAAAAAATCAGAATTGAATTTTTTTCAAACACTTGTAAATTATTTACAATAATATTAATAATAAATATGAGTTCCCAAATAGTTGAATAAAAATGAATAAATGAATGACTTGTATATGGTTCTACGTCCATTCGTAATCATCCAATCATTATTATGGAATTCAACAATTTTGTATTGCGAGACAAAGGATACATAAATGTATAGTAAAACATTATATATATAAAAAAATTAATAATTCATTAAAATGATTGAAAGTAATTAGAAAACTTCACCAATTGTTTTTTTTTTTTGAAGCCACTAATGGGCGAATTACAGCGGATAGTACCCTAGATCGGTCTATTGTAGCATGCCCCATGCCTGGGGAGAGTATTGCCTCACCAGAGGAGGAGGAGAACGCCTCACCAGAGGAGGAGAAATATTATTGCCCCATTTTTGTGGGGAGAGGGTGTCGAACTTGGGACCTTTCGGTCCCAAGCCAAAGACTTACCCACTTGGGCAAGCCTTTTGTTGACAAACTTCACCAATTGTGAAGAAGAGAATAAAGATGACGGCTGCAACAACTTTGTAGTTCCTCATGGCTATATTGGCTTCTATGATTGACTTTGATGGACGTTATAGAAATATGTATGTATTGATATATATAACCTCTGGGATTGGTTAGTTCAGTGACAACTGTCCCGAAAATTTTAAATATATTATTAGATATAGTAAATTTTATATGTAGTTTATAATATTTGATTAAATTTACCTCCCAACATTTTATGCAGCACATTGTTACAGTTTTTCGCCCCCAACCTAAAAGTCTTAACTTCATCCTGCTGTAATTTCAATTTTTTAACTGTAAGAATGTGCCACTCATTAATTAAAGAAGATTTACTGCGAGTGTAGCAATAAGAGTGATGTTTAGTTAATGTGTCATCGCACCAGCTTAATTATGTAATTATCTCCCATCAATCTTTTAAGATTTGCCGTGAGAATCTTAATAAACATGAAGAGCATAACAGAAAATCATATATAACTTCTCGACAAAAAAGAAAAGAAAATGACATGTAACTAAGTATTAGACCTCTACGTCACTAAGGTATTGCCTAAGTGATAAGAGTGGAGACCTCTCAATTAAAAGTTGAGAGTTCGATTCCTATCTTATGTATGAAAAAACCATAATACATTGCATGTTTGTAAGAATTCCTGATAGGTAGCCCAAAGTGTCATTGATATTCCAACGATTATTCGCGACAAATGTATGAATACCGGTAAAAAAAAAAACTATTAGACTTCTACTTCTTTTTTAGATAAAGAAAATTAACATAACTAGATATTTTTTTTGTAAGGAAGTTAGATTTTTGTTTTTCTTCGGCAAGAGTATATATCTGCATCTCATAACAAATGTGCTCATTAGTTAAATTTAGTTTCATATGATAAAGTTAGATTATACAAAGATAGTAAACAATACAAGACAAATCTTGTACGACAAACTCATCTCTAGAAATTTAAATTTATGTTAGAAGTAAAAAATTTCACCAATCTATCATTTACACAAACACTTGTAACAAAGAAAGTTTTGTTTCGTTCTCATTAAATAAGTTCATACGTCAAGTTAATCAATTCCTACTGATTGATTGAGATTAAGATTAAGGCTTTGTTGTTAATGCTTGGGAGTTGGATTAAGGCTGTCTTGTTGTATAATTAAATTGAATATAAAAAAAAATTGATTATCAATATTGAGATTCATTCACGATTATAAATTAAAGAGTCCCTCGAAATAAAATTTTGTCAAATAGACCCCTCAAGTTTCAATTTTCTTGAAAACTCGTTCTACACAAACCCCTTAATAAAAAAATTAAGTTAAACGACATCGTGTTCCCATGGTTCAAATTTGATTTTCCGTTACCCGACCCGAACCTTTCTTTCCGTCCTATAACAACAGCAAAAACCACCATCTCCTTCTCCATTTCGTCTCTCCAATCCAAAGATTCTTATAGACAAATCTCTAGCAATGGCGAAGAAATCAACCTCATTTGATGATCCATACGGTTCCTCCATGATCCTGAAATACGCAATTTCATCAAGGATCTTAGTATTAACGCTAATAATTCTATGGCGATCGATTCTAAGCCCTTACGACACCTCTGCTTCCATAAACCCTAGCTGCCTCACTTCCGATTCCGATTCTCAAGTTTTATTTCCGCGTTTGTCTTCAGCAATTGAGGATAGCGTCGTTTGGGACGGCGTATACTTTGTTCGAATCGCTCAATGCGGCTATGAATATGAACAGTCCTATGCCTTCTTGCCTTTGCTCCCCTTTTCCATCTCTGTCTTGTCTCATACAGGTTTAATTTTACTAATTTTTCAAATAGAAGGAATTTCACTGTTTTTAACTTGCCTGTTTTTAATCTCTCCCTTTTTAAAGCTATACTTGAAGTGGACTCTGAATCTTCGGTATACTCCGTCCATTTCAGTTTAAACTAGCATAAATTTAATTATGGACTGAGGGGCGACATTTTTTTTTTGGGTTTCCCCTCCTCCTTTTCTGGGCATATATTTGTGATAGTTAGCTTTGTTTGCTCCTTTTGATTGTATAGGTTGTATGGTATTTAAAGTCTTCATATTTTAATTCTTTGCAATTAAAATAGATAATTTCTAATAACATTGATCTAGTTTCAACTGACTGAATTTTCGAGGTTGAGACAAAATTTGACTATAATCGGCTGCAAGATTAGTGTCCTTAGCTAAATTATGATATGAATAAATGGTTGCCAGTCTTTTAGACAGTTTGGTAATTTCAGGATCATACATTTTGATCGAAATTTTTCTTATGTATATAATGTAGTGTGTGTATAATTTCTCTTGTTTTCTTGCAGTTTTTGCACCATTGGTACCACTCATTGGACAAAGGGCAGTTCTTGCATTGTTAGGCTATGTGCTTAACAACATTGCATTTGTTTTTGCTGCTCAATTATTTTACAGGTGAGTTGTTTCTTCAAAAAATGAAGTCTTTTATGTAATATTGCTGAACCAGAGATGCTTTCAAGCTCTGGTATGAGCTACCTGAATGTTGCCTATGATATCGAGAGTAAAAGGGGTTTCTTTTAGTTTACATTTCCTGATCATTGTGGATTAATTAGAGACAATAAGATCCATTAGGATGAATTTGGTTCTTCTTTTGATAATGGCCAGTCCTAAAATTTCAGGAAAGGGTTATGGTGATTGGATTTACAAATGTTCATTTTGTATGATGAATATGCAAATCACTCGTTTAGGTGTTTATTTTTTTCAACAGGAGCAGTGGTTGAGATATATCTATGAATTACGATGTAAGATGTTACATGCATTCTAAAATCACAATTCCATTCTGTTTCTCTGACACTTGTTTTTGCTTTTCTCTGCAACAGGCTTTCAGTTCTTATTTTGAATAATGCAGAGGTAGCACTGAGAGCATCAATCTTGTTTTGCTTTAATCCAGCTTCCATATTCTACTCATCAATGTAGTCTCATATGCCTTCTTTTACATATATCTATAATAAAATTATTTTATTTGAGAATAGCTTGTTCTCATGATGTACAGATATTCCGAGAGTCTGTATGCTCTCTTATCAGTAGGAGGATTGTATTATTTTGTCCAAGGTGGTAACAACACTGCAACACTTTGTTTTGCTCTTTCTGGGGCTGCTCGGTCGAATGGGGTGCTTAATGCAGGTTATATTGGCTTTCAGATGCTGCATAGAGCTTATCATGCCATTTTTCGGAAGAGACATGCCTATGTAAGTTCCCACTGCCTTTACCCTCAATAATGTTCCTTTAGTAATGTCTCTTTTGATAGAATTCATATGGAAGTATGTGTAGAAGTCTGCTACATTTTGCTAATTAGTTTTCATTTCGTATTTTGCATAATGTAGAGAAGTTCAAATATAAGCTAACTGGAGCTTTTTACCTGTGCCAGGTAGGGCTGCAGGTGATTGTTTCTGGAACTTTGCGATGCATATTTATTTTTATTCCCTTCCTCTCATTTCAAGCATGTGGATATCACAATATCTGCAGTGGACAACCAGAGGATGAAATGAGGCCTTGGTGCAAGGCAAGACTTCCTTTACTCTACAGTTATATTCAAAGTCACTACTGGTATGTAACTATGTTTCTCTCCTTATAAAGTATCATTGTGCTGTAAATTTTGTTGTGCTCAAAATAGGCAATTCTTTATCTGTCTAGAATTTGGAGAAAGGATGTGAGATTACAGTTTCATAGCTCTTTTTCTTTATTACCTGTGTCATTTATAGTCTGCGCATAATTCTTGATTTAATAGATTGTATTTCATGAGAGTTTCCATAATTATTGGGTTCAAGAACTTCTCTGAAGAATCTGCCCATGCAATGCTTTCATGACTGAAGCTTGATATTTACTAAATCCTTCTTTGATAGGGGAGTGGGCTTCTTGAAATATTTTCAAGTGAAACAGTTGCCAAACTTTCTACTTGCAACCCCAATATTGTCTTTGGCAGTCTGGTCAATCGTCCATTATGTGAAAATGTGGCCTGAAGCTTTCTTCTATCTTGGTTTGGGATCTTCGCCTGCTAATAATGAATTGTCAGCATCAGGCTTTTCTCTGGGGCCAGATAAGAACAGCAAGACTTCTGGCATTTCTGACAATGAAACTTCAAGCACGCAGCAAGGTAACATAATAGTGGATTATGAGTTACCTAGGAAACACTATAAGCTTCTTTTTTTCATAATAATATGTGGTAGGTTTTAGAACACTTCTTCTCATCTTTTTCAGAGTTCCTATTCCTTTTGGATTTTGAGCCAATAATCTTGAAAGACGTATTCTGGTTTTAGGTTTTCATATCTTTTGGCTACAGATTGCAGATGATTATCTTACTGGTCTAACTTTTTAATTAATTAATATTACAGATTATCGCTCAACTAAACTGAGGAAAAGATCAATCGGGGGAGGGAGTATAGCTGCAATACAATTGAAGGGCAAAGTATCATTAGGACATGGGTGTTTGCCAGTTGTTGCTCTTCCTTTTATTCTGCACTTGGTCTTCATGGCTGCTACAGCTTTTCTAGTTATGCACGTGCAGGTTAGAATACCTGTTCTTTTACTTACTAGGTTGGATAAATGTGCATCACTTGTTGGTGAAGATTTTATGTATGAGCTCAGTTTATGATTTTATTAGGATTTCAACCTATGATTGGATAAACGTAGAACATATTGATATTAAAAATAGAGTTAATTCTACTTCATCTGAGAAATAGGATTTAAGGGTGCAAATAGGAATTTCTTCTGATGATATTCTTGCTTGTGCTTTTGCCTAGACTGATATCTATTGGATGCTAAAGGCAACTTCCAAATCCTAAAAAAAATATGAAGAGTTATGTCTCTCTTCCTGTTTTTAGACCGGTTCTGTTCAAAAGGAATGAATTAAGAGATGTGAAGAGTTACTTATATCTTCTTGTTTTTAGACTTGTTCAGGATTTTTTTTCTCCTTTTAAAAAATATTGTGCTTTTTAATCATTTTCTATATGTAATTATTTCACTAATTATTGGAATTCAAAAATTAAAACACTACAACACAAGGCAATTTTAATATATGTATGATTGTTTCTTTGGCATTGTTATTTTTTATTTGAATAGATATGACAATTTTTGTTCTGTGTAATACGGTGGAAAAAATAAGAAACCATTTGTTGATTTCCTTATTTAAGGTGGAGTTATGAGAAGTACGAGTTTAATGAACCAAATGTTTCTTCTATTGACTGTCCTCTTTCATGTTTTGTTGAATTCAAAGCCTTGGTATCTGTGGAGTTACTGTCGCCTGCTGCTGCTACTTTTATTCTTTAGTTTTAATTCTCTTTAGGTCTGATCTTGGAGAACTTTTATGAGAATCCATGGATGAACACTAATATATTAAGTGTATGTATAACCACTGAGATATTATTGGATATGATGATATGCACTTGCTTTTATTGAGAAGCATTGGTGGATTATATTAGTAAATAATATAGATCTCTTATTTAGTGACTATCATATCTGATTTAATGGTGGTAATGCAGGTTGCAACTCGTTTCTTATCAGCCAGCCCTTCTCTTTACTGGTTTGCCTCATATATCATGGCAACTCCTAAGGTTGGCAAGCGGTGGGGCTATGTAATATGGACGTATTGTGCATCATACATTCTTCTTGGCAGTTTACTTTTCTCCAACTTCTACCCCTTCACTTGAGATGTTTGGGTTCTGTACAAGCACTAACTTCCTTTTGGGACTTGCATCTGCTGATCGATATCATGTAACATGCGGGCAAAGCATTCTTGGTCGCAGGCATTTAGGTTTGACGCGAAGAAGAGTATATCTGAATGCTAGCTACTGATCTTTTGAGATGAACGTTTATATGTTAAAAGTTTCCACTTGTAGAATTCCATCCTAGTTAGGTGTTCTCTCCTTGGAATGCATTGTATGAAGTTGAGAAAGAAATATCTTCTCAATTAATTCTTATTTCCTTGGTTAGTGAAGAAATGCTTCTAGAGGTGCGATGATGTTTGTTTTATTCAAATGGACGCTAATTAAAACTACCTTCATTTCGTAAAATACTTCATTTTATAAAATAAATCGTCGTAGCAAACTTTAAGAAAAAGGTAAGGGTAAAAGGTGTTCACGCTCCTTGAATTTTTTTCGATTTTATTTTTTTCCGTAAACTTAAAAATGCCGAGTCCTTAACTCTGGACTTTACTGAAGTATATATAGTAGACAAAATAGAATTAAGATCCCCTCAAGTCAACAAAAAATACAAGTCTATGCAGTTTGACAGAGCTTCCTCAGCGTGATGGAGGTTCTATTTTGTTGATCAATTTCCAGTCGCTCCCATTTTTGAAATCCAGGCCTGCGGTTGATCTCATGCTTCCAAAGGTACCGTGCTTCTCCCCACATTAAGACCAGAGAGCCAGGGATCAGAAGCACCGGAATCTTCGTCAAGGACAAGCATTCTACTTCCTCTTCACATCCGTTGTTGTCACTACACCCGTTATCAACTGGTGTAAAATGCATTACGCAAGACGACTCCAAAGAGATAATAGCAATACCATCTTCAAAGCGCATAAGATCAACATGCGCACAGATTCCCTACATACAAGCCAGCATCAAGTTCAGCGGTAGGGTAAGAAATAAGCGAAGCAAAAAGAAGAAGATAGGAACTTGGAGCTGCTGACATATAAACTTTCAGTCAAGATAGTTTGCCCAAGAAGCAATAATGTACACCAGAAAACAAAATTCTAAATAGCAAGAATACAAGAACAACCTTGCAGCTGCAGACAGAACTAGAACATTGAGTTTGGAATGCAAGAATCTACAAAGGAGTTTCTGGGAAACTATTGGGTGGCGAATTCAAAGAAAAAATGTCTAAAAGCTCAAAAAATAACTACGTATAAAGCGGCGCCCGGGGGGTCATGCTTGGTTCCATCTATGCTTGCAGCAAAAGTTCGGCCTCAAGAACTTTGCAAGCACCAAACTTTTTTCAATGCAAATATATTAAAATGCCTTCCCAATGACACCATGAATAGGATGACTAAAATCCTGCATAAACATGAAATCCCTTCCCAGCAAGAGCCTGAATAGCTACTCGTAAAGAAACTGCCAGTTTTGAAATTGATTGGCAATACCAAAACTTCTTTAACAGAAAACATTTGGGTGTTGAATAATTAAACTGCAGCCAAATGATATCTAAATACAACATACAACATGAAAAAGAGAGAAGACTTCGCTACCATTGCATAAAAGTTTATCAACAAGCATATAATATTCAAAGGAGGAGGAGCAAATTTTTTTCTGAACATTTGCAAGCCCGACAAACTGAAAACTAGAATAACTATCGCACCTCACCTGGCTGATATTTGTTGACAATAAGTTGATCAAATAGTGGTTCTCTCCACATTAAATCTGGTGGAAAACGACACACTTCTTTAACCTTCTCACAGGTTTCTTTGTCCACTGGCTCAAAGATACGATCATTGTCACTGTAAAAGGCAATCTCGCGAATAGAGTTGGAAAGTTCAATGGCCCATTCTGGAAGATTTCCAAATCTCATAGCCTTCAAAGGAAGAAAAGAAGCTAATAAACATTAGTGTTAGTAAACTCAGCCTTCTTTCAATGCACTCAATTCCCATTGCAATCTGTTATTGGCACCATGCCCAAATACAGCTCCCATGTTATAATTCACTTTGTTTCAGGTGAAAATCATAAACTTTATTGAGCTATTCACGAATTAAGAAGAATCCTCTAGATGATGAGACATAAAAATTAGAAAGTTGTATGCTGAATGAAAATCATAAACTTTATTGAGCTACTCACAAAACATTCTCACGATAGCAGTGCACATAAATGCATCATCTGTATGCTGAATGAAAGAAGTATGATAATGTGCAAATAAATCAAAATGATTTTTGGGTCTGGCTTCTCTGATGCTTTTGGATGTGATGTGAGGGCATGATTACGTAGTAAACATGACAGTATAGAGAGTATTGTTTCATTGGCATTCTGTGAGCAGCCAATTGCGCATTCAGCAGTAACAAAGGTTAGACTAGTCTCCAATCTATCCGTTTCAGTGGTATTCTTACCGCAGTCACTTTGTGCATTTATTGTCAAATAGGTCTATCTCCCTACCCCAATTATTGGGGACTTAATGAGTTATATTATTGTTGTTTTAGTGTATAGAGAAATGTATTGTATGCAAATGAGGTGAAGTGTGTTAAAACCTGATTTCCAGCTGCTTCGCTGAACCATCCTTCTGCACCCAAAATTAAAACCATATCATAATTATACATCAGAGAACTTCCCAAGTTAACATCTTTATCCGTTTCTTTGTCTTTCCGAACAAATATGAACTTGGCCATGTTAAGATTTTGTGCTTTTCTTTGTCTTTTTAAGAAAAAGAAGATTAAAAAAACAGAATAATTAGAGTAAATACACTAAAAAAAAACAACTACAAGAATCCATAGGGGGTCAAATTAAAGTAGAGAGAGCACCTCCATTGATTTCTGAGAGCAGTGATGATTGTTGATCAGAGGATAAAAAATCTCTGCACAACCATAACCCATCTATTTCACTGATTCTTTCCCAGCAACAGCTTGGGATTTCCCCACAAACTAATCCAGAAGCCGAAGCAGCAGCCCTTCTACTTGAATCATCGAGCTCGTATTCTGGTCCTCCTTCCTCACTTGATGATTCGCCAAACACGTCCTTTAGGATCGTCTCTGTATCCTCCATCCTTCTTCGATTGGGACTTTCCGCATCCGTCTTCCAACAGTTTCTTCCGTCTGTTACAGAACATCTATTTTAGAGTATATTTATTGAAATAGTCCCTACATATTTTTATTTTGTAGCAATTTAATCTTTATTATATTATTGGAAAATGATTTACTCCTAGAATTTTGGGGATAAAAACCCTAAACCCCCAAATTGAGGGTGTTAAATGACTATCTTACCCCCTGCTGGTATAAGGGATTCACCCAACCATAAGGGCAAAAATGTCCAAAAAATTATTTTAGTCAATCTTTTAGCCAATAATTCTAGTAGCTTAGCAAGGTCCTATATTATTTTGACGATCCTTCATTTAAATTTCCTGCAATTTCAGTCATTTTCATTAATTGAGTGTCAGAATCTGATAACTCGAGACACAAGAAATTCACGCAAATCGCGTTTGAAGCAAAAAAAATCGCCAATTTACCTGTTAATTTGCCATTATTTTGGCTAAATTGACAAAATTCTACCCTCACAAGCAACATTAGATGAGTTGTTTGTAAACTTAATTATTTTAAAGGGTAAAAAGCACCTCACGCCCCCTAAACTATTCTCTTTTTGGGTTTTTGACCCTCGACTAAAAACGGTCAAGTTTTACCCCCTAAACTATTTCGGTTTTTGGTTTTTGACCTTCCATCCATATTCTCCGTTACATCATAACGGAAGTCCAAAAAATGGGGGCATTTTTGGGCAATCTGTATAAGATCCTAAAATTTTTGTTTTTATATAATAAAAAAAAACTTATTATTCTGACGAGAAATAAGAAGTCGCCAGGGTGAGAAACGATGTGAGAAAGGCTAGAAGCCGGGTACCACTCCTCTTCTCCAACCACCAACTGTAAATTCCAACCTTTAAAAAAAAATCTTAAAAGGCCATTTTTTCCCTTAAATTTAATTATATTTATTATGAATGATATGATTTTCTCAAAATGTCCCCATTTTTTGGACTTCCGTTATGATGTAACGGAGAATATGGATGGAAAGTCAAAAACCAAAAAGGGAATAATTTAGGGGGCGTCAGCGCTTTTTACCCTATTTTAAATTATATTCGAGTTAATTATTCGACTAATTTAATTGGGAATAACTTTGGAGAATGTAACATTAAGTTTAAATTGCTTCTTCAGTGACCTATAACTGGATAAGTCTTGAGAACTAAATATGAGACCAATTAAACTAAATTCACTCCTCGTTGATTTTTTTTTTTATATGAATCGAGTGTATGTAGATCTTGTGATTTGAAATTATTCATATCATTATAGGATTATGTGAAAAATTATTTGTAACAAGGTTCGTGATAAAACTATCACTCCTAAATTACGAGGTGTTTTGTAGCTATAGAAAGAGAAGGAAAAGTACTTTGATCCCGTTGTACAAGAATAAAGGGGATGTTTAATACTATTCTAACTATCATTGTATTAAACTTATTAGTCATACAATGAAACTTTGGGAAATAGTGATTGAATATAGGTTGAAAAAAATTGTGAGTATTTTAGATAACCAATTTGGTTTTATGCCTGGGCGCTCAACCATAGAGGCAATTCACATACTAATGCAAATGATCGAGCGTTAGAGAGAGAGAGAGAGATAAGGACTTGCACGTGGTGTTCGTTGATTTGGAGAAATCTTATGATAAGGTGCCTCGAGGAGTAGAGTGGTGGGCTATGACTAAAAAAGGTATATACTGTAAGTATATTGACATTGTTAAGGATATGTATACGGGAGTTGGTACGAACGTTAGGATTTGTTTCGGGATGACAGATGAGTTTCCTATTACAATTGGTGTACATCAAGGCTCAACACTCAGTCCGTTTCTCATTGCATTAGTTATGGATGAAGTGACTCGTCATATACAAGACTCTGTATCGTGGTGTATGTTATTTGTTGACGATATTGTTTTGATTGATAAGACTAGAATATATAGGTGTTAACGCTGAGTTGTGGAGACAAACATTGGAATCTAAATGCTTTAGAATTAGTAGAAGTAAAACCGAGTATTTGGAGTGTAAGTTTAGTTTCGGTCGAAATAGATAGCACAGTATAATTAGTTTGGATGACAAATGCATCGTGGCGAATGATTATGTTCGGTATTTGGGTTCTATTAGTCATAAAGATGGAGAGCTTAATGGGGATGTGGCGCATCGAGTTAAAACTGATTGGTTGAAATGGAAGGGTGCAACAGGTGTCTTGTGCGACCGTAATATACCATTGAGACTGAAGGGAAGTTTTATAGAACACCTGTTAGACCCGCGTTGTTGTATGATACAGAGTGTTGGGCCGTGAAAAGATGTCATATCTAGAAAATGAGTGTAACAGAGATGCGTATGTTGCGATGGATGTGTGGGCATACTAGAAAGGATAGAGTGAGAAATGAGATTATCCGAGAAAAACTATGAGCTGCACTTATTGAAGAAAAGATGAGGAAAAATCGTTTGCGGTGGTTTGGACACATCAAAAGAAGACCAAGTGACGCTCCGGTTCGGAAACTTGAAGGATGGAGGCATGATGTTGTAAGAGGGTGGGGGCCGAAGAATGTTTTGACCAAAGTCATTAAGAATGATATGAATTTGCTAAACTTAGATGAGGGTATGGTGTTTGATAGAAAGAAATGGAGATAATGTATTCGTGGGAATGACCACACAGAAATCCTATATTGATTCATGTAGCCGACCCAATCACTTGGGATTAAGACTTTGTTGTTATTGTTGTAGAAAGAGAAAGAAAACAGGAAGAAAAAAATGATTATATGAAGGGGAGGATTGAGGGGCTCTCGAGTGGTGTACCGGCTCGGCGATTAGCAAATCTGTCATCGAGCCCATACTTTGTCCGCTCATCCCTTCGATCTGTGCAAAATATCTTAAATATTATTATTATTCTTTTAAATATAATTAGTCGTATACTAGTCATATATTAAGAAAGAATATTATTTAAAAAAAAATCCCTTAACCCAGAAGGTTTTGGGCCCTGGGCCGCATTATATATCATTTTCACCTCCTTGAGTCGAGCCCCATACAAACAGCAGGCACCTGTTTATTAACAGATTCACCCTCGATTTCTCAGCACGAGATCGGGAACCCCCCCTATAAAAGGGAAGGTTGGTTTCCACCATTTCTTATTTTACTCTCGATTAAGCTCCAGAACCATCTCCCTATTTCCTCTTCCTCTCTCTCCAAATTTGCTCCCAAGTGAACAATTATGGCGGAATCAGACGTCAAGCAGCCGACGGAAACAGTAAGTAGCATAGTTATTTGTAATTATTTTGGTAATTTATCCGATCTAAAGCGCTATTCATTATTTAATCGGTGATTTTAGCTGTTATTTCGATAAAAGCTTGTTTCTCATAGTAATTTACAACCTTAAGGTTCAAGAGGAGGAGACGAAGAAGCTCAAGTACCTTAATTTTGTCCAAGTAGGTGCTCTTTATGTCACTATTTATTTCTCCACGATTTACGAGTACGCCAAGGAGAATTCCGGTCCCCTGAAGCCCGGCGTACTGACCGTCGAAAGTTCTGTTAAAGCCGTCATCGGACCGGTCTACCAGAAGTTCCACGACGTCCCTTTCGAGCTCCTCCAGTTCGTCGATCGAAAGGTATTATTATTTGTTAACCTAAATTGAACGTTTTACATTTAATTTAATTTGTGTTAGTGTTAAAGTGAGTAATTTCATGATATTTTTTCGTCCTATTATAATTGTTATAAAATCAATTTTTTTTTTGTCCAAATCACTTGTCGATCCATGAATTCAAGATCGTATTTAATAACTCTTTTTCTCTTTTACTATTTATTAATTAATTTAACAAACATAACATTAATTGTATTTAAAATTTTAAGATGATTTTGTTGTCACCAAACGTAATTAATCTAATTAATTATTTTCTAATATTTAAACATTAATTTAGTGGCAATTAAAATAGGACAAAGTGAATAATAATTTACATATAATATTCATAAAGTATGAGACGATTATACGTTGGTGAAACTTACAATCAAGTTATTTGGAAATTTAGGAAGAAAAAAATTGACATTCATTTTAGAATATAAATTAAAATATAATTAAAGTATTCCATTTGTGATGAGAAGAGTAGTTGCAACTTGCAAGTTTATCTTACTGTGGTTAGCTCACGTGACCCCGCAGGTGGACGATTCGGTCAACGAGTTGGATCACCGGATGCCTTCACTACTAAAGCAAGCTTTAAGCCAAGTGCTTTTGGCGGCTCAGAAGGCTCCCGAAGTGGCTAAAGAAGTAGTTAAAAAAGTACAGCGGGTCGGCTTGGTGGACGCCGCAAAAAATATTGTCGGTACAATTTATGTGAAGTACGAGCCGACGGCTAAAGAGCTTTATTTGAAGTACGAGCCGGTGGCGGAGCATTACGCAGTATCGGCTTGGTGGTCGCTCAATCAGCTCCCTTTATTCCCTCAAGTGGCTCAAATTATTGTTCCCACGGCTGCACACTGCTGCGAGAAATATAACGAAACTTTGACTTGCGCAGTGGAGAAGGGCTATACGGTGTCGCATTTTCTGCCCCTTATTCCTATTGAGAAAATAGCCAAGGCGTTTGAAGGTGCTGAGAAAACGCCCGTTACCGTTACTTCTGACGGCGAGGAATCTCATCCCGTTTCAACATGAGTAATGTCGTATATAAAGGAACCCGTTACCATAATCCGATGTTCCTTGTTTCTGGGTCGTGGGAAAAGATTACGGAGGCCGTCCCTTATTACATATTGTTAATTGCTTTTTACTTTGAGCCTTTATTTTTATTTTTTAAGCAGCAAACTAAAAAGTAATGTACTTGTGTTTGTAAACAGGGTTGCAAGGGAATGTTGATATTTGTCTATGAAGGTATAAGTTTTAAATTTGAAGCTTTGTGTTTCATTGTGAAGTGAAATACTCTCTAAATTAACCGTAACAAAATATTGATCTAAGATCTAATTTAATAAAACGTAAAATACTATTCAACTTGATTCTAAATGTATCTTAAAGGTTTATATGTATTTGGATTGAAGTTATATTTGTCATTTGTACAACTTTTATTAAATTTTGAAGAAAAAGAATAAGTTTTCGTTGAAATGGAAAATCAAATACACTTGGTCGTTAAAATATATAAATATCTAGGGACCGACTGGATCTGCCCAAAAAAAACATAAAGTACAACTCTTGAGTTCTCATTGCAGAAACAATCATGAAGAACATAGTAATAATTTTTATCAAAAAAAAACATAGTATACTAATATAGTATCACATGGCAACGGGTCAACCCGTAGAATTCAACTGTATTTTATCTACAAATATTAGAATCCACGTAATCAGCCAAGGATAATAATATAGTATCACATGGCAACGGGTCAACCCGTAGAATTCAACTGTATTTTATCTACAAATATTAGAATCCACGTAATCAACCAAGGATTACATGCTAATCAACGTCATGCACCCCATTTTTCCAGGGACGAAGACAAGGGGAGCAGGTGGGGCAATCGGCCCCCCTCCCCTCCAGGGCCGGCCCGAGTGACCATGCAGGTGAAGGGGGCCCCAAAATTTAAATATAATCTGTTTATATGTTAAGCCTAACACAAATATTCAAGTTATCATTTAGCCATCAATGTCCATTACTTCAATAGTCCAACTATTATTGACGATTTTGCCTCCACCAATGCATATTTTGTAGTTTTATAATGTTATATTTCGTTTATTTTAAAAATTGTAACAAGTTGAAAATGTTAATGTTCATACGAGAGGCCCCATTTTTAATTTTTGCATAGGGCCCCCGAAATGTCAGGACCGGCCCTGCTCCCCTCCCCCAAAATTTTAAAAATCTTATTACATATACTAAAACTTTTATATAGTCAGTGGCGAATCCAGGAATTTGTCATAGAGGGACAAATTTTTTACTGAACTTTTTTAGGGGGGCGAAATACAACATTTATAAGAAAATATCACCCCAAAAAAAATTCCTATAGAAAATTCGTCGTTTTTGAAAATTTTGGGGGGCCGTAGCCCCCTCCTACCCTCATGAAGCTCCATCGCTGTATACAGTTGTAGTCTATAACTTATAGACTCTAGTTTTTTTTTTTTTGCTAAATAAGTTATAGATTAGAGTTATACACTTTTGTTCACTCTTTTAGAGTAGTAATTTTTTTTTTATTAAATAAATATTATAGTCTCTTACACACTTAAACTTGTTACAATTTTAACCAAATTTGTTAATACATAAGTGATGTCATTTCTATAATTCACGAACTAAATAATCTAATTTTAAATCGTAAAGTATTTTAAAATGAGTAAAATAAAGAATGTTCATGTAACGAGGTGTTATAACTTATAAAAACAAAACTAAAATTATAATAAAAATATATATATATATATATATATATATATATATATATATATTTTTTTTTTTTTTTTTAGAAAAAGCCCCACCAGACCCTGTTGTGCCTCCGCCAGTGGTTGCATGAGAATTACCATAACACGATTATCTCAATACAATACAAACAAAAGCGAAGACTATATTCTATTTAAAAAAAAAAATGAAGGCTAGATTTATAAAACAATAACATATTCCTTATAAATAACATCAACATAGATAAAAAAAATTACAATTCTGAAACAAACAAAGAATTATGTATGATTCAATATTCTATTATGCGTAAAAAATAATTATTCAACAATTAAAAACAACTTGAATTGAAATTTTGATTGTTCTAATGCTTCCTATGTACATATATAAACAAAATCATATCTTTTCCTTGTCGTGTCAAAATTGTTTATACTTATCTAATTAAGTTATTTGAATCAAGTCACATTTAATGTATATATTCCACTCTTATCATTTTTAGCATATTTCTGTAATATTCCTATAATATTTAGTGATTAATATTCATCTTTCGTAGTTTGAAATTTATCTTTTATCTTTTATTATGATTTCAGTGATAAGAATACAATAATAATACTAATGTTACATAAATGTTATCATATAGTATTCAAATTATACTTATTTGTTTTCAGAAAATATACTTATATTAATGTGGTAACATTTCATTAAAAAGAAAAAAGAAGAAAAATAAAATAAACATCAAAACACGGTCAACAAATAGGGAAAGCGTAGTGGACCGGTCTATTGATTTTAGTCTTACTTTCAACTCGCAAAATATACTCGGCGAATTCTCAATTTACATGCATGAACTGATTACGTGAGTAGTATGTGGAATCAAGACCAACTTACTATTCCATTCCAATTTTCCCTATTGAAGGTTGGCTTTACATTCGTTTTCTCTGGGTTTGCTCAAAAAAAGATTACGAGTTCTTATTCACAGGAAGCAACTTAATATCACATTGTTAGATTCTAAATTAATCGGGTTAATACTCAAACGCCAATAAACTAAAATGAAGTCTTGATTAATCATCTTGATACTCAAATACGATCGTTTAAAAGGAAGGCTGGCTCCCCTAAACAAAAGGAAAACTTACATAATTAACTTATAGATTTAAAAAAATAAAAATAAAAATCCAAACATGGAAAAAAGAAAAAAGATATTAGAAACCCAGTTTCGATCCTACTCAAAGTGGACCCACTCCCATAAGTGGAGTCAAAACTATTTTTTTTTTTTTAAAATGTAAGATATGAGTCAGAATGTATTAGAATGATGATAGAAAAAGTTATTTTATTCAGTTTGTTAAAGAATGACTATTCATATTTTCTTTAAATATTAAAGAACAAAATATTTTTTTATGTACAAAAAAAATGACTACACACGTTACAATTGATACATTTAATATTTTCACACCTATCAAAAAAATGATTGGAAGAAAATAATTACGAAGAAAAAAATATAAATTACTCATAATTAAAGTTTGGTTTGATATGCATGGGTAATTGTGAAATTATTTTAATATTAAAGTTAAGTTGACTAAGGGTAAAGTTGGAAGAAAAATGACAAATATTCATCTAATTTTGAAATGTATCAAATACTTTGGAACATACAAGTAAGTGAAATGTATTAATTTATTAATAATCGAGGTAATACTTGTTTCTCAATAAATACGGATTGAAAAAAGAGGAGGATTCAGATTCGATATATTTTGACGGGTAACTCAATCTTAAGACCGTTCTTGTAGGGTGGCTCCACAATCCTTTTATATAAATTGAATGAAACTCAAATCTCCAGGTAGACTATTCTCAATTAATGTGAGAGAATTGTAAGCCCAATCCCACTGCCACAAGACGGTACTAGAGTTGATTTTCCCCACTTTGACCCCATACCAACCCCGGCATTCAAATATTTTTTCTTTTAAAAATAATTATTTTATTTTCTCCACCTACGCCTATATAAATGTCCCCCCCCACCCATTCCTACTTCACAGTTTTTCTTGCGTTTCATAAAACCCAATTATTTACTGCTTATAATTTCCTGCACTCAGAAGCCGAATCTTGAATTTGTATTGATCTATAGAACCCTAATTATTCACAGTCTTTGATCGATTTCTTTAGGATTGTTAAATTGAATTTCAAGAACAAAAACAAAACATGGTTGAAACCAGGCGAAGTTCGTCTTCTTCCAAGCGCCCTCTTTCTTCTCCTTCTTCCCATCTCCCTAGCGGCAAGCGATCCAAGGTCAGGGTTTCCATTTCAATTTCTCTTACATGCAAAGGACTTTCTTTGATTCTTTCTGATTGTGTCGATTAATTTTTTATTTTTAAAGATTGAATCTTTTTTGTTTAATCTGACGATTTTGTGATAATTGGTGATTTGACTTTAGGCTGGGGCGCAGGCGACTGCGGGGGCATCATCGTCTACGAATGAGGTTTCTCAGGAGGCTATTGTTAAGGAATCTACAGAGCAGGAGGTTAGGTCGGACGATCTATTGGATGGAGGTGATTCGAAGCTATCAGATGTGGCGGTGCCAGAGAAATCGCCAAAGAGTCAAGTTGAAGGCGAAGGCGGCGAGCCTTTGGTGTCTCCCATGACTATAGGTACGATCTTTGTCCGTGCATGTGATTTGGGTTGTTTGAGAGTGATTTTTTCTTGTTGATTTTTTTGAATTTTTGGTTTTTCTTTTGGGTTTCTAGGGGATTCAGCAATTGATGCGGAAAAAGGGAAGTCTTATGGGACGTTGGTGAATCGCGGCAAGAAACGTCAATTAAAATCTAATAATGCCGTGGTTCCTTGGGGGAAGCTTTTGTCGCAATGCTCGCAGGTGGGCATTGGCATTTGTGTCATTCCTTCATCTTTAATGGGTTTTGATTCTTTGTCTTTGCTAAAAGCTTGCTGTTTTTTTGCGATGTTTTTCCGAGTTTATAACAGTTGACATTGATATGATATCTTGAGTTGGAGGCTATTAGGTAAATGACTCCAGCTATAGTGGTCATACACTTACCCTCCAACTAGATAGAGTGCGATGAATGTATCATCGTATTTACTTTCTGTACCTGATCCATTGACTAAGGCAGTTGTCAACTTGCTTCTTCATTTTCTTATAACTCATTCAGCTAATTCTTATCCATTCATCCTTTTATTTTGCACCAGAAACCTCATGTTTCCATGGAAAGTCCTACTTTCACTGTTGGTCAAGGTCGGTGTGACTTATGGGTTGGAGATCCATTGATTAGTACATCACTGTGTAGATTGAAGCACACAGCGCCAGAGGTATGTAGTAAAATATATATTGCGATTAGAACAGATATCTGTAAATTTGCATTCTTGTTATGATTTTCAGATTTCTTATCTGCTTATGTTTTTCATTTATTCTATAACCATGACTTAGAAAGGATCTCCCTTCACATTGCTTGAGATTACTGGCAAAGAAGGTTCTGTTCAAGTTAATGGAAAGATCTACCCGAAGAGTTCAACTGTGCCAATTAATGGAGGCGATGAGTTGGTTTTTGGCTCATCCGGAAAACATGCATATGTATCCTTCTACTATGATATAAATTTCCATGTGGAGAAAATCGGAAGAAAAAAATTCCATGTATTTTATTTATCTTGTTATTTTTTGTTGATTGCTTCGAATTGCAATTACTGAAGGTTATGAGTTATTGAAAGCATGATCCGGTGGCAAACATTGACCAATAATGTTTTTCCGTAATTTCAAATAATAAAAGACCAAAATATTTTCTAGGTCAGTTAGTTTTATTATAATGCTGTCTGTACAATAATTTTTATGTCTTCTCTTGAGGCTCTTGTAGTTTCTGTTATAGCTTTAGCGTTGGGGAAATCTCTCTCTCTCTCTCTCTCTCATTTTATTGTGTAAATTATTTATCTGTGCAGAAATTCGCAATTTACTGAAAGAGTATGGTTTCCTTAACATATTATTAGATTTTCCAACCGCATAATACTGAAAATTCATCCGCTTCGAGCATTCTACCTTCGGTTGGCATACTAGAATCACATGCTGGATCAATTAAAGGGGTTACTTTTGAGGCAAGGTCAGGAGATCCATCTGCTGTCGTGGTTGCATCAACCTTAGTGTCACTATCTAGTATTCAGAAAGAGTCATGTCTGCTACCTAAATCATCTGGAAATAATGAGGATGCTCAACAAGGTTCTGAAATTCCCCCTCGTCCTTCTACCTGTGAAATGTCGGATAATCTTGGAGGTGATGTTGTAATGAAGGACAGTTCTGATAATGATCGACCTACCTGGGCTGACAAGTCCAGCTTTTCGTCTCCTAATGCTCCCAATGAAAACTTGAACCTTGATAGGATTCAGAGTTCTATTGATCCTGAAGTTGGGAGGACAGGTGCAGCAACTCATGAATTAAGACCGTTTCTGAGGATGTTCACTGGATCTGAGTTTGGCTTAAGTGGTAGCCTTTCAAAGATTCTTGATGAACAAAGGGAAATCCGGGAACTCCTTAAGGTTTTAGACATTCCAATTTTGACACCAACCCGGCAGCAAGCATTTAAAGATGCTTTACAGCAAGGACTACTTGATCCCGAGAAAATTGATGTCTCGCTCGAAAGTTTTCCGTATTATTTGAGGTGATGCTCTAATCTCACTGCCAGGATTCCTTATTGCCTTGTATCAACATTTATTGTTTATGATACAGTCGTCTGAGATATCATTAATCTTAAACTTTGTCTTGTGCTTGGTGACAGTGAGACCACAAAGGATGTTCTGATTGCTTCAACCTACATACCTTTGAAGTGTAATAAATTTGCAAAGTACACCTCAGAACTCCCCACAGTTTGCCCAAGAATTTTATTATCAGGTCCTGCAGGTAAGACCTGCAGTCTCGTGTCTAAATATCAAAATTCGTTTTACATTTTACTATTCTTTGTGCATGTATCTCTCCTCTATTTTGATCTTTTCTCCTGTAGGTTCTGATATATATCAGGAAACTTTGATCAAGGCACTTGCAAAACATTATGGTGCAAAACTTCTTGTTGTTGATTCACTTCTATTACCTGGTGTAAGTACCTCTACGATGGGATTAAAGTGGCTGGGCTGCTATGCTGTGATTCTTGTGACATATTTCATAATTTATCCAGGGGCCAGCAGTGAAGGAAGTCGAACCTGTAAAAGAGAATATAAAGCCCGAAAGAGCAAGTGTACTTGCTAAACAGGCTACGCATACTGCTGTCGTAACTTTTAAAAAACCAGCATCAAGTGTTGAGGCTGAAATTACTGGGGGTTCTACCGTAAGCACTCAGGCTCAGCCTAAGCAGGAGGCATCTACCGCATCTTCAAAGAGCTACATTTTCAAAAAAGGTACTGTTGTTTTTTGCCCTGTGTTCAACTTGAATGATAAGCAGATATTAATTCTTATTCGAATTCTCTAATGTGAAGTTTAATCAAGTTGTGGTTTTACAGGTGACAGAGTTAAGTTTGTGGGTGGTAATTTCCCATCAGGATTTTCTCCTTCGCAAACTCAAACTCCTTTGAGGTGAATGCCCAAGCAATTTGAATAAACTTTCTGTTTGAAAGCAAGTTGATAAGAAATTAAGCATATCCTCTATCCCTGCGTCTAATTTGTGTTTTTCGGTGATATCATTTTTAAACTAGTATGCGTATATTCTTGACTCAATGGTGCTCACTGTTCCCTGAGTCAAGGCTTTGTAAGGATTTTGAGATGTGTGTATTTTCTTGTCTGCATTGCTGGGAGCATGTGAATTTTCCCCTTCAAGTTACCTACACATTTTCATTCCTGAGAGTTCGAACGTTACCGTCTGCTAATAGAACTGATTTCTAGCCTAGCTGAAAGATAAGCACAAGCAATATTGCCTGTGCTCTGGTGGATCAGTGAGATCTTTTACGTACTGATTGAGCTCTTTCTGTTTTTTCAAGAGGCTATTTATCTGTGGTTGGTTATATTTGTAGGGGTCCGTCTTATGGGTCTAAAGGCAAAGTTGTTCTGGCATTTGAAGACAACGGTGCTTCAAAATTTGGGGTCAGATTCGATAGGTCAGTTCCAGAAGGCAATGATCTTGGGGGTCTCTGTGAAGAGGATCACGGTTTCTTTTGTGCTGGTAACTACTCCCGTGATCTCTAAATTTTCACCTTTCCCCCCTTTCTTTTTTGCTAATTTAATCTCCCTCTTCCTCACTTAATATCTTTCATCCATTGACTTTGGTGGTTATATACTGGCTATAACATTTAGCTTGTTCATCTGCAGCGGACTGGCTTCTTCTTGATGGCTCTACTGATGATTTTGACAAGCATGCCATTAACCAACTGTTTGAGGTATTGTGGTTGAGGATTGTGGCCTTTTATATCACGCTTCTTCGTGCAATATATTGATAATCTTTTTCTTATTTTCCCGTTTAATCATGCAGGTTGCTTCAAAAGAAAGCAAAAACAGCCCTTTGATTTTGTTCATAAAAGAAACAGAGAAATCCATGGTGGCAAATTCAGATGCATACGCTGCCTTTAAGAATAAGCTGGAAAACTTGCCGAAGAATGTTGTTGTAATTGCTTCCCATTCTCAGACTGACAATAAAAAGGAGAAAGTAATCAGCTCTGCTTCTGGTGTGATTCACTTTTTTTTTTTATTCATTTCGACAGTTGTCTTATGTATCTGATCTTTGAAATTGGAATTTCTACTTTCTAGTCCCACCCTGGCGGACTTCTGTTCACAAAGTTTGGAAGCAATCAAACAGCATTACTGGACCTTGCTTTCCCGGTATGTACAATGTTAGGTCGTTAATTTCTGTTTTGAATATATATTTGTTATATGATACATGTTTTATGGGTTTTCTTTGGCTTCTCTATTCAACCTCTCTTTTTGTTACGTAGTCATGAATCTAAGATATGTTGGTCCCTTTACTGTGTTGAAAATAGAATTTCATTGAGGGGGATTGAGAGCCACACCACTTATTTTCTTTTCCAGGAGAACTTTGGTAGATTGCATGACAGAAGCAAAGAAACCCCGAAAACGGTGAAGCAGCTTAACCGTCTTTTCCCGAACAAAGTGACCATACAGATTCCTCAGGTAAGTAGTGTCCGCTGACTGCCTTTGTTTGGTTTTCATGTATTTTTCCAAGTGCAAGTAGCTGAATTGCTCTTATTGTGGCAGGATGAAGCATTGCTGTCTGACTGGAAGCAGCAGTTGGACCGTGATATTGAAACATTGAAGTCGCAGTCAAACATTGTTGGCATCCGAACAGTAAGCTACTTCTTAACCCTAACCATATTGACTTGGTTCCTTTTTTATTTTGATAATTTGGACCCTCCCTCAAGATTCTAGCAATAATTTGGAGCAACTCAGGTTTCTTATTATTATTATTTTCTTTTTCTAAATGCAAATTTTGATCTTTACCTGTTTCTGTTCTTTTCTCCCCTGCATAATCATTTCAGGTACTAAACCGAACTGGCCTCGAGTGCCCTGATGTTGACAAAGTATGCATTAAGGATCAAGCATTGACAAATGAAAGTCAGTATTTCTAAAGCTTGAAGTGACTGATATATACTGTAGAAAATTTATTTGACACTTAGTTGACTAATTTTCTTCTCTTGATTGTAATAGACGTGGAAAAAATTATTGGTTGGGCTTTAAGCCATCACTTCATGCATTGTTCTGAAGCTTCTACAAAAGATCCTAAACTTTTAATTTCCAGTGAGAGGTAATTTTGATGTATTTGCATTTTACTTGCATTTTTTAATCAGTTTAAGGTTGTTCACACAGCTTTTCCTCTGTAACTTTCAGTATTAGATATGGCCTGAACATTCTGCAAGGAATTCATTCTGAAACCAAGAGTTTGAAGAAATCTCTCAAGGTAGAAGTGGTTAACTTTGTTTAGGGTTATGATGCTCATTCTTATTGATATTTTCACTAACAGTATGTTTTGCAGGATGTGGTTACTGAGAACGAATTTGAGAAGAGACTCCTTGCCGATGTCATTCCACCGACTGATATTGGGGTTACTTTTGATGACATTGGAGCACTGGAAAATGTCAAAGATACATTGAAAGAATTGGTGATGCTACCTCTACAAAGGCCAGAATTATTTTGTAAAGGGCAGCTGACAAAGGTTTTTTTGGATTAAATTTTGCTTTCCTATCTAAAATTATGTTAATTTTCTCCGATGGCAAGATTGTTTGCATCGCTTAATCAATTACTTTTGGCAGCCTTGCAAAGGAATACTGCTCTTTGGACCACCTGGTACGGGTAAAACAATGCTTGCTAAAGCTGTTGCCACAGAGGCTGGTGCTAACTTTATCAATATATCAATGTCAAGTATCACTTCCAAGGTACTCCCTCCCCCGGATGGCCATTAAAAGAACATTTCCCCCCTTTTTCTGTTGACTTCTATTTTTCTATGGACTTAATCTTTTCTTCTCCCCACCCTCCTGGGGGGCTTATTATACAGTGGTTTGGTGAAGGAGAGAAATATGTGAAAGCAGTGTTCTCACTTGCTAGTAAAATCGCCCCTAGCGTTGTTTTCGTTGATGAGGTGAGTAGATTAAACATTGCATTTGCTAAAAATTTCATAATTAGCCGTGATTAACTTCTTTAGATATGTCTCGCAATTATCAATTTGGCATGTACTTTTCTTCGCCTTCTTGGGTAGCTGGTGGTGGGTTTCTTTCTTTGTCAGAGTAAAGGAAAGGAGGTCATTCCAGTTTTCACTTTGGTGTGAAAGCTACCTCACCACCTAGTCCAATGTTGGTTTACCGGCGGATGTCCAGTCCTGCAAGCTTCACGCTCCAATTATCGGGTCTTGGGGGTGGGGTGTGCGTGTGAGAATCCCACTTTGGCTAGCTTGTGAGCATATTTACAACTTATAGGACTTGGGCAATCCTCCCCCTCTTTAGGTACCTTATGGGGGTTGAGTTTTAGGCCCAATCCAATTTTTCATCAACTATATCATTTTATAAAATTGTAATTTATCTTCACAGGAATTATAATTGTTACTGGTTCTCTCTATCATTTTCTGTTTCTGTCAGTCTTTTATTTTTAAGTTGTTTATTCTTGTACTGGTAACAGGAACATAACTTATTTATGCCTTGTTATAGGTTGATAGCATGTTAGGAAGGCGGGAAAATCCTGGAGAACATGAAGCAATGCGCAAAATGAAGAACGAGTTCATGGTAAATTGGGACGGTCTTAGAACAAAAGACAAGGAACGAGTATTGGTGCTTGCTGCAACAAACAGACCTTTTGATCTCGATGAGGCTGTTATAAGGAGGCTTCCCAGAAGGTAAACTTTTCCCTCACTGTAAGATTTTCTATACTTTGTATTTGTTAATGATATTTTTGATAATGATCTTCTCATCTCCTTAATCTCTTACGGTTCAGGTTGATGGTCAACTTGCCGGATGCTTCCAACAGGGAAAAGATCCTAAGAGTAGTATTGGCTAAGGAAGAATTAGGTCCTACTGTTGATCTTGAAGCAATTGCTAATATGACTGAAGGGTATTCAGGAAGCGACTTAAAGGTTTGTCTTTAAATTTTACCTTATGATTCTTGGTTTTCGAAACTTTAGGTCGATTGCAGACTACTAGTGATACCTTTACTGCTGACCTCCTAAAGATTTGTCTTCGAGTTTTGTCTTAAAGGCGACTTGAATGATATGACCGAATTTTGTCCATCTCTTCAATATTGACAATATAAATCTAAGCAGACACCGATCATGTTCTACCATGAATTCTGGTTTCTTTATCCTTTAAGCTGCTTAACCTTTCTGGACTTCCTCTTTCAGAATCTTTGTGTGACAGCTGCACATTGTCCCATAAGAGAAATTCTAGAGAAAGAGAAGAAGGTTAGTACATCCATCTTATCTGGCTAAAAGATGTTGATTCCAACTTTGTTCTCTTTTTTTTTTCTCTTTCTATTCGTTAAATTAAGTTTTGATGTTAGCTAACCAGACCGTGTAAGATGATTTATTCCATATCTTGTTTTTTTAGTATTTGTGTTTATCATCATCCAAACTATCAATATTTTCTTTATAAAATTTTGGAATTGCATGATTCTGTAGGAGAAATCCACGGCAGTGGCGGAGAACAGACCTTTGCCTGCATTGTCTAGCAGCGCTGATATTCGTCCGTTGAGCATGGATGATTTCAAATTTGCACATGAACAGGTATTTGTTCTTTTTTGCATCTCCAGTAAACGCGTGTTGCTCTTTGTATCTATGCACTTTTTTCTCCACTCCTCTCTCTATGTATATGGTACCGCAATGACATTGCAATATTTTTTAGTACCTTGGTGAGGTTAAAGTTTGGTCTATGATTTCAAAGAAGATTGGATCAGGAACTAGTTTGTTAATGTGTATCAACAATTTTTTATTCGTCTTTGTGGAGTTTATATTCTTAAACTTTGATCTATTTCCTATACCTCAATGCCAATTGCCAGGTATGTGCTAGTGTGTCATCAGAGTCGTCAAATATGAATGAGCTTCTGCAATGGAATGATTTATACGGAGAAGGTGGATCAAGGAAGAAGAAATCGCTTAGCTACTTCATGTAGAGTATCACAATTGTATAGCACACCTTCTTTTGTGTCCGTTCTCACAGTTAAGTAGAGATGGTATATGGACCTTTGTTGGTGGAGGAGAATCCTCCGTTAAGGTTCCTCCTGCAAGACATTTTTCGCCCTCTGAACTCCCCTCCCCTCTGTGTATCAGTCTCGGTTGAAGAGGGATATTTTCTCAAGAATTTAGATAATCTTCAAGGTCCCCTGTATCTTTGATTAGGAGTTATTAATTTAATAAGCTTTATTTTTTCATTTTTTTTGGGATGTCTCCCTGTTCATACCTTCTGTAGAAACTGATTGGAGAATTTTCAAGATATATGTTTTTTTTTTCCCTAGAGTAGAATCTTACAAGTTTTCTAGACTTTGGTGGAACTTGATGAGCCAAAAGAAACTTGGAAAATTGCAGAAACATTTTGGCTCTTTTTTTCCTGTATTCAATTTTCCAAAACTTGGAAAATAGTAAATTACTTTTTTAGATAGTGTTCTATATTATGTATACAGATTATTTTTTCACTGCTATTGCAAGGACATTTTGTTATGTTGACCACCACTGCCGGGCCGCCTTTCAATAGTTTTGGATGGGATCGGATCGAGTATGGTTTGTAATAGCTATTATTTTTTAGTTTGGAAATTTCTATCTTAATTTAAAAAGCAAATTATTTGAGAGAGAAGATACAAAATCAAAAGGAAATTTGCATAATAATGGTGAACAACTATCAAAGGTTCTTTAGCCCAGTGAGGAAAGGGTCTACCAACGATTATGAGGTCGTGAGTTCGATATTTTCCTTGTACATAGGGTAAGTTTTAATTCTCTTTTTCTGGGGCTCTCTTCTCCTCTTATGAGGTGTTCTCTCTCCCTTTATGGAGCAATTGTCCAGTCGGGTTTCAAAAAAAAAAATGGTGAACAAATGCACCCTCCTATTATAAAATATTAGAATTTAATATAAATTAAATCGTTAATTTGTATATACTGCTCACCAATAGTCATCAGTGTGACGTGGCATTCTACTTGGAGAACTGGAAGTGTCTGAGCCGGCAGAAACCATTGCACAATTTTGTCATGCTCGGCATTCATCCTCTGTGAGGGCAAAAAATCCTCTGTCCCCATTTGTGTGTGTCCTTATGTCCCCAACCAATCACAATTCACCATGTGTATATATAATTGAAACAAATATTTATATAGTAAATTCTGATTGGTTGGGGACACAGGGACACACACAAATGGGGACAGAGGATTTTCACCCCTCTGTGAGGGAGGAGAATGATTCGGTCACCACATAAGCTTCCTTTTGTAGTGAGTCATTCTTTAATTTTTTTTATTCTTTTTAAGTTGCTTACTGAGGAGTCAACCAATCCAGTTGAAGCGACTAAGCGGAAAGCCTAATCGGCGTATGAGACATCTTTGTATTGTCAGCGTATCATATCTCCTCTCTACCTGACTAGAACATTTCTTTAGCCGTTTCACCTAGTCAGAATTTTTTTTGTTGGTTATATTATAGTCCACACAGGCAGTCACGGAGGCATAAATTTATCATAGGGGCGAATTTCTTACTGAAATTTTTTAGGGAGGGGGAGGGGTAAATACAATATTTATAAGAAAATATCACAATTTTTTTTTCCTATAGAAAATTCGTCGTTTCTGAAAATTTTGAGGGCTGTAGTCCCCTCCTGCCCTCATGAAGTTACGCCAGTGCACACAGGATTGCGATATCATTACTTTATGTTCTATTTTTATCTTGAAAGATTTGGAAAAAGAGAACATGTTTTTCCCCTTCCTTCTCACAATTGATACGGGATATGCTTTTTTCACATTTCGAATTCTATAAAAATACTCCAAACATTACGTTATACCTTTGTCAATACTATCAAAATCGTCAAGAAGGCTGTAGTTTAGTGGAGCTCCCCTTCGCTCACGATTGAGAGGTCATGAGTTCCCCACAGCGCCCAAACTACTAACCCACTCCGATCCTAACCCTAAAAAAATAGAAAAGAAAAAAAGTAATATCAAAATCTAATATGACATTTTAGATTCCATAACTACCATGGACGATGTTAGTGATAAATCTCATACATGTTTTTAATGTAGATAAAATATGAAATAAAAGAGAGGAAGATATGGTAAACGAAGAAGCTTTGAGTTAATAACCGATCTCCCTCCCTCCCTCAATCACTCTCTCTCTCTCTCTCTCTCTCTCTACATATATATAATACTTATTTAATTATACAACCAGTGTTTGTTGTCTAAAAAATTCAATCTTTGTCTTGGGATCGAACGGAACGGAAAATTGAATCTGAAGAGAAGAGAAGATGGTTGAAACCAGACGAAGTTCTTCTTCTTCCAAACGCCCTCTTCCGTCTCCTTCGTCTTCCATCCCTGGTACCAAACGATCCAAGGTTAGGGTTAGGGTTTATTCTGATTAAAGTTTTTTTTTTTCTCGTATTTATTCTGATTTTGGCTGGTTTATTGGTAGGCGGCGGAGACATCATCATCTACTAATGATGCGTCGCAGGAGACTGGGAAGAAATCCGGGCGGGAATCTTCTGACCAGCAGGAGGTTCGGTCCGTTGATCAGGTGGCCGATGCTAGTAATTTGAAGCTGTCTGATGCGGAGAAATTGCCGGAGGGTCAAGTCGAGGGTAAGTCTTTGTTATTGCATGTGAATGTTTTGTATCCAAAAGCCTGTTATTTTTTGCAAATTTTGTTTGAATTTTAGTAGCGGATTCAGTCACTGATGCAGAGAAAGCCAAGTCCACTGGCGCTGTATTGAATAGGGGCAAGAAACGGCAGTTGAAATCTAATGCTGGGATTGCCTGGGGTAGGCTTATCTCTCAGTGCTCCCAGGTAAAGCTTGTACCTTTTTTTTTAGTATTATTGTTATTTGGGTGTTTTTTTTTTTTTTTTTTAAACTTTTCTTTGGTAGTGAAATCTCAAAAAAAAAAAAAAGATCAAAATTTTTGGAAACTTTTACCATTGTTTTACCTAATTCAATGAATCAGGAATAATATTGGGAGGGCAGATATGTTGCTTTGAGGTTTTAAGACTTCTAAGTATTGCTACCTTACTTAAATTTTACCCTTTTCGTTTCTCACAGTGGTCGAAATAGTTAGTTTAACTGCCTTGGACGAAATTCTCTAAGCTAAAGATATATAATGCACTTCAGTAGATTGTTTCAGTGTATTAGAAATGTTATCAATTTATACTTGAGAGCATAAGTCTTGTAGATGCTTCAACTTTTGATAATGTACCCAAAAAAGTAAGTTTTAGCAGTGTTGTCTCTTGAATGATGTTTTAGCATTAAATAGGATTGAATCATGGGTTCCATGCAATCAAGGATCACATCCGAAAATAAGCGTACATACTGGATTTTGGTTGTTGAAGATACACACTAGCTCTATCCCAGTTGTACCTTGAGAATTTTGCATAACGTTTCTTGTATATCATTTTTCTATTAGTTTCTTCAGCTATACAAGTTTGCCTTGAGATTTGCTAGAACTTTAAATGTTTGCTTGTCATTCTTGTTCTGGTTCCCCCTGTTAAAGGATTGTTGAATTGATGATGACTATCTTCCTAGCTATATCTAGGGGTAATATTAGTAAGGATGCGTATCGCCAAACCATGGTTTAATACAATGCTGCTACAGGAAAGCTGCTTAGATTTATGGGAATAAGGATGAGGCTCTGTTTCAAAAATTTGATTGCTTCCATTGTATGAACTTATAGAGTTTTAAGGAAGAAGTAACAAAATTTACTTGTTCTGACTAACTGGTCAGTATTGGGCCTATTGGCTAACATAGTGAGCTGGTGAGGAGATCTAATAGTGGGTCTAAACATATCATTTATTAAAGAAAGGCATCAGTGAAAATAAGGAAGAAGAAGGTGGGGGAAAATTCTTGCAAATGAAAGAATTAGAATCTAGCTTCTAAAAGTGAGGAAAAATTTAAACAATGTTCCCAAGTTTTTGAAACAGCTAACATATGAGAAAAATGAGTGGCTATTCCGAGTATGTGGTTGGATATTGAAGATCTCGAATGTTGAGATGATGTGGCCTTGAGACATCTTCATACTAAAGTCCTGGACAACTTTAACTACTTGCTTCTTATGATGACAAAAGACGAAGAAAATATGTAGCATGCATTCTGTTTTAGCAATACTCATTTCAAAACGAAATCAAAACCCCAGAAGTCTACTCATAAGCTTTAGCCGCAGTTTGTACTAGCTGGTTTCTTATGATTTCTTTAATTTTTTCTGTGTTGTCTTTTCCGCTTCTCTGAACAGAATCCTCATGTTCTTATGAAATGCCCTGATATTCACTGTGGGCCAAGCTCAGTGCGACTTGTTGATTGCAGATCCATCCATTAGTAAATCTCTTTGCAGGCTGAAGCACGAGTCGGAGGTAAGGAGTAAATATATTAGGCTTTGTATTGTATATCCTACCCACCATGAATTTGTATTCTCGTTACGATTTGCAGATGTATCATGTGCTTATTTATTTTATTTATTCTATAACCATGCCTAGAGAGGATCTCCCAGCACACTACTTGAGATTACTGGGAAAAAAGGTTCTGTCCAAGTAAATGGAAAGTCTTACCCAAAGAATTCTACTGTGCCACTAAACGGAGGTGATGAGGTGGTCTTCAGCTCTTCTGGTAAACATGCATATGTATCCTTCTACTGACATTCCTTCATTACGTTTATGTGTGGTCAGGGAAAAGTGTTGAAAGATATGTATTTGTTGGTTTACTCCTTATTTTTGCATGTCAAGCATGCCTATTAGATTAAAGTAGTCAAGAAATTAAATAACTGACGTGAAGAAAATTTGGGATATAAACATACATTCTCTGAAGCCTTTATGAATAACAGACATGCAACCAACGTCCATTAGTTCTATTGATTTAAGGTATAATTGTAGCAGTAGCCTTACATATTTTTCGTCTAGTGATGCAATTTTTGGTCAATCATGGAAATATTGAGGTCCCATTCCTCTTCTTTTTGCCTTTTTGTTTTTGGTTGGGTCGGAAAGGTTGTGTTTCCTTTTAAATAGATATGTCATCTATGCATTTTTCTTTTTCTATGTTCTTTATTTGCCATTATTTGGAAGAAAGACATGTTTCCTTGATTCATTATTAGATTTTTCAACAACTTTGCAATGGGACTACATCTGCTTCAGCCATTCAACCTTCAATAGGCATACTAGAATCTCATGCTGGACCAATCAAAGGATTGCATTATGAGGCAAGGTCCGGGGATTCCTCTGCTGTTGCAGTGGCATCAACCCCAGCAGTTTTATCTAATCTCCAGAAAGAGGTATCTGTTCTTCCTCCATCGCCTGGAAATGATGATGATGTGCCAAAAGGTTCTGAAATGCCCAAACTTCCTTCTACTTGTGGAGTGTCAAATAATGATGTTGATGACACAGAAATGAAGGCCTCTCCTGATCATAATGATGGGCTGGGTGCGGTTGAGAAAACCAGTGCTCCATCTCCTAATGCTCTCAGTGAAAACTTAAATTTTGATAGTGTTAGAGCGGAATCTGTTGATCCGGAAGTTGGGAAGTTAGGGGCATCCACTCATGAACTAAGGCCATTCCTGAAAGTGCTTGCTGGATCAGCTGCTTCTGAGTTTGATTTAAGTGATAGAATTTCTAAGATTCTTGATGAGCAGAGGGAAATTAGAGAAATACTCAAGGATTTTGATACTCCAGTTTTGGCTTCAAATTCAACCAGGCGGAAAGCGTTCAAAGATGTTTTACAGCAAGGTTTACTTGCTCCCGACAACATTGATGTCTCGTTTGAGAATTTTCCTTACTATTTGAGGTGATAACATCGATCTCATTGCTTGGAAACTAATGATTGTCTTACCTTGGATTCTATTTCTGGTTCTGATGTTATGATATAGTGCATGTGTATTTATTCACTAGAAAAAGTTTGGAACATTTTCGCATAGTATCTTGTTATTTTGCGTGGAAAATGTACTTTTAGACCCTTAAAATTATGACTACTCTCTGTGGTCCTTGCTCTTTGTAATTAGACATATTTGACACACTTGCAAGATCTGAAGAAGATACAATCCAATAGTATGGAAGATAAGATTGTATTTTCCAAGGAAATGATTTACCTTCAGAGTGCGAAATTTGTCAAATGTACTCCATCCAGGGTATCACTTAATCACAGTAAAGATCCAGTGCGGAACGCTCAAAAATCCGCACGTGCGGGACACAATGAGAGCCATTGATTTCATTTTTTAAATGGATCAATGGCTATGATTTAAAAGAGGAGAGAGAAAAGTTAAAAGGGTACATATGTAATTTTATTAGAGGAGAGAGAAAAGTTGCGGCTGAAAAGTCAAAAAGGAGGAGAGAGAAAAATTGCGGCTGAAGGTACATTTCTACAAGAACACCTGTTCATGTTGGGTGAACACCTGTTCTTGTTCGGTGAACACATGTTCTTATTTGGTGAACACCTGTTCATGTTCGGTGAACACATGTTCATGTTCGGTGAACACATGTTCATGCTCTGTGAACACATTTTCTTGATGAGTGAACACATGTTTTTTATGAGTGAACACATGTTCATGTTCGGTGAACACATGTTCATGTTCGGTGAACAGATGTTCTCATTCTGTGAACACATGTTCATTCCGTGAACACATGTTCTTGATGAGAGAGAAAAGTTGCGGCTGGAAAAAAAGAGTCCTTAAATACCCTTACTTTGAAACAACCGTTGGATGAATCCAACGGCCCTCAGCTTGTCCCGCACCAGTCCGCACCAAAACAATCCGCATAGGAGCCAAGGTCACTTAATCAGGGAACTAGTAACATGTCTAACTGAAAAGGTAAGGTCCAGAGTGGGACAATTTTGGAAGTCTAAGTGGCTAAAAATTGCATTTGCCGTTTTCTATATCCTGCTAAAACAATAGCATCTCTAACTTGAATGATCATCTGGCTTATCTTCCGCGATCGAATCAAAGGGAGAGCACTAAATTTGGAGCATCAAGGACACAAACACATATCCTTATTGTTTCCTGGTGTACTTTGATGCTATCAGTGCTTTTCATTGTGAATCTCTGGTGCTGCTTTATGTTTAAGACTTTTATCAGAGTTGGTTATGTTATATTTAAGACACCAGTTGTTCTTTCCCTTCCTACTCCGGTCTTTCTGAGGGGCTGGAGGTCTTTTGCATTTTACTTTGTTCCTGGGTCTTTTTCATTGTCTGTGGAGTTTGTGTTGATAATTTGTGCTTGGTATAACAGTGAGACCACAAAAAATGTTCTGATTGCTTCAACATACATGCCTTTGAAGTGTAATAATTTCCCCAAGTACACCTCAGATCTCCCAACTGTATGCCCAAGAATTTTAATGTGTGGTCCTACAGGTAGTTGCTCCTCTTCATCTTGAGTTGTCAAATTTGTGCAACTTCCTTGTTTTTTTTTGAATTTTGTTTCCCTTTTTTTTCCTTAATTTTTTCTTTTATTTTTTAAACAATTGCAGGGTCAGATATATATCAAGAGATGTTAACTAAGGCCCTTGCAAAACATTTTGGTGCCAAACTTCTTATTGTGGATTCTCTTCTGTTGCCTGGTCCTGGTGTAAGATTCCTGTATGAGCCCATGTGTTTTCTCCTATGCTATTATGTTACTCGATATAAATATTATGTCATGTTTTTATCCAGGGATCGACAGGGAAGGAAGTTGATCCTGTAAAAGAGAACTTAAAGCCTGACAGAGCAAGTGTGTTTGCTAAACGCGCTGCACATGCAGCTGCTTCACATCTTAAGAAATCAGCTGTGACTGCTGAGGCTGAAATACCAGGGGGCTCTGCCTTAAGCTCTCAGGTGCAGCCTAAGCAGGAGGCATCTACTGCATCCTCAAAAACCTATACTTTCAAGAAAGGTATCTAAAGATGTAGGATATTTTGTGCATATTCGTATTTGTTAGCGCGCGCCACCCCCTTCCCCCCTTTTCCTTTTCCCCTTCAATGTGAATGTTTATTAGATTTTTGAATAATGATCCAGTTTTTCTTTGTTTCAGACCATAATGACCTTCATATAATTTTGTAGGTGACAAAGTTAGGTACATGGGTTCTTTGCAGTCAGGTTTTTCTCCGGTGCAAGCTCCTTTGAGGTAGATGCCATAGCAATCTGAGTTAACCTCTTTTCTGATTATGTTCGTAGAAATATATTCTACGAGCCTCCACTTTGCTTTGTGGTTCTGAACTTTTTGTATATTGTCTTGGCATTACATGCACTGTGGTTTTGGCTTTTACTGTGACTGAGTCTTGAAGTAGGATTTAACAATGTTCTGTGGGCTTAGGATGTAGTTTTGTCAAAGTTTCTTCTAGATCTGGTTTTGAGCCTCAAGGCTGTCATAGGCGGCGCTTTGATATTTAATTACAAGATCCCTTATTCAAATTATACCTTCAAATTATTTTCTCATTCCCATGGCTTCATTAATTCTCTTGGCCGTTCGAGTACCTTCCGTTTATCCTTCATATGTTAAGCTAACATACCTGCATTATTTAAGAAGTGGATGTCACCCTTCTTTTTTCTTAGCATAGTGAGCAAGATAAAACATGACCATTAAGTACTCGATCGATTCAAAATAGATTTACCGAGGATCTACTTGATTGGTTTCTGGTATTGAATTGTGTATGTACCCCTTTTTTCATGTTAAGACTGTATTGTGATTGAATTGATGACAGTATGATATTACATGCCGACTCTGAAAATTGTCTTTGGCAGCCTATGAAGGTAGAGATACTGTTGCCATAGAGTGAAAACCCTCTAGTTTTCATATTGCATAGAGACCCCGCTTGCGTGTATTTTACATAGATATATTTCCTGTTTCTAGATATATGGTTATCGATATATCTGTTATGTGCTCATACTTTGATATCTTGGAATATGAACCGAATAATTCCACAAAAGACGGTGTTGCTAACCTAGATGTGATTTTTTTTTTTTAGCTCTATGCTTTTCTCTTTTCCATGTAGCTGGCTCCAATTACCTTGGTCTAAGGCTTGGTTGTTGTTTGTTATTATTGTTCTTGTTGTATGCTGTTCTTGCTTCTGTGAGCTAAATGTTGTGCAGTAGTTCTGGACTCCATGTATGTTATTGTTTTAACCATTGATGAAGGCCTTTCTGTTTATTCAAGATGCTACAGTTGTGTACCCATCTATCTTATTGTAGGGGCCCCGCTTACGGCTACAGAGGCAAAGTAGTTCTCGTGTTTGAGGACAATGGTGCTTCCAAAATTGGTGTAAGATTTGATCGGTCAATTCCAGATGGAAATGACCTTGGCGGCCTCTGTGAGGAGGATCATGGTTTCTTTGTTGCTGGTAATGTTTTTACAATTGTTTTTCCACTCTCTCTTTCGGCCACAAAGTGTCCATTAAAAACCTTGTTTTTGGTGAGTCGGTGACAACTTGCTCATTTGCAGCTGATTCCCTCCGCCTCGATAGTTCCTCTGATGATATTGATAAGCTTATTATTAATGAACTCTTTGAGGTATTATACTTGATGCTAACTTCAATTTTTTCTTCTGAAGATTGTGTCCCTGTGTATCATACTTATATGTTCATCCTAATTGTAAATGTGGACCACTGTAAACTTGTAGGTTGCTGCAAAAGAGAGTAAAAGCAGTCCATTGATTATATTTGTCAAAGATATTGAGAAGTCCATGACATCCATTTCAGACACATATTCGATCTTTAAGAGTAAGCTTGAAAATTTGTCAAAGAATGTCGCCGTTATAGCTTCCCATATCCAACCAGACAGTCGAAAGGAGAAAGTAAGCAGAACTGTAGTTTTAGTTGACTGTTTGTTTAATTTAAACTCGGATTGGTGACAAAAATACCCCTTCATAATAGACTCGTTTAATTATACCCCCTAATATTTGAAAGTCCCCTAAGATACCCCTTTGTCTAGAAACTAACAGACAACTAGATTTGATAGTTTTGCAGGGCCTCAGGGTGCAACATTGTCTCTAAACAAGACAAGAAAAAAGTTTAACTATTAGATAGGGTATTTGATGCAATTAGTTTCTGGGCATTTTCCCTCTACCTTCTATTTCTAATTTATTTACTATAATTTAACATATAAAATATTTTCCTTGGTTTAGAAAGGTTATCTCCAAAGAGAAACTCTTTATACCCAAATGAAACTAGAAAGTCTTTAGAGTTGTCAGGAGATGATTCTTTTATTAAAAATCATAAAAATCAATTCCTTTCTTCTTTTGAAATTCTTTCTTCTCCTTCCCCACAAAACTAACACAAGAAAGCAGATTTTTGGCATCTTTTAGGCTGTTGAAAGTACTCGGTGATTGCTGTTAATTCTCTTCGCATGGCTACACCATTTAATTATCCTTATATTTTCTTATCATCTCATCATCTTAATGTTTCTCCGACTTCAACTGCTCCCACTGATCAATATCATTACATTCTAAGATTCTCTGGTATCTTCTTCAAGGTCATCACCAAACTGCAAAGTATTATCCTCGATATTCTGCTATTCACCATATCCAGATTCCAGTCATTCTGGTTGCCACAAGAACTGTGGGTCAGCAAGGATTCATTCAAATCATCATAAATAAAATCTGTCTTGTTCTGGAATCCTCTTGAGCCTCCAATGCTGGGAAATCAACCCTGGAATTGAAAGCAAATCGTCCACTGAATCAGGGAGGGGATTATACTAGGAGCTTGGACTGCTTTTTTCCTCAATCGTTCTGGACTTGCGTCGAGGGCTTTGGAAAAAAGTGTCGTTGAAGGTTTCTGAAGTGGAGACTACTTAGCCACTTCTATTTTCTGCGTTTGTGCCCTTATCAAAAGGTTAAACCTGGTCGTCTGTTAGATTTTAGACGGACGGGTATATTTGGTGACTTTCAAGCACTGCGAGGGTATGATCGCATGTTTTTTAAATGGAGGGTATAACTGCTAAAGTTGAAGGGCATTTTTGTCATTCGCCATTTAAACTATTATCTGTTTGTTTGATCCTGAAGTTGTGTATAATTTCCAGTCCCACGCTGGCGGGCTTCTTTTCACAAAGTTTGGAGGCAATCAAACAGCATTACTTGACCTTGCGTTCCCAGTAAGTCAATTATGTTTTTGGCATTCTTTCTGATTTTTATTCCCTCTTTACCATGCTGGGACACAGATTCTCTTCTGTAGAAATTGGTGTGGAAATACTTGTGCCGAGTGTTGGCAAATTCTTGCATTTAGATGTTTGGCATTTTTTGCACCCGCTTTCAAGCGACAGTATTTCTGTTGAATGTTGCTCTTTGGACATATGAGATGATGTACTTAGAATAATTGAGCTGCCCTTCCGTCTCACCTCCGAATCTTTTGTTGACATAAAGAGTGTAAGTTTGCTGCCCCATGTGCGGAAGCCAACTCTTTTACTGATACGACTAATGCCAGTATTTTGTTAGCGGGAGAATGATCTTCCTGCTGCAGGCTTATATCTCATCCCTTCATATATAGTTGTTCCTGGAATTGGAGGTAAGTGCTTCAGGGCTAGACTACTCTCCAACTCCAAGAAATCTTAGAAAAAGTTATCTTGGAGTAGAGAAAAATCTTAATATGCTCAGGAAGGATCAAATTGCCATTTGCCTAGAGAGTTCAAGCATGGCCTCTTGTTCCTATGCACATATACACTAGAGGCTCAGCGGCAAATCTCTTGTTTGGTTTCTCTTCCAGGATAACTTTGGTAGATTGCATGATAGAAGCAAAGAAACCCCAAAGACAATAAAACAGCTTACTCGCCTTTTCCCAAACAAAGTGGGCATACAGATGCCTCAGGTAATCTTTATTAGCAGTGTTAGATGTGATATTTGTTATTCGTATAATAAAGGCATTGGAGTTTATTTTATTTGATCTAATTGTGGCAGGATGAAGCATTGTTGTCTGATTGGAAGCAACATTTGGACCGTGACATTGAGACATTGAAGTCACAGTCAAACATCGTTAGCATCCGCTCAGTATGTGTTATTTTGTCTATTACTCATTTTGTTCCCATTCTTTGCTGTCTTTTAAGTAATTGCTTCATCTGTCAGAATCCGAACTTTTTGGAGTTCAGAAAGTTCCTATGTTTTTTTTATTATCAATGTATCCCTCTCTCTCTCTCTCTCTCACACACACACACACACACACACACACACACACACACACAATGATTTTAAACTCAACTTTACTTGTATTTTCAGGTCCTAACTAGAGTTGGACTTGAGTGCCCAGACCTTGAAGAATTGTGCATTAAAGATCAAGCATTGACAAGTGAAAGTAAGTAGCTTCTCCTAGAACTTGATATGTCTGGTACTAATATGATTCGTGGTAGTTGACTTGAGTGTGATGCTTACGGATTTCTTTTGCTGCTGGTAATAGATGTTGAAAAGATTATTGGTTGGGCTTTGAGTTATCACTTTATGCAATCTTCTGAAGCTTCTCATAAAGGTGCTAAACTAGCAATTTCTAGTGGAAGGTAGGTAATTTCTACATCAGTTACGTTAGTTTTAGTCCTGAATCAAGTTGTTCAATGCTGTTTGTCTTGGCTAAATTTTCAGTATTCGGTATGGCCTCGACATTTTTCTGGGCATGCAGAATGAAACAAAGAGTTTGAAGAAATATCTCAAGGTTGAGTTATTCGTATTCTCTTAAATTCCAAATCGATTCACTTTTACGAAATGTATCATTTGTTTAACATCTTATAGTTTGCAGGATGTTGTTACGGAGAATGAATTTGAAAAGAGACTCCTTGGTGAAGTTATTCCCCCCAGTGATATTGGAGTTACTTTTGATGACATTGGAGCACTAGAAAATGTGAAGGATACATTGAAAGAATTGGTGATGCTACCTCTTCAGAGGCCAGAATTGTTCTGCAAGGGACAGTTGACAAAGGTTTACGCACTAGATTTGCCTGCCTTTTTAGAATTGTATTTCATTCACTGTATAGGCATGTTTGCATTACTAAATATGGTGCTCCTGGCAGCCTTGCAAGGGAATATTGCTCTTTGGACCTCCAGGTACTGGTAAGACAATGCTTGCTAAAGCTGTTGCCACAGAAGCTGGTGCCAACTTTATTAACATATCAATGTCAAGCATCACTTCTAAGGTAATTTTCCATTTTATCTGTTGATTTATTCATATATTTGGTTCTTTTTCTAAAGCTATTGCCAGGGCCTTGCGAAGAAATGCTCCTTTGTTGATTCCAACATTTTTGTTTTTCTCCCACTTATAGTGGTTTGGTGAAGGAGAAAAGTATGTTAAAGCCGTCTTCACACTTGCAAGTAAAATTTCTCCTAGCGTTATTTTTGTTGATGAGGTTAGTACTATTCTTGCCCCCCCCCCTCCCCTTCTTCTCTCCTTTCAGTCTCCCTTTCACTGGTACATAAAATGATAATTTGTGTGTGTAGGTTGACAGCATGTTAGGAAGACGGGAAAATCCTGGAGAACATGAGGCAATGCGCAAGATGAAAAATGAGTTCATGGTGAACTGGGATGGTCTGAGGACAAAAGACAAGGAGCGGGTCTTGGTGCTAGCTGCAACCAATAGACCTTTCGACCTTGATGAGGCTGTTATTAGGAGGCTACCCCGAAGGTTAAATTTTCCCCTCAAGACTTACATTGTTCCTTCTTTATCTACTGGTTGAAATTGGATTCCCCTTATTGCTGAATCTTCTTTTCGTTTCTTTCCCTCTTTTATGGATTCAGGTTGATGGTAAACCTACCTGATGCTCCAAACAGAGCAAAAATTCTTAAAGTAATATTGGCAAAGGAAGAATTGGGTCCTAATGTTGATCTAGAAGCAATTGCGAATATGACTGACGGGTATTCCGGAAGTGATTTAAAGGTTTGAACGTTTTCAAAGCCATCATTCTTGAGTTTCCTACTTTTAGATCTACTTCGTATATTTTTTTTTTTGGGTGCATAAAAAGCAATGGATTTTGGTCTTTTCGAAATAGTTGATGGTTAAATAAAGAAACCCTTTCTCCAAACAGTCAAATCAGGTTTTATAAAACCATTTCATCAGATCTAACATACAGCCTTTAAAAAACAAAAACAAAAAACACTAACATACAAAATATCTACCTGCATGAAATTACGAAAGAACATCCATCTGGTACAAACTTCTCCTTCTCCTTCTAATCTCAATTTCTGCAAAGTAAAGCTTGTGTTTGCCTATCCTCGGAGAACTTGGGAGGTTGATCCTCATGGGTAGGATGACATTGACCCTTATCATGTTAGTTCTTGGGAAAACCAAAAACATCCTGTAGATGGTATTTCTCATGTTTGGAGGATTCCTGAAAACAGAAAACGCTGCTTTAAGTTTTATTTTCCTTTTCATTTTTTAGTGTGTTTAATTTTTATGTTATATTTTTTTTCCAGAATCTTTGCGTGACAGCTGCTCATTGTGCCATTAGGGAAATTTTGGAGAAAGAAAAGAAGGTGAGTGGGGTTCGCTTGCTGTGTATCTTTTCTTCTGTCTACTGGTTATAGTTCCCAATATTATTTTCCTAAAATTTGCAGATATATTTTTCTCCCTCCCTTCTGTTGTTGATATCCGTTGCCGTCTCCTTGCCTTGTTCACTTTATATTGTGGTTTTGGTGTTATTTGACCTTCTCAAATGAGATATTTACTTCATTTTGCAATATTAGGAATGATCATCAACGTGCTCTATATAATATATTGTTTCTGCAGTCTATCTTATTAAGTTGGAATTGCATGATTTTGTAGGAGAAAACCTTGGCAGTGGCCGAGAACAGACCATTACCTGCATTGCATAGCGGCGGAGATATTCGTCCCTTGAGCATGGATGATTTTAAATATGCCCACGAACAGGTTTGTGATATTTTATTTGTGATATTGGTGACCCATCATGGTTATATAACTTCTAGGTGGACATGCTTCTTCTTGAATGTTCTGTGGGATCATAATTGCAACTAATTATTCTATCTGTCTACTCATTTGCAAAGTTCTTTGAATAAAAATTATGTGTTTGGGTAGGCTATTGAAAAAGAACGGGAATATCTGGTTTGGTGTAATAATGCCGAGCAACCAAGTATTTTCGTGTAATAATGAGATTTTACTATATGGTTCTCGCCAAGTGCAGGTATGTGCTAGTGTATCATCAGAGTCTGCAAATATGAATGAACTTGTGCAATGGAACGAACTGTATGGAGAAGGTGGCTCAAGGAAGAAGAAATCGCTTAGCTACTTCATGTAGAGTACGAGAATTGTATAGCTTTCCTTTGATATATGATCCTTCTTTGTGTATCATACCAAGTTAAATGGATTTTTGGCTAGCAGTTGGGAAATCTTCGAGGTATCTCATAAGTTCATCTCATTTTCCTCCTAGTTCTCCTCTTTGCCTGTATATACGCTTTTTTTTTTTAATAGAATAAGCATCCTGTATTTATTTATTTTCCTCCCTATTTATACCCCCTCTGGAACGTGTATGGAGATCAATTGCAACATCGATCCAGCCACAGAAGACTGCAGAATGCTGAGATTGAAATAGAGTGGTTATTGTTCAATAGTAGTCAAATTTTATAGATTGGTTAGGTTAGGTTTTGTTGAGCTCCATGAGCAGAAACCATTGTACTATGAAAGAGACGAGCGAAAAAAAGAATGTTAGTTCAAAAATATTTCGTTCTTTGTATATTTTATTTATTTAACCAGATACATTAGCTTTGTTGTATTCTAATTTTAATTTACATTATAATGTCATTTAACATGTTTTTATGCTCTCTGCAAGACTAAACCAAGTTCGTCTTACTTTGCTTTTTGTATATACTGTCTTTGTTTTTTTAATGGGGGAAAGGACGAAAGACGTAACTCTCATATGTGTATGTGTAACAGTGGTTCCTTGACCTGATAGGTTTTAAATCGAATGATGTGAATGGGTGACAAACCAAGAGAAATTTTATGTTGGGTAGTGAATAAGTTTTAAACTTATATTCAGATCAATAAATGCATGACAAGTAGGATAAAAAGTCAATTATTTTTTTCGTGAATTGATATTTTTTTGTCAACGTGTGTTATACTTATTGGTTTAGATTTAAGTTTTAAATTTACTTACTAATCAAGATAAAACTACTCACAGAACCAGAGGGAGAGAGTTAACAGTACACAAATTTTATAGCGACTTTCACAATATTTTTAGTGATTAGAAAATGTGTTCCACATGGACTTTAAGTGTATTGCTGAAAGTATTTTTCGTGTGACGTTCGTTAATAGTTTACGTACCAACTTTCTCAAGCGGTTGGATTCTGCAGGTGAATCTATTCTGTTCCACCAAATTTGTCAAAATAAGGGTATAAATTGAGTTAAATCGTACTAAAAATTGCTGGAGGATTGAATCGTAAAGGATCGTCGATCTAGATCGTAAAATCGGACGATCCGGTGCGATTCAATCTTACCTTTTTTTTTTTTTTCTTTTTTAAAGGAAGATTAATAGTGGTTATCCACTTCCCCTCGAGCATGACTTGAACTCCTGATATACCGGTTGGAAGTGAAGCGTCTAATAGCATGAGCTGCGCTTCGTTGTCGATTCAATCTTGCCTCTTTTCAACTGGGTCGGTAACGGGTTATCTCAAATAAAAAAATATCCACTTGTATTCAAGCCAGCATATCAACTGTCTCAAGTCTCAGACTCTCAGCTTCGTCGCTCATCATCGATGTGAGTGCAAGTGGAGATTACATGGAGGATAATAATAACGCATTGAATGGTTTGCTAGATTAGAACATTAGAAAGATAGACTTGTTATGAAATTTGTTGGAGTAAAAGATCTTGTGAAATTTTTTCCCGTTGAAGTATTGCTATATTTTTTTTTTTTTTTTGCTCAATTGCATATAAAATGATGTCTTATTGACATAAATTTATCATGAAATATTATTTTAATAGTTTTGTTAGATATTCCGATCCGTGATACGATCCTCGTATTTACCATTTTTTAAAACCCTTTCCGTTTCGAATCAAATTTGCGATTTTGACAACATTGTGATCCACTGTCTTCCTTTTTGTTGTTACAAAAATGATGAGGTGTGGGGTTGTCCAAAAAGTAACGTTTTTTTCTTTCCGTGAGCATCAGATAAAGCGGACCCCTTTTCTAATATTTCATGTTTCTACGCTGGTTAGGTTTATGGTTCGCTGTCGGTCACGGGATGGGATCAATCAACTTGTATTTTGTGTGGTGTATATGCACAATATTTTTAAATTATTGTATGAATTTATTTTGATGGTTGAGTTTTTTTTGTGGAGTCAGATATGAACACTTACTTTGCATGTGTAATATTATTTATAATTGTTCTGGAAAACAATTTTTTTTAGTTATTAAATAAAAATTAATAGTCGAATATGTGTTATGTAAGCAAAACAATACCTTTTCAATTCTAATCCGAATTAATAATTTTGATATTGATCAGGTATATTGGATATTGTATGTCAGAACTGATCACATTACATCATTATAAAATAAAATGATATATACTTTTGTAATCATGTGCTAATTATGAATTATAAAATTTATTCATATTAAAAAATTTCAATCCGAATTGGGAATCTATAAAAAGTGTGAATGTGTCCTTTTGATGCTTACCCGGTTCTATCTCCAAAGCTCCGTGGCTTAAAAGTCGACACACAAAAATGTTGTCATTTTGTGCATCATCTGTTCTTTACCTTTCTTAAACTGTCCTATCCTGATATAAAACAGGTGTTATTCACATCGAATTAAAGATTTACCAATTCTAAATGTTTATTTCATAATCATAAGTTACATAGTCAGTGGGGTTATGAGCCTGTCCAGGACCGTAAGGTCGTGGGTTCGATATCTCCCCATACATGGGGTATGCTTTAAATTTTCCTTTCTAAGATTCTCTCCTCCTCTTATGAGATGACTCTATCTTCCATTCAGTAGAATCGTCTACGTGGGGACTTCAAAAAAAAATTTATTTCATAATAAAAATTTATGATCAGTACTGTAAAACAAACATTTTTAACCGTCATCTAACAATTGATCCACTCCGGCTCTTATGCGGAACATGAAAAATTTTTGCACCGTGCGGAATAATCTGACCATCAGATGATACTTTTGAATGGTCTAGATTTGGAGAGAGATTTTTTTTTATTTTTTTATTTTTTAAATCCAGCCGCAACTTTTCTCTCTCAAAATCTGCGCAGTTAAAACTATAATTCAACGGCCCAAATTATTTCGTACGGTGTATGTATAATGAAAAACTACTCTATTCCGCACTGTCAGCCGAAGTCATAGTCAAAACCCACACTTTTTAATTGTTCCACCATTCTGTCAACGGAAATAGTTTAGGAGATTTAATTTTAAATTTCTTTTTTTCTCAGGATTACTTTTAATCCACTTTTTTGTTACATATTCAAACTTTTAATACGTTTGTCCAAAAAATGTCAATTCCACAATTTACATTTTAATCCTTAGTTAATTTATAATTAAAATCAACTGAAATTTTAAAGAAAAAAATTAAAAATTAAAAATTAAATTTTGAGTTTCTTATAATTAAAATTGAAAAAATAAGACTGACTCATAAAAAAATTATAAAAAAAAATTTGATTTTTTTATATATATTTTTATAATCATTTAACCTTGGTTATAAATAAGCGAATAATGAAAATAAAAATTGTTAAATTGAATAATTTTCTACAATAGTATAAAAATGTAACAGAGAGTATAAAATATCTGTTTAAAAATGTGTGCAACTGAGATAAATCTTCATAATTTTAGTTTGAGCATAGAAGAGTAGTTATAAAGTCAAACTTGGATTGGATGATTTGGAAATAATGCAAATTTATCGCAACTTTCCCACGAAAACCGGAACAAATATTGGCAAAGATCCATCACCCATCATCTTTCCCTCTCTCTCTTAGCTTCAGAGACGGCGCAAGTTAGTCAGTCAGTCAGCCATGGAAGAAGCTATGATCCATTCTTCAACCTTCCTCCTCCCAACAATATCTGCCGACAACAACAACAACCTCCTTCCTTCTCTATCGTATTCACTTGTCATTCTCAATCAACGTCTCCCTCGATTCACGCCTTTGCTCTGGAAGCACGGTAAATTAATTTTTTCTTCCATGTCAATTTCTGCTATTATTTATTTTGTGATTTATGACCGCGGTGGTTTTGCAATTTTTTTCGTGTAGAGCAGCACAACTTCGAATTTGCGCAGATGGTGGAGCTAATCGATTGCACGATGAATTGCCTCTGTTCTTTCCGGACGAAGATGTCCTTGCCGTTCGTAACAAGTATGCCAGATTTTTTTTTTTTAATTTCGGGATATTTTTAGATTTAATAGTAGTTGATATTGGATCAGCATCAAATTATTGAACTTGTGTTTCCATGATTGTCATGTTTGTTCTGAATGTATGGCTTAGGAAAGCAATTAATGGGAAAAAAATATCATCTGACTTTAGCAAAGCTTAATTTTAATCTTTTGAAAAATGGATTGGTTGGGGAAAAGAACATCAGTTTGTTAATGCTTTGTTTTTATTAGCTTTTATATTATAGTAGTTCTGTGATTATCTGGCTGCTTAGATACAGAGAAGGAAACCGGAAACAAAATCATGCTAAAATTACTTGCATTATTAGAATTAGCAAAGCAGTAAATCATACTAAAATTTGCAGTAAACCTTGATTCTGAAAGCAAGTTGAAACAAAATTTATTTAGATATACATTTGAATATTGTACTTTGTAGTTCTTCTTCCAGTCCTACTTTTCCTCATGGATGGAGGAGTTACGCACATGTTAGTTCCCTTTTGCAATTTCCTCTGTGTATCCCTTTGCAAACTTGATGTATATTAATTTTCTTAAGACAGTGTATGAAGTCCAGAGTTCCCCTAATGCACCACAGCTTCAACCTGCTGACTGAAACTCAGCATCTATCTCAGTCTTACTGTCAAAGTACTTTCCTGAAGACCTTGATGTTTCTGTTTGTCGTGAGATTCACAAGTCATTTCATTGTTGTGTCACATGTAGTCTTGAATTTCCTTATGTACTAGAATCTGTCTGTGTGCTTTGTTTGCATCATTAATGTGTTATCTTTGATGGAGCACTTGAGCTCTCAACCTTCCTCTTTATGGGTTTTCCCCAGGAAAATGAGATTGTCTACTGTGTTTATCTTTTCGAATGGTTGATGCTGAAAATATCTTATCGTGTCTTTCTCATATGGGAATCTGAATGATGATAGATACAAGCCAGATGCCATAAAGGGAGATATGGATTCGGTCAGAGATGATGTTCTACATTTCTATTCCAACCTGGTAAGAGGATGATTTGCCTTTTCATTTGGAAGTACTAAGCTTGTAAACATATAGCAAAATTGCCTCATATATGCTCAAGATTTAAGCATGAGCATTCATTTTATATCACTGGGGTGTTTCTTTTCCTCGTGTATATAAGTAAATATTTTCTAAATGTTCCATCACTCTCTCCATGTCAGCCTCTCTTTGAAGTAAGCACAGATATTAATCTTAGTTTATCGGGAAGATAAATGGTCGTCATCATAGCCAACGGTACCTCACCAGCACTCATAAATAAACAATCCGTGGTGCAGGGTGATGATATTGGAAAGAAAGGAGAATTGTCTAGGCTTGATAGAGAGCAGAATTTTGAATCCTAACCTAATAAACCTTCCCAAAAAGGATAAGGAAACAAGTATTTAATCCAAAGAATATAGGAAACAGATCAGGAAAGGAGCAACTATAGAAATAACTAAAGCAACAACAATGAAAACACCAAGTTAATCTTAAGATTCAATTTAGGCTACTTTCTTTTCCTGCACCATAACGCTTTAGTAACTTAGCCCAGGGTTGTGAAAGACCTCGACATGTTTTATGCTTTCTTTCTTCTTGATCATTGTGAACTTGGTTGTATGTCTCAAGGATCCAAACTGAGTATGTGGATTTGCTGAACCATTGCAGGGAACTGAGGTGGTAGATGCTTTTCATGATCAGGACACCACCGACTTGCATAAGTGTGTTGCCTATATTCATGATTTGACCAATATTGAAAAATCAAATGTAGGTATACTGTCTTGGTAACTTTTTCTGTGTATATCCATCGACATCTGTATTCATCTGTGTTATGTATTACTGCAGCTGTGCATACTTGTTCTGGGGGCGCTTGGTGGAAGATTTGACCATGAGATTGGGAATATCAATGTTCTATGTCGTTTTCCAACAACACGTATAATTCTTCTGAGTGATGATTGTCTCATCCAACTTCTTCCAAGTAGTTGTCATCATGAGATTCACATCCAACCCTCTGTTGAGGGACCTCATTGTGGACTAATTCCTATTGGCATGCCCTCTGGAAGTACTACAACAACTGGCCTCCGGTGGGATTTAAGTGAGTATTCTGTACTAACCTCATTCTATGTTGTTGTGCATTGTCGTGAAAGCAGTAGCAATGCTTATGATTTCTAATGCTCTTTGATGCTTGTCATGTGCATTGATGGATGTGCCTATCACATCGGATAAAAAAAGGCAGAATAGGGGATTGGGTTATGATTTTTGTTTTGATTTTCTCTATTGTAATTTGCATTTGCATCTTATTTAATTGCTTGTTGTGCCTCTCTTAAATTGCTATATTACCGATGTTCTACTGTTGATTTCTGAAGCTGATTCACTTGTATGAATGATGTCTATTCAGACAAAACAGAAATGAGATTTGGTGGTCTAGTCAGTACATCAAATATTGTGAAAGAAGACATCATCACCGTGCGTTCTGAATCTGATCTTCTTTGGACGATATCCATAAGAAAATGACATGTATGATGCACACTGCAGGCAGATGTCATGAATTTTGATGACCAACAAGCTCAAAATCTCCCACACTTCAAAGCAACATACTCTGAAGGCAACATTCATGGGAAGTTTTGTTATTCCCTTAAATTAGTTATTTCAGCATACACGAAGATCCGTTTTAGTTGGGGAAACGTTGTTGTTTCTATATAAATTAGTTATTCCAGTATACATGCATATCCGTTTTAGTTAGGGAAACGTTATTGTTTCTATTTTGTGTCATATGATAGAAAATGAAATTTGATAGGTTAACTTTATTGTACACAAATCTTCCATTCTTTACTTTGGAGTATGTGTTTATGTTCAACTTTTTGATCGCTTCATCCTGCCTCCAGTAACAGGTTAATAATAATAATAATGCATTTTCTTTTGTGTAATAGAAACTGCCTAAAGTCATATACAAACACAACAAACTTGTAAAAATTGGTGTCTCACCTATGAGCTTTGGAAGGAGACTTCATTTTGGTGGGTGGGGGGATTTTGTTCACACTCCTAATTGCTTTATTCACATCCCTCCTCATTTGTAAGTAACTATGGTCGAAAATACGATCGAATAAATAGTCATGTTCGAAAACACATGAAAATAGATGCGAACATATGAAAATAGATGGAAATATGGTCGTAACACACCGCCTGCCCAGGGACACGTGGATCACCCTTCTATCGTGCTCCCTCCCTACATGCAAATCAGGTACGGACGAAAAAAGGCCAATTTCTTCGATGGTCAGGCCTCAATTATTTGAATTAAGATGATTCTACCAAATTTCCTTCCATAATTCAAAAGATTTTCCTAGTTCTTGAAAATTTTAAAAAGAAATATCAAACTTAACTTCATAAATAGATAAAGTGTTTTTTATAATAATGAGTGTTACCAAAGCAAAATAGGGATGTGCAAAAAAAAAAAAAAAAAGGATGTGCGGATAAATTCATATATTTTTCTTGGAGGAAGAAAAAAAAAGAAAGAAGAAAAATGTATAGTTTTCCTTTATCTAAAAGCCCGTTGACCATGAGATCTGTCAGGCCCATCAAAGGTTCCCTTTGGGCCAAAAGGACAAAATACGAAAAAGTAATATGCTTGGCTTCGCCCGGGTTCGAACCGGAGACCTTCAGTGTGTTAGACTGACGTGATAACCAACTACACCACGAAACCATTTGATGTCCATAGAGTCCTCCATTAAATCACGAGTGATTGTTAGAAAACCGCGCAACTTTTTTATTTGGCGCGGCAAAGGGAAAGACTTGAATCTAACCGCTGGGGAGCTTAGGGTTTATCCCTCCTTCACTTACTTGAATTAATTAAGCCTTTCGATTTCCCCACTCTCTTTGATTCCATCGGTAATGCAGTATAAGAAATCGTGATTGTATATTTTTTTTTCTTTCTGTTCAATTTCGAGTAATTGCGACTGAATTTTTTAAAGCTCAAATTTGAATTAATGGAAGTAAAATTAGGAGATAATTCACCGGTTGATAATAACAGTTCTCCGATGATTCGTGCCATAAACAAGGGCGTAGTTCATCGAATATGCGCCGGACAAGTAATTCTAGACCTTTCCTCCGCCGTCAAGGAGCTTGTTGAGAACAGCTTAGACGCCGGCGCCACCAGCATCGAAATTGCTCTCAAAGAGTATGGCGAAGAATACTTTCAGGTTATCGACAATGGTTGCGGTATTTCTCCTCACAATTTCAAGGTTTTCCTCTCTTTTTTCTTAATCATTAGCATAAGTTTCTCAATAATTTCGATTTCGTTATCATCGTTATTTGTACCAAAAAATATTTTAGGATTTCTTTTTACCAAAACGCGTTGTTTTGAGACATTATTTGCAGTCATCAATCCATTTTCACCGGAGCTAGGAGTATTTTTGTCCTTAATTCGATTGTGTCGCCTTTTGTAACAGAAAATTTTGGTTGTTGGATGCATTGTTAGACTGAAACCACGTGCTTTTGTTAATTTGTCAAAAGCTAGAAATAGAAACTCGAGAATAGTTTTTGGATAGAAATAGTGGATTTTTCTTGTATAATTCTACTGTATTAACATGATTATTGAGTGTTTAATTTTGCTAATTTTTCCCCTTTTTGTAAGGTTCTTGCACTTAAGCATCATACTTCAAAGTTATCAGATTTTCCGGATCTTCAGTCATTAACAACGTTTGGATTCAGAGGAGAGGCGTTGAGTTCCCTTTGCACTCTGGGAGATTTAACAGTTGAGACAAAAACGAAAAATGAAACAGTTGCCACTCACTTGACCTTTGATCACTCTGGTCTCCTGATTGGTGAAAAGAAGACGGCACGCCAAACTGGCACCACTGTTACTGTGAAGAAATTGTTTTCTAGTTTGCCTGTAAGGAGTAAAGAATTTCATCGAAATATCAGGAAGGAATATGGAAAGCTTATTACCTTGTTGAATGTGAGCCCTCTATATTTTTTTCTTTTTTTCTGTTTCCCCTTATAGGTCACTCTCCTGTATATTTGGTGTTCAAAGGGTTATCTGCACACCTTATTTTCCTAAATAAACTGTAGTATACATGTAAATTGCACATGAGTTTTAGTTGCTTGCTCAGTTTTTTCGCTTTTTGGTTTCCATTTTATACAATGTATTAATATCCTGAATTAATTAGACATCTTTTTTAGGAGGCTAGGTGCCGGAGTAAGATAAATATAGCCTTTCGACACTGCTGATTTAGTTTGGTTTTTGCTTATTTTGTTACTGGTTAATTTTGATACTTGCCTTTTTGGACCTCCCAGTTTTGATAAGGGGGATTGTTTGGGCTCGATGTTTCCCCTCTGTATAACAGAGATCAGGATCGATATGGTTTTGGTTCTTTGGGGAGTATCATGTACATTGCTCTCTCTAATTTTTTGTTTCTATTATTCTCTTTTAGGCTTACGCTGTTATTGCTAAAGGAGTTAGATTAGTATGCACCAACTCAACCGGAAGCAACGGAAAGACTGTAGTACTCAAGACCCAAGGAAGTGGTTCCCTTAAAGATAATATCATAACAGTGTTTGGTGTGAGCACCTTTACCTGCTTAGAACCTATCAATGTGTGTATGGATGATGGTTTCACAGTGGATGGTTTCCTTTCAAAGCCTGGATATGGGAGTGGGCGTAATTTAGGGGATAGGCAGTTCTTTTTTGTAAATGGCCGGCCAGTTGATATGCCCAAAGTTAGCAAGCTTGTGAATGAGTTGTATAGAGGTGCAAACTCCCGCCAATATCCAATTGCAATCATGAATTTCACTGTTCCGACTGGAGCATGTGATGTTAACGTCACTCCTGATAAACGAAAGATCTTCTTTTCTGATGAAGGAACCATTCTGCGCTCATTAAGAGAGGCTCTAGAAAAGCTTTACTCGTCAAATCATGCAACTTTTCAAGTTAATAAGTTCGAAGAGTTAAGCAAGGAAGAAATAACCTCCCAAGTTCGAGCTCAGCAAAAGGGACCAAAGCAGCCAATAAGTGAATCACCTGAAGAATGTAGCAGCCGGAAAGGAGCAACATGTAACAGGATAGATACTGACAGTGCTCTTACACCAGATAAACGGGTTTTTGAAGATTTTTCTGCGGGTCCTGCTACCAAACTTAAAGATCTAGATAGTACCATGAATCGACATGTTCGACCTAGTTCAGAGGTATCAACAAAAGAGAAAACGAATAATTATTATTTAAGTTCTCCTCGTTGCCAAAATATTATCCAATCATCTCTTAACAAATTTGTTATGGTAAGTAAGAGAAAGCATGAGAGTTCTGATATGACGCTCTCAGAAGTCCCACTCCTCAGAAACGGACCTTCTCGTTGTCAATCAAGGGAACACAAATCTGCCAAGCTTTGTGCACCATCAGAATCTCCAATCAGCCCAGTGAATATCGTTGATTCAGACAAAGTTAATGATGATCAGCCTGGCCCTTCTGATGCTTCAAGAGATGACAGAGTTTCAAGTGGAACAGAGACGCTTTTTCCTTGTGGAGGAAATACACATAAAGGAGAATCCAAAGAGGTATGTTGTAACTTACTCTCTGCAAGATGTATATATTATCATCTTTTCGCTGGGAAGAAAAAGGTGGAGACCGGGGGTTTGCTGCACCTAAAAAGAGATTGGTGAAGAATGTTATTTTCTTTGCTATGCTTGATATTAAGATTCCTTTCTGGTGGAAATTTTTTATTTGTAACAATATAATTGTTGATCTTTTCAACACATTCTTTTACATCAACAATGATCCTCTTTTGTCTAAAGCTATCCATGGGCGAAGAGAAAATATTACCAGCTCCAGCATGCAACGACCCAGAAAATATATCTGAAAACAAATTGGATGTGGCTGCCACCTTGCAATCTTCTGGTCCATATATCGATTCTCCGTCAATTTCTTGTCAAAAGGTTGGTTCAACAGTGCAGTTTAGTTTTAAAGATCTTATTTCAAGGAGGCAGGAGAGGCTCACCAGATTGCGTTCAATCAATTATGCTTCTGGAAAAACAAAGATAAGAGGGTACTGGAACTGTAACTTTGCTCTCATATGATCAAAAGGAGTTCTTTTTGGTCACTGATGCAGTTTTCAGTGCTCACTTACAGGTCTTATGCAGCTGCGACATTAGACTTCTCTCAGTCAGTAAATGAAGAGGGGAAGGCAAGGGCTTTAGCTGCTGCTACCAGTGAGTTGGAAAGACTATTCAAGAAGGCAGACTTCCGTCAAATGAAGGTATTACCTCCCTGAGAATGCAGTCTTTGATTTCTGAGGCTTTCTAACTCTGCGGAAATACAGGGACTTTGATTTCTGAGGCTTTCTAACTCTGCGGAAATACAGGGACTGATTGTTTCTGAACATAGAAAGAAGATTTATGTTAGCTGAACCTACTTATTGTCACACAAGTTATTTTTGCAAATACTTGTACCGGTTATAACCGTGAATGCTGCATACATGCACCAGAAAATGAAAAGAAGAACTAGCGAATAAACAAAAGAAGAAAGTAGTATTTTTTTTGGTTATAAATGATGCAGCTTTGTCAAAATAACCTTGGATGTTGTTTCACCATTATCTGTTTACAGAAGGCCTGAGGAACTGTATTTTTGTGTTGGTGGTGGTGTTATAATTTTTCCTTTTTTCCCCTTTGGGTTTTAGGTTTTGATTATGAGAAAATACTTAGGTAGACTTGGCCTTCAGTTATCACATGCTTTTAAGCGCGCAGTTATTTTGTACCTCCAGAAGGGTACAAGTTTTGAAGCCTGTGGATAATGAGGACCAAGCCTACCCAACTATTGTCCTTATGCAAGCAATTTTTGCTTAAGTATGGAAATGAAAGTTGCTTATCGGGCTTATTTTTAGGGTAAATGTATAGTAGTTTTTCTTTCACTGTACTGTCGCACACGAAGTCTTGATGATATTTATGTAGTAGAACTTAACCTTTTCCTTTCTTTATCTTTCATTTCTTTCTCCTGTCCATCAGTAAAATTATGCAACTTTCATAAACTTTTCCTTTCTTGTTCTTCGTCATCTTGCATACCAATTGAAATCCACAAATAGTTTTCTAAGTGCACTAGACATCAAGCCAGAACTGACAAGCGTGCTTATATGATCTTGTCAGAGTCTTTCATGATTTTATGGCATTGTCCTGTAAACAAGTGAACATGTCATGTTTGCCCTTTTATGTTGCGTATCTTCCTCTAGATTTGAAGCTTCCAAGAGAAAAACATACTTTAATTGTTTTATTGAAACAAGCTTGAGGTTTTGCTTTTTTTTTTTATTTGGTTTACTACTTTTTGTTTTCTGTAACTGAGTCTTTGTGAATGTACAGGTTATTGGTCAGTTTAATCTTGGATTCATCATTGGCAAGCTAGACCGAGATCTTTTTATAGTGGATCAGGTATTTCTTTTGCCTGTCCATGAAATTAAGATGAAATATTGCTTCCTATTCGATTTCCCCTATCCCTGCTCCTTCTAAATAAGTTCTTAAGTTTGCAATCCCTTGTAGCTTCTCAAAAAATGGTTCTCTTTGGTAACAGCACGCTGCAGATGAGAAATACAATTTCGAGCGGTTGTCACAGTCAACTGTGTTAAACCAGCAACCTTTGCTTTGGTAACAGATTTTTCCTGTTAAATTCAATAGCTATTTATTATACTTTAGGAAAAAGCCCAACCCAAAATAGTTGGAGAAATATGTTTTGTAGGAAGTTGAGCATGAACCATTCCTGTGAATATTCTCAGTTAGACTGTACTTATTGCTTCAATGCTAGAGTACACGAGAAACTAATGTTGTGAACCCTGTCAAATAGGTAACTATGAAAATTTAGAACATTATCATGAAATTCCTGGATAGTGGTACATTAAGTTGGCACTGAATTTTTCTGTTCTTTTGGTCTTATTTTTCTCATGAAATATTTCATCTAATTCGTGACTCCGATTAAATTTTATGTAGGCCGTTAGTTCTGGAATTATCTCCTGAAGAAGAAGTTGTCGTTTCAATGCACATGGATATAATAAGGTGCTTACTCTATGGTATTCTTTATTTCCTTCCATTTTTTCATTGCCCTGACCTGAGAGCAAGAATCCTCAAAATGATCCCTAATTTGGTCTACATTTCTTTGTTTTATAAAATAGAAATTGCAGCACATATATTCACTTTGTTCAGATCTGAATTACTTTTGCCAAACATTTCAAAAAAATTAGTCTCTGCTTTCCAACGCCTTTCTCTACTTTGGCATTGAGAAATGTCCTCGGCGCTTCTCTTTGTTTAATCAAGCAACACGTGAAAAATAACTTTCTGAAATTCCGAGCAAGGTCTTTTAATGCTGAGACTGATATTATGTTCTACTTTTATCTCTTGCTAATGGGATTAGAGTTGGTCAACTAATGGTGGTGTGGTATTCTTATCTTCAATATCCAGGAAAAATGGTTTTTCCTTGGAAGAGGATGTGCATGCTCCTCCTGGGCGGCGTTTTAGACTAAAAGCAGTTCCTTTTAGTAAAAACATAACTTTTGGAATTGCAGGTACTCAATTTACATTTAAGATGCATTTTTTCTAGAAATTAAAAGTCAAGCACTTTCTTATAGATCTGAAACAAAGATGGGAATGAGGCAATACTGCTCTTGATGCTATAGTTTTTGGAAGATCTAAATGTGAATTGAAGCTTCCATCATTTGAATGACTTGGTCTGCATGTTTGACTGGGACTTTCCTTAACCCGAAGTTCAACTCCACTACATTATTCTGTATGCATATTCATTATCTTTCCCCACATGAATGAGCTGAAGTATTTTAGTAGTTGTTTTTCTCCATATGAATGGCTAAAAAACTTTGATATCCTTGGCGAAGATTATGATCATCATGCTGCACCGGTATTTGATTGTCATGATTTCTCCTCATTTCTAGATGTGAAGGATCTGCTTTCAATCCTTGCGGATAGTCATGGAGAATGCTCTATTATTGGTAGTTATTGGGCAGATACTGCTGACTCAGTATGCCCACCAAGAGTTCGGGCAATGATAGCATCACGTGCCTGCAGGTCGTCTGTTATGATTGGAGATTCCCTTGGCAGAAACGAAATGCAGAAGGTACACCATTCTGGATGCTGAGGAAAAGACAATTCTTTAAGAAAAAATTGTTCTATGCTTCTACTTGATATGATGCTCTCATTTAGTAATCTCAAATTAGATGAAGTATGCATGGATTACTTGATTGTATTTTTTTATTTTCACGAGAAACTTTCAAATGAAGGGCTATCTGTATAGGGGGTAGCCCTTTTCATCTACTCCAGACCCTCCTGGAATAATGTAAATGAGCCTGCTTGATTACACTTATATTCCCTGCCAGCTGTGATTTTGACATGTATGCTGCATGAGAGTCTCATCATCTCCATCTCCTACAAGTTATTTGATAGTTCAGTACTAAATTACAAAATTTTGGTCTAATCATATTTTGATTAAGTGATTGCGAGTACCATGACATGATTTGACTGTTTCAGATAGTTGAACGTTTGGCGGATCTGAGATCTCCCTGGAATTGTCCTCATGGTCGGCCAACAATGCGTCACTTGGTTGATCTGACAACGGTTCGTAAAAGCACAGATAAGGATGAGATAACCTTGTAAATTCCATCTTCCTCGCATTTCTCCCAAGATCTTCTCTACTCTCGATTCATGTAATGCTTCTGCTTTGGATCTTTTTAGCCATGAAGGGGAAAGAAAGGTGGTTCAAGATACTCTGCTGGTCTTTTTGTACATACATTATTATTTATTATGCATCTTTCGTCCGTCTCTGATCCAATTTTGCAATATTTGGTCAAGGTCATTGAGTGTTTCAGTATTAACCTAGAACAGGATTTTGATGGAAGGGACGCTGGTATGAGGATGAGGGCAATGTATAAATGATCCTTGAACACCATTATTCTGTTTTATAGTAATTTCTATAAATTTAAAATAAAAACTGCTAGTTGAAGGATTTTCTTAAAAATAAACAGAAAAATCTAGTGCACAACACCGCCCCCCCAAAAAAAAACACAAAAAGAAAAAATCCATTTAAGTAAAAAAAAAAAAAATTAATATCTAAAGAAAGTCCTAATATGGGTTGTGCCGGCTTTTCCTGCCATTTTTTGGTGATTTGTCGACCAATGCACTTGAAATCCATGAACGATGCATATCAGATGATTCATCAGACAACCAACAGCACAAGCGTCCATCTTCCCCACCCGTCCAACCAAAAACGCCTTGCCTTTGGGTTATCTTTCCTGGTATGGAGGACATTGGCAATACACTCCTAATGACACCTGCATGACCTCCAACAAAAACAGCTTCTGCTGACCCAATAGCAGGCCCCTCTCTAGATCCGCTTTTGCAATTCAAGGGGAAGTAACCCAAGCTGCCTGCATTTGTTCCACCAATCACCCACAGACGATCCTCCTCCTTTGAGTAGTGGCAGTCGACAAAGTAGTCAACCTGCATTAACCATCAAGGAGATCAACAATGGCCTTAGGTACTTCAAGGCCTCAGAATCCTCTCATTTGCATAAACTTATATATCATGGAAAGGGAATATAAAATTTATCTTTCAAGAATCAGTATCCTAGTGAAGATAGGAAAGAAATGTGGCATACATGATCTAATGGCCAGCTTCCAGAGGCCAAGGTACGTGCATCCTCAATATTGACTTCCATAGTTAACTCTTTCCAGTCCCAGACACTAAGAGGCAGCATAGAACGAATTTTAGATCCTAAAGCGAGTGGATAATATATGTATATGTATATATGCAAATTTATAACAGAGGAAGAATTTCCTTTTCTTTTGAGTCTTATAACAGAGAAATACCCATGTTACCTTATCGTCTCAATGTGTGTCAAGCACCAGAGTTTTTTACTATTTGCTCCGAGAAACCCGACTTTGGCGATTGAAGTTCCGACATTCAAAACCTACGAAAGATAACAATCATTCATTAAGCTGGGGTATACCACTCACACAATCCAGACCATGAAGAAAGCTTTTAAATGGGTCTGATGATATTGAAACTATTAACTTATAAGACACAGCGATGTGTTGGGACTTGGGAGGAGGGGAGAAACAGGGAAACAGTTCCACAGTCAGTTGACTTGATAGTCATGAAGAAATTTTTTCTCCAGAATTAACGTGGGGTGTGGATTTTCCTTCCATGTCCTCTCGTAGGATTAAGATACAAGGACAGAACTTATCTACTAACAAGAGCTGTAATGGTACTTGTATCATTTTTGCTTCCCATATTTTAAGGCTTAAAAAAAGATAAAATTGCACGCCCATCTTTTACTGGACTGGAGATCAATGTGATTCCAGCTCCAACTGAATAAATATATTAATTGTATTTACTTTCCAAAATAACAGATGTAAAATATGCTGACAAAAATATACGCAAGAAGGATAAGAACATAGGAATTTGTCCTACTTACTGTATCCAAATTATCATCGTCGTTGATATCTCCACTAGTATCAAACAGACATATCAACCCATCGACTGAAGCAGAGAGAAGCCTGTTCTGTTGACCAGGAATAAAGTGTACCTGATGATTTGGAAGTTAGAATAGGTTTATAACTCAACATGCACTCTTGAGTCTTGTAATGAAAACAGCGTAGTTTGGTCAACAATGGGAAACAACCAAATGTCACTTTCCTTTGACAATCATAGTCATTTTACTAATCTTGAGAATTGCATCTCAAGTCATTCGGGTTGGAATAACCACTAACATTTAAGGTAAGGAAAAAAATTAGGGGAAACAAAAGAAGGGGCAGAATAAATAGTATGAAAACAGCATGTTCTGTTACATCATTCATCAGCCATCAGAAAATACCTGAGTGACATCCTCCATATGGGACTCCTCCAAACAAGCAACCTGGTTTTTGGTTCTCCAATCCCACAATAGAACCTGCACCATACCAATGGATTTGTGACTGTAAACATAACCATAGACATTATCTAAATGGATATATGTAATCATCCAATAGAAAATTAGAAACAAAATAAAATCTTCTCAAGCATATCTCAAATTAACGTCAAATGAAGATACAGACGACAGTGACTAAGCTTGTTTAGTTGTTTTCAACTTATACGTAAATGATCCCACAGAAGCTTCACGTGAAAATCATCAAACACTTAGTTAACTAAATTAATAAAACTTCAAGCAAAACAGAATTGCACTTGCCTCAGACTTGCACCCGGCAGCTAGAAGATTATCAGCCGCTCCACCAAACGAGAAACTGAACACTTCTTTTGATGGTCCTGCACTTATGCAAGATACCTGCATTACACACATTACTACAGACATAAATAACATCCTAGTAACTATGGTCAAGGAAGGCTAGGACAGTTGATACAACAGTTCCAAAGTGCTAAAAGTATATGCTTAAAAAGAAACTACTCCCTCCGTCCCAAAAAGAATGACCACTTTTTTCAAATAGATGTATTTCTCCCTAAATTCCCATAATTAACCACTAAAATATAAGGAATGCATGCTCCCTAAAATATACATGATCATCTTATATGTAAGGATGATGTTGTACTACCTCCTTTCCAAATTACTTGATACATTGCACTTTTTAACTATACCAAGGAAATGATTGAAGAAGAATTATTATGAACGAGAAAAAAGTTAGTGTGTTTAGTTAGGTAATAATTTAGGGGTAAGACTGGAATAAAAACAAAAAATATGCATTGATTTCTGAAATGTATCAAGTAATTTAGAATATACAGAAAGTGAAATGTATGAGCAATTTGGAACTGAGGTAGTAACTTACTCACGTTTAAATTGCTTTTTCTAATTCCTGTGTAAGTCAATTGTGAACATTCAATTTGGACTCATGAAGTAGTAATGATGCAATATACACAGATTAGACAGAGAAGTACCACCTGACGAAAAGACCTAGTATCCCAAGCTCTAATGGTGGAGTCAGAGGAGCAAGAATACAACAAATGAGGAGACGATAATCCCCCAAATGACGAGTGATTTATGGTTTCCGAATGACCTAAGCACTCCCCAATATACTGTCCGGTTATCGGCGAGTATAATTTTACTGCATTCGTTGAAAGTGAAACGGCCATTGATGTCCAATCGTGGCTTAAAAAAAACAGGATTTAAGTTTTAGATTTTAGAAATTTCATTCAAATCAAACACGTAATAATAAAAATAATAATAACAAACAGTTCAATTGGATGGAGAAATTGAAGATACTTGGAAACAATTTGGAAGACATAATCGTCGCCGAAGTTTGTTTGGATAGAGTTCTTGAGGCCGAAGCGTTTGATTGACTTGGAATTGGAAGAAGAAGGAGATGGTTCTTCTTCCACCTCCATGTCTACGGCGGTGACTTCCATGGCTCAGAGGTCTGTTTTCAGTGGTGAAGCGGCACGGCAAGGGTTTTAGAAACCACTCGTAGGTTACTTTATGCTACTGTCCAATTAATACCTGCCAACTAAGCAACAACCAACGAATGGAAAAAAACCCCAACAATACCACACCGGGGATTAACATCTTTCTACATTATTGAGACAAAATTCGGCGGGTCTTTAAGTCATTAATTTGAGGCTTACAAAAATAATTGGCTGTAATATTTTTATCATCAAATTTTTAATTTAGCTAACAAGAAATCATTTAGGAAAAAATCTTCTTTCTCCAATACACTTTTAATATAATAACAAGTTCTTCAAAATTATTTTATTTATTTAAAAAAATATAAACCTAACAAAAATCAATGAATCTCTAGGAGCACACACGTGGACAAGATACCTTATCTTCTGTAATGGCAGGTGGACAAAATTGTCTTTCTTAATAAAAATTGTGTTTCTAAAATAAAATTTAACTTTAAAAAACAGGGGAGTACTTGCAAAGAATTCAAATTACCTTTCATTTCTATTCTGAATGTGTATGTCACGAGAAGCAAATTCTACACAATTCTTAAAGGGAAAGGTGATTTTGCTAATGTCGTTGATGGTGAACTTATAGTAGTAATCATTTCTGACAAAAGGATTGGGGAACTGCGAAGCAGGGTTACCATCCTCCATAGGAGAATCCATGGGTTCAACAACTGGATCTGATCCCATCATGAAGAGATTGTCAAAACCGCCAAGGTAATCAAGGTCAGATGAAATGACCGGTATCGGTTTGGGTGGGATTGTGTCACTGTGAGCGAGTTTCTGCTTGAGGAATGAATAGATCGGGTTTGGCTCCAAGACCTCAGTTTTCTGGATGAAAGTACCCACAGAAGATCCTAATTAAGGCGACTGTGGCATAATTCAGAGCATACTGGTCAGAGGAAAAGAGGATTTGAATGGAAAACGAAGAGTGTGTGCTTATCAGAGCGGGCAGTTCAAAGAATCAGAATATTCTCTCTAAAATTTCAATTTTTTTCGCAGTTTGTCCATGCTTTTGGACGAATACCCATTGCGGCTAAAGCCGAGGCTCAGTCTCAGCCATGGTTACTAATCCGACTTTATCACGTCGTACAATTCAAGCACATATCTATTATTAGACTGAATTGACACGGTTCGATAATGCCCACTCAATTAGATAGACACCCGAAATTACCATGTGCCTTCTTTTACAAAATTCATTAGAAAGTTCATTGCGGCATCAATTGTAGGCAGGGATTGCAATTTTAACCCGATCAGCAAAGCCCAAACTCAAATCCTCCACCAACACAGAACTGGGCGAGTCATTAACACAGGTCGGGTATGGGTTCCTTGTAAATTCTGACCCCTTTAATGGTACTAAATATACTACAATAATATTATTAGTATTATTTTTTAAAAATAATACGATTTTCAGGAAAAAGAGAGCAAACACAAATTCAATTAAGGTATCGGCAACATTCACCCCTCCAAGATTCAGCGCAACTAACCTCCCATTCTGTTCTTTCCCCTCTTCTCTTGGTCGAGCAAAACGTCCGAGCTCCTGCAAGCCGCCTCCATCTCCTCCCTCCTCCCCTATCCTTGGTCATTTTCTATGTTTCAATGAAACTATTTTTCACTTATTGACCTTGCACGCAATTTTTTAAAAAGGAACAGGTCGGAGCAGGTCATACCCAATCCACGCAGTGTGATGAACCTTGACCGCGATAGGTCATGGGGCAAAGCGGGGAACTAGCCCAGGACAGGTTTGGATATCCAGATACCCACCCGATCTTTCCCCATTGCCATCCCTAACTGTAGGGTGAAAAAAAGGGGAAAACAATGGACTATAGAAACAATATCTCATAAACGCATACTAACGATTCTGCCATCCCACCATAATATCAGCCACACTGTTTCCAATCACCATATCTAGAAATGGCTACAAGTTCAGCACCACAAGCTACGAAACAGAAATAGTTCATGTCCTCAGATGAAAATCACAATTTAGTTGATACAAAATCTGGAACAAAGTGACCCTCACTTCAATAAGAAAGCATGTTGATTAATCACCCGGCAGGCAAATACAGCATAGAAGATGCATCATGTACTTGGTTTAGTATCAGCGGGAGACTCCTTTTCAGCAGTCTTTGGCTCTTCTGTCTTGCCAACTGCTTTCTCAGTAGGCATTGTGACTTCTTCGCCTGTAAGTGAAAAATAGTCAATAATACCCTTCAGAAATACAGCAAGGAACCGCATCTAACAAAGATCACTGGCTCAATGAATATACCATCATCAACGCGCCACACCAGCCTACTGGAATTGATAAAATTTCACAGGCACTAAATAAGCCCACTACTTAACAGCGAATAAAATGGATCACGGGAATCAAAACGAAGGAACAAATCACCCGAGACTAAAATGAAACATCTCCATCATACGCTATCATCCCTCTCCCCAACAATCCACATCTTATTTAACAAAAACAGTTCAGAAAATTTAGAAACATTAGGTAATCATGTTAAATAAGATAAACAAGTCATCGAAGCCGAGAACTCCCTTAATAGCATTCACCATAGGAATGTGTCTTGAAGAGAAGGTGTTTCAAGCAATATAGTACACATAGGGTTATGTGTTCATATGAGCAAATTCCGTAGGCAGACAGCATCTGCACGTCAAACTAATACCACACAAAGCATATTATCTAAAATCTGAGTTCATTACCTTCATCATCGCTCTCGTCATCACCCAGGCCACCCATGCCACCCAAGCCTTCCAGGCCACCCATGCCGCCAAGGCCTCCCATGCCTTCCATGCCGCCTAGGCCTCCCATGCCGCCAAGGCCTCCCATGCCTTCCATGCCGCCAAGGCCTCCCATGCCTTCCATGCCACCTAGGCCTCCCATGCCACCAAGGCCTCCCATGCCGCCCATATCACCAAATTTCTGCCATCATAAAAGGTACAAGTCAGAAAATGTTTGTTTAAAGTAATCTAGATAAATGCTTTTAGGGGAAAGAATTAAAAGGTACTTACAGAAAAGTCCATTCCACCCATATCCACATCCGCAGGACCTACAGAAATGGGTGAAGAAGTTAGTGGCATTGGTTTGATTACATCTGCAGAAGAACATATACATAATACTTCCTCCGTCTTAAAATACCTTTGGCCGCAAAGAGCAAGGAAGGGGGAAATAAGTTATACTTTTTTCCTATAATACCCATTAATTCTACTAAAATATAGAAAATGAGAAATTTGTATTTACCGGTGAGGCAAAAAATTTGGGAAGACATAAAAGAGAGACTAATCATACCTGTGTTGTCATCTTCATCCACCCATTTATCCCAATCTACTTTCACATAGTGTGGAGTCTTCTCACCGTCACGTAATAGTTTCGTCCACCATTTACTCTCTGCTTTCTCCAAAACACAGAATATACTTCTCACACCAATATTTATTTTGCTTTCCTACAGAAAGGAACGTAGAGGAATAACATTTAGCTCTAAAAATTAGTTATCAGCCATGCAATGAATGACATATCACATATGCACCCATTTTAAGCCCCATCATTTCCCCCTTATACTGAAGACTAATTATAGCAGTAACTGGAATGCAAAGAGTTTACGCAAAAACCTGCCCTATTCTATTTTTAATATACCAAGGTTCAAGCAATAGAAACATTATCCTTAACAAGGAACAATTCTCAATAAACTAGACCAGCAGACAACATGCCCTACCAGTACAAAATGCCCCTCACCTCTACATTAACTTTATCGTGAAGATTAAGTTTCAGCTCATAGAGATTGTTGCCGGTCCCAGCTGTCCCAGAGAATGTAAAAACTCCTTCTGGTTCTAGATTGACCTTTGGGTTTTTGGCATCAGGCAACAGGACTGTAAGAAAAACCTTGTCCTCCCTTTCGGCCCACTTCACCTCAGGATGGCGGCTACAAAATGCAAAAACCTTTCAGTATTAGCTCATTACAGAAAAGTTAAATTTAGTCGCTGAAAATCTCATATCTTGAATTTGCAAACATTTATTTATGTGCACATACATGTATATGTACTAAATAGGAAATTTATGTACTCATTCATAAGGAAAGTTATGAACAATTTCACAGTTAGGAACTACCAAATCAGGAAAAGATAACAAGAATATCAACAATTTCGTGGCTCTAAATAAATCACTAGCACTATAGCACCACAAATTAAAACATATTCTTAAAAAAAAAGTCGCAAGAAGTAATAAATTTATAAATTAATTTGACCTAATTGGCGATGTAACCAATCATTACTATTCGAACACAAATATTGCAATCGAATTAATACAGGTATTTTCCATGAAAATCTACAATCAATGCCATAAAAAACTATTAGTAGGTATCAAATTCCAAAAAAATAACAACAAAAATAAGCAATCGAAATAGTGGGCAAGTAGATAAAATTGAACAAAGAGAAAATCAAACAATAAATCTGAAACCTACGAAAGAAAAAAAACGATGAAAATCAAAAGCCCTAAAGTTTACCTCATTTCAGATTTTTTTTTATTTTGTTTGCTTCTGGGAGAGAAAAGGGGGAGAGATAATGGAAAAGGAAAACCCTAGAAACTGAGAGAGGTCACTCTTGCGCTCTTGCTAGAAAACTCGTTTACTCTTAAACCCCTCTGTGGTAATGTTTGGGTGTGCGCGCCCACACGCAACAAATGTTTGGGGTTGCTGCCCACGTATGAGCCTTCAATCTGGGCCTGGAACATGAGAGTCCTTTTAATTTGGGCCTTGTTAGTGGAACCCGGATTTTAAAACTCTGTCCTCCACCCGGGGGCTTTGCATGGGCCTGGCCCAGATTTTTCATTTAAGTCATGGCATGCCATTCGAAATTGGGGGACAAATATTTTTGTCCAGAACGGAAGTCCCACTTCCGTCCCGGGTCCATAACGGAAGTGGGAGTTCTGTCCTGGATGACGTGGCGGTTTTTCCCACGCGCGTTCATTTTCTTTTCATCAGTTGAAGTGGCACTTCCGTTACGGACCCAGGACGGAAGTGGCACTTCCGTTACGGTCCTGCCAAAAAAACCCTACGAAAACCCTAACTTTGCCCCGTGACTTCCGTCCTCAATTTCCAGCCAATTTGCAGCGTGTAGTCACTTCTCACTTTTGCTTTTTTGACCCAAAATAATTTTCTGAACGGTTTTGGCAATTTCGTGCGCATTTATGACCGGTTTTCAGAGACTTGTCCAATAAAAAAATTAATTTTACAATTTCCAACCACATTTATAAATACCCCTCCAAACCTCTCCACACTCTACCTCCTTCTCAAACCCATAAAAACCCTATCCTCCATAATACTAGTTTTGAATTTTTTTTTTTTAAAAAAAAACCATATCCTCCGTAATGGCCAACTTTCCCGAATTTATGCAAAAAGAAATGCGTAAAGAGTTCAGGGATGTTGATTTTACTAGAGAATGCCAGCCGAATACAAGGAGGTTTTAATAGAAATTTGTTATGATTTCAGTATGCAGGGTTACCCCGGAGAAAAACGTTGGTCTGATTGCTACAATGAAATTGTTTACGGAATTAATTCGTGACACGGGGTCAATTTACGATTCATGTCGATCGACGCGAGCCTAGCAAAAGCTGCGTAGGCGGTTTTGGGATTTCGAGCGCTCACCCACAAATCATGGTTCAAGTACGACGGAAGGGACGAGCGTTGTTGACTTGGGACGGTCGTTTGAGGCCCAGTGGGCGAAATACGTTGCGGTAAGTTTCATGTAATTAAGGCACACTGTATTAACTGTATATTTTCATAACTAAATGTTTTTTTATATAACTCTAATTTAGGCTAATCCAAGGGCTAAGCGGTACAGAAGAAGTGGCGAATTATTCTTTATCCTTCTCGGCCATATTTTTTGGAGTACGAAGGAAGAGGATTTGTGGGACGAAGGCTGGACAATGTTCAACATCTCTCGAAGAGGTAAGCGTGGAGGCTCCCCCGAATACCCGATGTCGGATGCATCGTCCCAGAACATGATAGTGCTTGGAAAATGATTGAGCATAAGTTTCGAGAGAATTAGGGGTTTGAATAACAGGGGAGTTTGTATTTTTAAATGTTCGATGTAAATTTATTTGTAAGAATTTAATGTAATTGTCAGTTATTTGATTTTGAGGTGTTATTTATAGATAAAGTATGAAATTCTAAATTTAAGTTTTCGAATTGGACAAGTATCTTAAAATAGGTCGATGATGCTGAACGAAAGCTGCAAGAAAGCAGGTCCCAAATATTTTGGGGAAAAAAAAACAAAAGTGACATGTGACAATAGCACTGCAATTTGAGGGACGGAAGTGGTAATTCCGTCCTCAAATGCGCGGGGGGAACAAGGGAGGACTTTTGGGGAAAATCCTGTGCCGATTGAGAACGGAAGTGGGACTTCAGTCCCCGGAGTCGGGGACGGAAGTCCCACTTCTTTCTCAACTCGCGAAGGCTTTGCCCATTCTTTGCAAAAAAATCTCAATAAAATTCAATACCCTCTCATCCATTTTTCATACCCCAAACAACATTCCCCAATTAATTTGTTCTTAAAACCCTCATCTTTCCTCAACCCCTTATTTCGTTTTGCTAAAAAATGGCACTAGAATGTCCAATGAGATTGTATTTATATTTCGACCACAATATAGTGTACGAAAATGGGGGTTACCCCCGTTTTGCCGAGCCTAGCGAAAAAAGTTTTGAAGTTATACAAAGGATTTCATTCAGACAACTTTGCAATAGAATATGTCGCCGCAAATGAGTCGAGTTTTCTACTTTCAAGGTTCGGCTAATAATGATCCGTCCATTCTTCATGCCGACGTTCAACATGGTGGCGTACGATGTTGTCAACCTTAACGAGGAAGAAGGTTTAGATAGTTTGTGGGGAATCCAAACGGATTTCAAACTCCAATGGATCCATGTTGGTGCCCTGTTGGAACTCGTGCAGAGACATGCGAGATAGCTTTGTAATACCGACAACACACTTTGTACTAGGAGCCACAATTTGTTCATGACCATTTTATTCGGAGCCAAATCCATTACCAAATATGCCCCCACCGTCTACTTACGATCCCCTGTACAAATAATTCGGTCATGGATTCATTGGGTCCAATATCGGGACATTGACGGCGTTCGGGAAAGCGGGAAGGCGACCGCGGCCGACAATAGTGCTGGAGACCACGAGGGCGACGGGGGTAGAGGAGGATGCGGCGGGGGTAGCGGAAGATGACAACCCGAAATCGACAACAAACGAGGTGGACCAAGCACTTGAATAGGCAGTACAAGAGCACGAGCGAGACCCTCTACTTCCGCCCCGGCCATTCCAGAATGGAATTTTCCATCTTACGGTAACTATGGTAATTTTGCCTGTTAGAATGATATAGGTTCCATGGAACCTGTACCTGAAATCACATACGGGGGAGAAAAAATTAAAACGTGGAATCCCAATATTCCTGAAATATACTTGGGGATGCAATTCAAGGATAAACGCGAGGCAATGTTGGCAGTGAACGTGTGGCATGACAAGGTGGCATTAAGGGAATGGAAAAGAGAAAAGAGCAACAAACAATGGTTCAGCGGGGTGTGTAGAAATTCAACCGAAAATGCCCGATGCAGTTGGTACGTTCGCGTAAATCATAGCAGGGTGGATGAAATGTGGAAGGTTACCAACTGAACCCGGCCCACTACTGCTTGATGGACCCGGAACAAAAACGCAACATGTCCTCCGACTACATCGGGGTAAAAATTCTACACCTTGTTCAGGTGATCCTGAAATATCATTAAATTAATTAGAAAGTTGCTTGTACCAGCTGATATGAATTTGACTTGTACTATAGAAAAAGCTTGGTATGCCCGCGAAATGCTATAAAAACACTTTTTGGTACTTGGCAATCAACTTTTCAGATCTTGCCGCATTATATCCAGGGCACTAAATGATTCAAACCCAGATACGATAGTCAAATTTCTCTACCACTCGCGAGAAACCGATAATGGGCCCCAAGGTGTTCGAGTCATTGTTACGGACTTTTAAGCGGGTTGGTTGACGGTTACCCAGTGGTGCCGAGCCCATAATTTCAGTTGATGGGACACACCTTAGGGGGAATTATAAAGGGACTCTCCTGGTTGCAAGCACTCTGGATGCTAACAACCAAATTTTACCCCTTGCTTTTGCGTTGGTCGATTCAGAATCATCTTTGACTTGGACGTGGTTCCTTAGACACTTGAGGGAACATGTTGTGAAAGACCTTCAAGTGTGTCTTATAAGCGATCGTCATGCCAGCATTCTTAGTGTCGTGGCAACCCTCCCCGGATGGCAACCCCCAAAGGCAGTGCACCGATACTGCCTTAGACATTACAAGTCTAATTTCCACACTCATGCAAAAAACAAAGAATTGAAAGATTATGTGTGGATTGCTGCAAGCCAACCGAAAAAGGTTAAGTGCGATTTATATCTAAACCGTATCAAAGAAAAAGATGAGGATGCGTTTAACTGGTTAATGCAGCAACCCAAAGAGTTGTGGACTTTGGCATACGACGGGGGAATGCGTTTCGGTTGCATGACTACAAACATGTCAGAGGCGCTTAATAGCGTTCTAAAGCAGTGTAGAGCGCGCCTTTGAAAAGCGCTCGTAGAGATGATTTTTTTAAACTTGTACATTATTTTGACAAACACCGGCAAGACGCAAATGGTTGTCAAACGCCTTTCCCCTAAGAGGATATGGGAGCAATATTTCGCGTACGAACAAAAGGCGACAACTCAGGGTTGTAAACCGACACCACATGGACCAAGGTATCTATAGGGTCATGTCCCGACATAGAGGGGCCAGGGCCTAGGTGGAAAAATATACTGTTGTCAACTTATCGACTCATGAGTGTACATGTGATAAGTGGGCTACTTATTCAAACTCCATGCTCCCATGTCATTGCTAGTGTCCAAATCGATAATGCGGGATGCTTCTCAATACATCCACCCCTGTCTATTCTACTGGATCATTATAGGGAATACTTACAAGTCTATTTTATATCCCATGCACTGATCCCGTTCATTGGAGACCTCCCCTTTTGATATGACATATCACCCTCCCTAACATGAAAGCTACGCGAGTGGGTCGACCTCGGTGGCGGAGATACCCAAATGCCTATGGACACGAGAGAGCAGGGGGCACTCAAAGGGAAAGAAGTGCGGCCACTGTAAGCGAGTCGGTCACAACCGGGAAGACTTGCCCCATGTTAGCACATCTTCGACAACCACCCTCCACGATAATTGTATTTAAATTCTCCGAATTGTAATAGTTTAGAATTTATAAAATTGTTGTGAATGTGCTCGATTTTTTCCATTCAATTTCATCGAACATCTTACATTTCAATTACATATTATTAAAGTTGACGTAATAAATCGAAAAAATCATCATTCCCGGCCCTGTAATCAAGGATATCGTAAGGGGCTGTATGAATTTTTGCAGTGTCAATTTGTTACCGTGAAGGTTGCGCATGTGTAGTACTTCGGGGATTCCATGCTGCATTCTAACACGCCATTGCATGTACTGCGGACATATCCACTGTTCATGGGAAACAACATTACAACACATAATTGTAAAATAAACGATTTTATTACTAAAATTTTAATATTACTGAGCGTACTGGGATTTGGAAAGTCCCGAATATGTTTTGTCAATGTCAATTCGAAAACTCTGCTAGGAAAAAGGCCCCAGTCGGAGGGATACGATAATTCGCCCTTCGAGTAACCTATCCCAGGGCCTTCCCTTAACATAAATATCTAATAGATTCCCCGGAGATGGTATAAAATGAACTTTATTTGTGGGACGAAGATTGTTGTCACGCAAAAATTTTTGCAATCCTCCGTCTAGGTAGTAGGTGTCATCTATTTTGGTTACATTGACGCACCATTGATTCCCATGGTCATCCTTCAGGTACACACAACTAGCTAACCCGAGACCAGTTTGCTCCAACCAACTTGAGTACTTCGATGGAAGACGCTACAAATCGAAAATTATGAGTTAGATAGCTAAACATATTTCATACAATAAAAAATTACTCATTACTAAATACAATACTACCATTTTTCCATCGGTTTGATTTCCGACCGCAATTCTAAATTGGTATCTGAAATACTCTTCCAGGCCGGGATCCATTGCGCTATTCATTTTCAAAACTAGTATTACGGAGGATAGGGTTTTTATGGGTTTGAGAAAGGAGTTAGAGTGTGGAGAGGTTTGGAGGGGTATTTATAGATGTGGTTGGAAATTGTAAAATTAATTTTTTTATTGGACAATTCTCTGAATACCGGTCATAAATGCGCACGAAATTGCCAAAATCGTTAAGAAAATTATTTTGGGTCAAAAAAGCAAAAGTGAGAAGTGACTACACGCAGCAAATTGGCTGAAAATTGTCCTCCAATTCACGGGGCAAAGTTAGGGTTTTCGTAGGGTTTTTTTGGCAGGACCGTAACGGAAGTCCCACTTCCGTCCTGGGTCCGTAACGGAAGTGTCACTTCCGTCCTGGACACGTGGCAACGCGCGTGGGAAAAATTGCCACGTCATCCAGGACGGAACTCCCACTTTCGTTATGGACCCGGGACGGAAGTGGAACTTCCGTTCTGGACAAAAATATTTGTCCCCCAATTTCGGATGGCATGCCATGACTTAAATGAAAAATCTGGGCCAGGCCATGCAAAGCCCCCTCCACCCGAATTGCCTACTTTGTAAAATGTTTATAATATGGTCAAAATATGTATCATGGATAAAATAATCAAAATTTTACTGTGACTATTAAAAATAGCGTGTTTTTTTAGGTGATTATTCGAATCTTCTAATAAACTTTTCAGTATACCTAAAATTGTCACATGTGGAGAAATGTATCAATCCAAACTTATGAATTCATTTTGATCTAATCATATTGTTTTATGTTGAGCAATTTCATTAATATACTAGATAATACTACTTTCATTATTAAATATAAAATTTTCATTATATATTGCGAAAAATAATTAAGCAAAAACTAAGTGTTTTTTTGTAATAAAAAATTCAATATTACTCTTTTAAATAGAATTAGTGGTATACAAGTAATATTCAGGAGAGTACTATTGGTATTTTAATTACAAAAATATATTAATTTTTGCTTCATTAACTTTCGCAACCTGTAATGAAAGTCTTATATTTAGAAATGGGGAAGTATATTAGAAGATTCTGAGTCACTTAATTCTGTAATGGCCTATTTTAACTATGGAAAACAAAAAATAATAATAATAAAGAATCACCAACTAATCTGACGAAGATTTTTACTTTTCGGTAATGGGCCAAAGAAATGGCAGTTTCAAGGTTCAAATAAGCACCCCACCTTCCAAATAACCAGAGAAAAGGCCCTGCCTTTTACTGGTATGTCAAGAAAGCAGAAAGGAAATTAAGGCTCAATTTCAAATCTTTTCCGGGCTAGTCCAAGGAATTAGGGGATTGCATTGAACTGATCATGGTTTGGCATAAAGGGTCAATCATGGCAGGTTTTTTTTTTTTTTTTTTACCAACATTTATGTTCAGAACGGAATTGCCACTTCCGTCCTGGAGGGAGAACGGAAGTGCCAATTCCGTTATCGGCTGACGTGGCACATTCCCCAGTAACATTGTCGAAAACACTTAGTTTTTTTTTTCATTCAATTCTAGAACGGAAGTGGCAATTCCATTCTGGCCTGGCAGAAACTTTGTGCCAGAAACACTTTGGTTTTGTTTTTGTGCCTACAAATTTTTCAGTTGGTATTTTTCAACAAAAATATCACTATAACAAAATATTAATCAAAAAATGTATACAAAAATTACCAGGACTAAAGTTGCTTTATTAATAAAAGCGAACAACGTAAAAAACAAATAGTATATAACACAAATTAAAGAAAAGAAACTAAATATAATGTCCTATCTACCGCCCCGTCGGTATGTATATAACGGTCATTTTCGAGGTTATTCCGTAGATAGTATGTGTGACTGTCTCTCGTTCGCAGGGCACTACCATGCTCCGTTTCTATGACTTCAACGCCTTCGGGGCCGATACGTATCGGCTCCTCAGGTGAATCCGGCTAGAGCAGTGGAGTCTGCTAGAATCCAAATTGCCTCATAACCCTGTCAGGCATGTGGTACTCCACTACATCGAAGCAAATGAGTGGTGTTCGGGCACGCACAGTTGACAGGAAGTCTTGATCTCGAGCCACTATCTCTGCAATTACCGCATTCGGGTACGGTCTCCACATAAAATGTAAAATAAAATCAAGTTAATGTAAAACAATTTATTTAATTAAAAAAATTACGAGAATATCGAAATTAACTTACCCCTTGTGTCTCGGTGATCAAATCTAGCTGATCACGAAACACCAACAATTGGTTTTTCGGCGTGTTGTGGTAAGTCCGTGCTCTATTCCAACTTGCCCCGAAAGGAGCACCGTGAAAGGGAATCTCATATGTAACCTCGCATTGGTTCTTCCTGACAGAGACAAGAAATGTGTTCCCATGCCCACAACTGGTCAAAACAAAAATAGTATCGATCATTAAATATTCAAATTACATATTAAACATAAAAGTTTATATAATTTAGACAAACCTGAATGAGCAAACAACAGCCGATCATGTCCTTCGAAACAGCCATGCAGGAGATGCACATCTGGCGGTACAAATACGCAAGGACGCCGCTAGCCCACGAAGTCGTATCATGTTCGACCTCAGTGATGGTAAGGAGATAACGTATGTTCGCACGGGACCCGGACTTATCGGGAAAAAGAAAACTACCAATCAAAATGAATATCAATACCCTAGCCCTCTGTTCTATCGCCAACTGAGTAACATCATGTCCTAGAGGCTCACTAATGTGGGCATAAATTTCAAACAGCTGAAGAGTGTTTCCCCTAATCGACGTCAGGGCGGGTTGGAATCCTAACAGGTTGAATACAGTAGCAGCCCACTGAGTTTTGGACATATTGTATTCCGCACCCCACGTCACCATGTTTCCCCTAGTAGGTAATCCAAGAAGACATCCTACGTCCTCTAGAGTAATGGTCGCCTCACCACTACGTAAGTGAAATGTATAGGTCTCTGGCGCCATCTATCTACTAAGGAAGTCATTAGAGCGTGATCTACCTTTATATGTCCTATCCTACAGCATCCCCCAAAACCTAATTGGTCTATTAGGTTAATTAAGACAAAGCTTGTTTCTCTGTTGTAATAGTCATAAAACTGACTATCGTTTCTAATAACCTTTAATGGGGTGTTCAGTGTTTCATCACCGTGTCATATTCCTAACGACCTATGGTATGACTGTTTGTCTAAAACACTCATATTTAAAGGACCCAGGATGAAAATGAGCAGGTGTAGTATGTAGACATCTATACAAAAAATAAATAAAGATAGATTTTATTAGACAACTACACATTTATATCACCAAAATTAACATAAATTCTATAAAATAAGATCAATTTTACAAATTTAACATCAATTTACAAATTCCCAAATTTAACTAAATTCAACCAAGTATACAAATATTCACAATAAATTACATTTAAATTTCCAGAAAAATATATTTTTTAAGGGTTTATACCTTTGAAATTGAGAGAGATAGCAAGGAGGTGGTGATGGATGGTGGTTGTCAAATGTAATTGAGGTGATGGCGGGACTGTGGTGGCGGCAGGGGGCATGGGGGCTTTGGGGGGGAGAAGGGAGTTTTTTTTTAAACTTAGTTTTTTTTTTTAATGAAACGCGAGAGAGAGAGAGGAGAAGGAGCTGCAATTGATTTAGGGCAAGGGGATAACAAAATTGTCACTTCCGTCCTGAGGGGAGAACAGAAGTGCCAATTTCGTTCTCGAATAACATGACGAGGCGCGTTTGTAATATGTCACGTTAGCCGAGAACGGAATTGGCACTTTCGTTCTCCTCCAGGATGAAAGTGACAATTTAGTTCTGAACATAAATATTGATAATAAAAAAAAAAAACTGTCATAATTAATCATTTATTCCAAACCGTAATCAATCCAATACAATCCCGCAAAAAACATCCTACAACATGTGATATAGACATTGACACATAGTACAAATCAAGATTCCACAGGACAATCGTAAAAGAATGATGACAAAGGGGGCCACACTTGTAAAGAAAAATGTGTTGTTGAACTTTCATGCTTTTGTAATTGATAATAAAGTGACGGGAAAGGCAGCCTCTGTGGACCAAATGGATCGTACTGGTAAGTCCATTTCGTTCATTAATGGACTTATATGGTCATAAAATATACTACCTCCATTCTTAAATATAATATTTTTTAAAATAAATAGCGAAAATTAAAAAAATATTACTCAAAATACTGATATTATTATCTTAAATAAAATTAGTGAAATACAAATTCTATTTAAAATAATAATATCATTATTTTGTTTTAAAAAATATCTTAATTTTTTTGTTTTTTTTAATTTTCGATACTTATCTTAAAAATTTTATATTTGGAAATAGGGGTTTGAGTCGTTAAGAATAATTAATTGGAAAGAAGCTAAAGTATTCAATGTATCTGTGGCCTATCATACGTAAACAAAGGGACGTTGTCAAACGACCAAAGCGTCGTGTCGTGCGAGTTAGTTTCGATGATATTTTATTATCAAACACAATATCAATTAATAATATTAAAAAGTAAGTCGATGACAGTTTATGAATAATTATTAAAAAATACATACTCTGCTTACTTAAAAATGTCTAACCAAACTCATTTATATGATCAAATTAACACAACCATCGAGATTGTGTTAACCTGTCAAATACTTACCAAATTGCATGACATGCACCACAAATTGGATTCAGTTCGAATTTTCTATCTGCAACATTGTAATAGTAGATTTTTTCACGCATTACTATAAACTATAAAAAATAAATTTTAAAGGTGAAACAATATGATCAAAGTGTTCCAAAGAATCTGATGTCGTTTGTATCTTATACATTTTAATTGTATATTTTCTTTATTATATCATAAACTAAAAAAAATAAAGATTAAAGATGAAAGATATAATCAAAATATAAATGTAATATAATTAAGAAAAGTTAGATAGTGCAACTCGGCCATTGTTTTTTCTCCTACTTTGACGGGCTATTATGGGCTCTTGATCGTCGAATGATTCACGTAACTTTTGCTGTCAACTTCTTGGGCTACTTTGTGGAATGACGTCATTCGTTACGATTAGTTGGATGGTCTGATAAGAAGTCAGGAGGTGGGGCCATAAGAATTTGGCTTTTGTGTCTTTAGTCTTTACCAGTATTGTTTTCATCCAGAAATTTGGGAAAATTCTAATATGCACCGTTTTTTGTAGAATTGGCCCCATATTTCTCTCACATGAGTTGAGGTGAGACATACTATACAAGTAAGGTTCACCCCAACTCATGTGAAAGGTATGTGAAGTTAGTTCCATAAAGATCGATCCATACCAAAGTAATCCAGAAATTTGGGACTTGTTTACCAAGAAAAGAAAATAAATTTTGAACTCGGACACTTCACAACCACAAAAAGAACACGTGATGAGAAACACCAATCCCAGTAAGTACTACCCCCGTGTTCTTCAAGAAACTTTAGTCCTCAAAGTCGAAGCTAATCAAATCCATTACTCCTGTTCCTCCTTTCCCTATAGAGTGATTGAATAAACATCCCGTAATTTTATTTTTTTATTAACTTTAGAAATGATAAATTATTGAAATATAAAGTTACACATCGAGTATTTAAGAAATATTCAAATCACTTATAAATTTATGCGTTAACTAACAACTCTCATTGTCAATTGGGTTGAGAGAACAAGTAGGCACATAAGTTAATTTTCATATGGTATTAGAGCGGACACTTACGCGGATATGTGGGCTCATAATGCATGATTAGGCTCTAACTGTCCAGTACGACCCAAGTAGGGTGACTGGGCTTGAACTGTCCCGTGTGACCCAAGAAGGGCGTCGGGCTTTGAATTATGAAGTCCCACAATGTGAGGGGAGTGTTGAAATATGAAGTCTCACATCAGAGTGTCTACGAAAGTTCCAAATCACTTATAAGTTAATGAGTTAACACCTTTAATTGTCATTTAGTTTTGAGAGGATATTGAGATCCCCATGAATTAATTTTCACACAAATTCATTACTTGTGTTCTGTATTTATCTATAGAGTGATTAAGATATATCTCGTAATTTATATTTTTCATTAACTTTAGAGATGAGAAGGGGAGTCTTTAGAGTTGAGGTTCAATTATTGTGTGTTTCATTAAGGGAAGGGGAGAGGATAAGTAAATTATAATTTTTTTGTTGAAGTATACTGAAAAGTAAAAAAAAAATATTGTCAGTTATAATTTTACTATTAAAAACTATTAGTTATTAATTAAGCTTGTTCAAATTTTGTGCATTTTGGAGCTAATATATAAGTTTGGTGGAGAGTCATTTAGAAAAAAGAGGAGGAAATTTATTTGTGAGAAAGAGAAGAAGTGGATAGTGTTGGGGGAATTGTGTAAAAATGATTAGGAATTTTTTTTTTTTTTTTGACAAACACCCTCCTAATTTTGAGAAGAATTATTATTTTAGAAGAAATCGATTTTCTAATAGGGGTGTTCATGAAAAATCAAAATCGACCAAACCAAACTAATTCAAACCGATTTTTTCGATTTGAGCGGTGCATTGAATTATTTTCGGTTTGTACTAAATTAAAACCGAACTTTCGGTTTAATTTAATTTTTTTATAATCCAAACCGAATATATATATATATATATATATATATATATATATATATAATTACAGAAGCACTTTTCAATTTTACTCTTCACATTGCGCCACGTGGCAACCTATCATTTTATTGTTTTTTTAGTTTTAATTAGTGTTATTTTGTGAATTTCACGTGTTAATATTTATTAACTTTCCATTGCAATCCACTATTACATAAATATAATTGCTCTCTCTCTCTCTCTCTCTCTCTCTCTCTCTCTCTATTCCTTATATTTCTATAACTGCTCTCCTTTTTTATGGTATGTGAAATTTTTAAACTTTTAATTATTATTTAAATATACTTTTAATACCTAAGTGATTAGGAAAGATAACCGATTCTAGATTATATTTATCCTCCTCTCTCACACGTTTCTTTTCTCTTTCCAACCTCACCCGTCCTTTTTCATCTCCTTTCTTCCCTGCACCTTTCGTCACTCTCACTTCGGCAGTCATAGCCCTTTCATTGGCTCCGCCACTCTCACACCAGTCACTAGTGAATTAGGTATTTTTATTTTTATTTTTTGTTTATCTCTCTTCATTCTAAATTAATATTTCGATTCATTTTCTTCTTCTTATTCTTTTTATTTTTTATGAAAATTTCTCCGTCACCACCATGGTTTTGTTACTTGTGAGATCAGTTCATTTGTCTGAGGGTAAGAATTATGTTTTTGTTTATTTTGGTAAATTTTGAGTACTTTTGTTTTAAGAAATGTTTTTTTTTTATTTTGTTCTCTAACTTGAGTTCTTCAACCAACTTGCAATAATCTCTATCAAAAAAATCAAAGTAATCTTACTTCATATTTTTTCCCTACTTATTTTGCCCTTATTCTTGCATGATTTTTATTATTAGAATTGTTTTTGTTTTTTTTTTGTCCAAGAATTAAGTTTTCGGTTGAGGTACAAATTGCATTTTTCAATCATGGAGCAACAAAGTAATCTTCATCACCAAAAGTAATCTTCCTTTATCCTTATTTTTTATAGTTCTATGTACATACGTTTTTTTAATAATCTATTGTTTTTCTTGGATAATTTCATTGTTTGAAATAAAGTATGCAAATAACAAAGGTATGAAGTTCTCTAATTCTTTATTTTAAGAAATATTTTCTTTTAATTTTTTATGCTAAGCTCATTCACTGATCTAATCTTTTCAATATATATATTCTCTTTCTTATAATTATTTAATATTTTGATGTGCTAATTTTATTTTTTGTTCATTTGATTAACATGTACAAAATCAAACATATAAAAAGTTCTATAATTACGGAATAAAATTCCTTCAATTTCCTATTTTGAAGGTGAGTTAATTTCCTATTAACTAACACAAACAATCAAAAAATAGTTTATTATTTATTGTTTGTGTTAGTTAATTTCATTTTTATTTTCAATTTACAAAAAAGTAGGCAATCTTTTAATTTTCATTCTTTGGACAATAATATTTCTCTTCCTTACCAAATATATCTTTTTTTATTATTTATAAATATTTGTATTGACCACTTTCATTTTTTGGTTTTCAATTTAGTAGGAACATTCCAAATATGAAAAATTAGAGAGAAGTCTCATATAATATTTATTATCCATAAAATGTTCTTTTATTATTATTTTTTTTGCTTCCTTTCAGAGAATTGGTTCATGGAACATGTGGTTAAAGGTCGAGGCTCTTTCCACTTTCTATTTTTTTTATTCAAAATATTGCAGCTTTAATTGAGATATTAATTAAAAAGAAATTGATTTTGATTGTTTTAATTGGTTATGAGATAAAATCAATATCTTTTAATATCAATATTATTTTAATTAAGATATTAATAAAAAGGAAATTGATTTTGATTGTTTTGGTTGATTATAAGATAAAATCGATATCTTTTGATTGGCTAAAAGTTTTTTAATATATCAAATTAATTAGAAATTAGTTAATTATAATAAATTAACCCACTATCTCTCCAACTCCTACATTATCGCCAATTCTCTCCCTTTTTCCTTCCATCATCTCCAAGGTAAACATCTGAAACTTTAGAAGAAAATATAAACATTTTCTTAACTCCTACTACTCTATAATAGTCTTATTTCTTTTATATTTTTAGCAACTAAGTAATTATATATAAAAAAAAATTGTTTTATTTTTACTTTATAATCAATATATTTTGTATCTCCCAAAAATTGAAAAACCAAACCAAACCGAATGCATCGGTTTAAGATTTTGAATAGTTTGGATTGGTTTCAAAATTTTCAAATAGAATATTTCGGTTTGTCTTAAAAAATGTGTAAAATCGAACCAACCTGAATCATGAACACCTCTATTTTTTTTGGTACAAAAAAGAAGTTCGGGTGGGTTCGGCTCCGGTCACCACCACGGGTCAGGGCAGGCTCTAGGCAGTGGCGGAGCATAAGGGGGGCGACCCAAAATTTTCAGAAACGACGAATTTTTTATAGGAAAAAATTATTTTTGTGATATTTTCTTATAAATATTGTATTTCGCCCCCCTAAAAAATTTCAGTAAGAAATTCGCCCCCCCTATGAAAAATTTCTGGCTCCACTGTCGACTCTAGGGACCATGGAGTCGCTTACTGAGAATCTTCTGGATCACCCACCCATGCAGCCTCACATCGGCAGTGGGGAATCGAACACTTTACGCTTTGTAGGGACGTCGCGAAATCCCTTTACTTAATTGGTACAACTTTAGTATTGGTTATGAACACCTCTATTTGCTAATGTAGAAACGGTTTTATATTTACTTCTCATCCACATCTTCTTTTTATTAAACAAAATGTTTAAGTTAAGGAAAGTAGAGTAGAGCTTGTTGGACTTTTCTTCGACCAGAGTTTTACTTTCTATTTTTGGCATTTATTTTCTGCATTTGTTTCAGAATTATTAAACGTACTCCGGTCCCCCTATGATTCGTATCCAATGGAAATTTATGTGTAAAAAACAAAACAAAAATAGTGAATTGAAATTTTGATGATGGGGATAATTTATTCACAATAACTTTAAAAATTGTAAGGGACAGCTGATTTTAACCATTGATATCTTTGATAGCAACACGTCTTTTGCACTAGAGCCGGAGTTCATAAATACGGAAAGGCGATCATGCATTTATTATCAAGTCTTTCATATTGGTGGATCTAAAAGATGTGGACTTCCCCAATATCTTTTATAGAAAAAAAATTATTTTTATTAAATAATCTTTAAAAGTTGCATGTCACCTCCTTCAAATTATTTTGCAATTTACTAATTTTACTTCCCTCCCACATAAGTTTTTAGCTCCGCCCTAATTATTGGTACCTACTTTCAATTCGCAATCACTACCCGCTTGCTTTCTCCAGCCTTGGACTTATATTGAAAGTTGTCCCTTCACACCTTTGCCAAAGAACTCATAGTGCCTTTGGACAGTTTTTTTGTTCCCAAACTCATACTATAATGTATTAAATTTGCTAATTTTTTTTTCTTATATAATTATAATCGAGGTATGATGTTGTAAGAGGTATGGATAGACAAAATCATAAATAATAAAATAAATTAGTTAGATTTTGATGAGAGTATAGTGTTGGACCGAAAAAAACAGAGGAATGCATTCACGTTAGCACATGGAATTTCTACGTTAATTTATTTAGTCAACTATAATTACTTGAGGAGATTAAAACTCTATTATTGTTGTATAATTATATGAAGGTAGGAATATAGAATTCGAAACTATCATTTTGAGTTAGAAGTGCTGACCAACTACGCTGGCCTTCCACGATCACATCTCTTTTCACCAATTACTATTTAATTAATACAATTTTTTTTTTTTAATAATTTATATAAAACCTCAATATGTATGTATTACCTTTTCCGTTCATAATTAACTTTCTTCTGTACATATCTGTTTGGAATCTAATTATATGTCGCTTTTGAAAATTAATTCACAATTTAATGTCTTTTTTTCTTCTTCTAATTTGCTGATATTATAATAGTAGGAGTAGAATAAGTCCTTAAAAGTTACGGACTTTTTTTTATAAAGACCAGATCTATATGAACTTTTGTGATATAAAACTGATCACATTATTTTAAAATTATCTCTCTCATTATCATGCAGTGATGTGGCCAATTCTAAATTACAACGTTCAATGAATATAGACCATATCGGAATTATTAGAAATAATAATGGTAATATCAAAACATCAACATTTTAAGACTTCTACATCTACCACTAGACTAATGCTACAATGAAAATCATTGATTTATTATACTTTTAAGTGGCAATTAGTTCCAAACGGAATGACTATTATAAAATAAAAATAGTAATTTTACGAGCCAAAATAAGATAATTCTGATATAGATTATGTACATTAGACCTTATAGTTTACAAATAGTCATATTGTTACAAATCAAGAGAGAGACAACTTTATAATAATTTGGCCAAATTTAAACAATAAAATCTCTGTAAACCTGCTCCATATCAAGTTTTTCCGCCAACATACGTTTCCAAACACGTGGTCAAGGCTTTTTGTTCTTTTCTATTTGACAGTGGTGTAGAGTTGGTCGATTGGAACTTCGGAGAAAATTAGTACCGTTGTTTTATGAATCACAAATTCACAATCATTATATTTTAAATTGAAGATTCATCCCAAAAAAAAAAAAAAAATTTACTAAACGAGATTTGAGGATACGTTGACAACAGAAGTCGTTGCTGACAACTAAGGTCCATATTATTTCTTAATGAAAATACGTACTATATATAAGAGGTGTATTTATTTTCCCATCTCATTAAAAAAATTATTTTAAATTTCACATTCTCTTTCACCAAAATTTATTTATTTTTTGTAATTTTCAAAATGAAAAATCGCAAATTATTCAAGCTATTAATCGGAGCAAAAGTTGGTCATGAAAAATGTTTCCATCGAGTATGTAGATGAAGTTGTTGGAATTTTTTTTACAACAATGTACGATGACTTATTTTTATGTTACATAAAATTAATTTTTCCTTATATTTAGATATGAATCCCATTTCTATTAATGAAACCAAAAACAGATTTACGTAAAAGAAGAGTGAGTTATTTTACAATGCAAATTTTTCTTTTTCTTGTGCAAACCAAAAGAAAAAGAAAAACAAAAAACAAAAATAGTTTTGTTTTTTCTTGGAAAGAAAAAACAAAAGTAGTTGTTTATTGTATTACTATTAGTATAATTTTTTTGGTCGAAAAGAGAATATATTATTTATTAATGTTGGATCACTCAATTATAAAAACGTAGTGGTCTTACAATCCTTCAATGAATTATGTGTGGTCAATGATTGAATTTCATTGATTTTGGAATGTATTAAAATAAATAAAAAGCATAGTTGCCGACTCCCTGGTATTCAAAAATTCATCTTCCTCCTCCATTCTCCCCGGTCTTCCCTGGCTCCGCTCGTCAGGTCTAATCAGTAGACCGGGGCTTCCTTGGTTTCATTGTTTCCGGCGAAAAAGCACCGGCAGACAAAACACCATTGGAAGCACTCAAAGCTCACTTTATTCTCGCTTCGACCAGCTATTTCCTTATATTGGCAGGCAAGCTTTTTCTCTAACACAAACTTTCTCCATTTCGTTCCATTTCGTTGCATGTATTTATCTGTAAAATAGCTTCAATAAACCAGTGTTATAGTAATCATTTCCTTTTTTTCATAAGTTTGAAACCTGATAAAAAAATTTGCTTGAACTGGTCTCCTATTTGTGAAAATTAGCTCAAGACCTCCATATCCTCTCAAGGTTAATTGGCAATGAGTTGTGTTATGCCATTAGACTTATATATTATTTGAATCTTCCTTAGACACTCGATGTGAGACTTTCGTATTACAACACTCCCCTCACATCGAGGTCAGAGTCAAATTCAAGGGCCGACGCCCTACTTGGGCCAAACAGGGAACAAAGAGCCCACACATCCCGCCTAAGGGCATGCTCTAATACTAATTAGCTCATGGATTTTCATATCCTCTCAAAACCAATTGGTAAGAAGAGTGTTAACCATGAACTTATAAGTTATTCGGATTTTCATTAGGCACTCGATGTGAGATTTTATATTTCAACACTATTCCTCTGTTTCAATAATTAAATTTGCGGTACCTATTCATTTGTTTCAATAATCTTAACTTTCCTGTGGCAGGAGATTCAATAATTAAATCTGGACTACCTATGTTTAGTTATGAAACAAAATTTATTGAGTCCCTTAAAGTTGAGTTGCTTGTGAAAAAATCTCTAAAATTTCACAAAGTCGAATTATTTGTGAGAATCGATATAATCTTAAAATTTGTAATCTTGCGTTCTGTTACTAAATGAGTACTGTTCTGAGTAGAACGTGATGTGCGAATAAGAGTTTATTTGTTTTTTTGCTGAATAAATCAGAGTTTGTTTCTTAGTGCAACTCTGTATCCTTCCACTGTATATGTATTGTAGTGTATTCCAAAGCTCTGAATATGTGACGTCATTTTCTGTTACCGATTGATTTGCCTTACTGAAAGATTTCATGATTGGTTCGCGTGTATACATCTTATACTGCTAAGGTTTTTTTTTAATATTTATATTATAGAGTGTCGAATTCAGCACTTATGATTTTTTTCGAGTCGAATGTAATGTGACAACTGCGCTAAATCTTCTGCTCTTCCTATCCTCAGGAGTCAGGAATACCAAGAACAGCGATTTAGACACAATTTTGTGGTGAAAAATGTCTTCAGTTACATGGTTAACATCACTTTCTTGTTCAAGTTCCGTGATACATTTCTCCAATGAGACGTTAATTTCATCGGCAATCCAATGGTTAAGGTTCATATTTCTGTCTCCATGTCCTCAGCGAGCACTGCTATTCTCCATTAACACTCTTCTCTTGCTTGCTTTCCTTGCATTAGCCATAAGAAAACTCCTTTCTAAATTCACTTCTAATGGCCAGTCCATCTCTGATATTGATAAGCCTCTCATAGAAAGCACCACAATTCCTACTAAAACTAACCTCTGGTTTAAGTTTTCGTTGACCGTGACGCTTCTTGTTGTGCTTTTCTCTGTAATTTTGTCCATTTTGGCCTTCAATAGAAGTAGTAACCAATGGGAATGGAGGGTTTTAGATGGGGTGTTTTGGTTGTTTCAAGCAATAACTCATATAGGAATCACTGTATTAATCATTCACGAGAAGAGATTCAAAGCTGTTATTCATCCGTTATCACTTCGAATTTACTGGATTGTGAACTTTGTTGTTCAAGTTTTGTTCTTCACTTCAGGGCTTATGCGTTTAATGTTTATCCAGGAAGCTGATTCTAGTTTGAGATTGGATGACATAGTTTCATCGATTTCGTTTCCTCTTTCGATTGTTCTTTTGATTCTTGCAATTAAAGGATCAACTGGGATTGTAGTAGCTAAGGATTCTGATGATAAATCTCATGAACCACTTCCTGATAAGTCCACTGTTAGTGGATTTGCTTCTGCATCCATTATTTCTAAAGCTTTTTGGCTTTGGATGAATCCCCTTTTAGCAAAAGGTTACAAATCACCTCTTACACTCAGTGATGTCCCTAGCCTTTCACCACAGCACAGAGCTGAGAAAATGTCTGAGCTTTTCGAGCTGAAATGGCCGAAGCCTGAAGAAAAATCAAAGCATCCTGTGCTAACTACATTACTTCGCTGCTTCTGGAAAGAACTTCTATTCACTGCCTTCATTGCAGTGGTAAGGCTTTGTGTTATGTATATTGGACCTACACTTATTCAGAGGTTCGTTGATTATACAGCTGGGAAAAGGACTTCAAGCTATGAAGGATATTACCTTGTTATGATTCTCTTGATAGCCAAATTCTGTGAAGTTTTGAGCTCACATCAATTCAACTTCAATGCTCAAAAGCTTGGTACACTTATTCGTTCCTCACTCATTACTTCTTTGTACAAGAAAGGCCTAAGATTGTCATGCTCGGCGAGACAGGCTCACGGTGTTGGTCAAATTGTAAACTACATGGCTGTGGATGCTCAGCAGCTCTCTGATATGATGCTTCAGCTACATAACATTTGGTTGATGCCTCTACAAGTTCTTGTGGCTTTGTCTCTTCTCTATAGTTATCTTGGGGCTTCAATGTTTGTTGCAATATTTGGACTTGCTGCAGTTATAGTATTTATCATTTTAGGCACTAAAAGGAACAACAACTTTCAATTCAATATTATGAAAAATAGAGATTCCAGAATGAAAGCAACTAATGAGATGCTCAATTATATGAGGGTAATCAAATTTCAGGCTTGGGAGGAGCATTTTAACCAGAGAATATTATCTTGCCGTGAAACAGAATATGAATGGTTATCCAAGTTCACGTACTCATTTGCTGGAAATATTATCGTTCTGTGGAGCACCCCTTTGTTTATCGCGACACTTACATTTGGAAGCGCGATTCTGCTGGGAGTTCCACTTGATGCAGGGACTGTCTTCACAGCTGTCTCACTCTTTAAAATGTTGCAAGAGCCAGTTAGGGCCTTCCCACAGTCTCTGATCTCCCTTTCACAAGCAATGATATCGCTTAATAGATTGGATGGATATATGATGAGTAAAGAGTTGAAAAGCGATTCGGTGGAACGATTAGAAGATTGCAATGGTGATATTGCAGTAGAGATCAAAGATGGGAATTTTAACTGGAATGAAGATAGTGAGGAAGCGGTTGTAAAAGATCTAAATTTTACCATCAGAAAAGGGAAGCTCACTGCCATTGTTGGAACCGTTGGATCCGGGAAATCATCGCTTCTGTCATCAATTCTTGGTGAGATGCACAAAATATCTGGCAAGGTATACAAATGACTACAATGTTCTGAATGCCACATGTTTTTTTAGCCCTTATTCTGTTCAAGAATAGCATGATCATATTTTTACTTCCTTGATATATATGTTCTGATACAGATCAAAGTGTGTGGGACTACTGCCTATGTTGCCCAAACATCATGGATTCAAAATGGGACGATACAAGAAAACATTCTGTTTGGTCTTCCAATGGACCAGAATAAATACAATGAAGTTGTCAGGGTTTGCTGCTTGGAGAAAGACTTGGAAATGATGGATTTTGGGGATCAGACTGAAATTGGAGAGCGTGGCATCAACCTCAGTGGTGGCCAAAAGCAGCGCATTCAACTTGCTAGGGCTGTTTATCAAGATTGTGATATCTACCTGCTCGACGATGTTTTTAGTGCAGTTGATGCTCACACTGGCTCTGAGATATTCAAGGTGATATGACATTCAAGGAGAACTATACATTCTTGATAGCCATGTAGATATGAGGAAACATTATAGTGCTTAATTCTTAATTCTTGATGACCATAAAGGAAATAATTTGCTTTCATAGCCATACTTAATGCCTGCCTGATATCACAAGTACCTAGTATTATTGCCATTTTAGAATTATATGACTTTAATTCCTCAAATCAGCATCAATTGCTATTTGTTCTTACCTGTCAAATGCACTTTAACAGGCGGTAATACTTTTTGCAGGAATGTATTAGAGGAGCTCTTCGAGAGAAGACGATTTTACTAGTAACTCACCAAGTAGATTTTTTGCATAATGTCGACCTGATCCTGGTACGTAGCATCCAAACTTCCTCCCTGGTTCCTCTAAATTTCATGTTGTTAGTTTCTAAAGAATTCAGCTAGATGCATATAGATACTTTCTTAGTTCCCGGATTTAATTTTGTATTTTGTTATTATTAACCAGGTAATGCAAGATGGAGGGATTGCGGAATCAGGAAAGTATGATGACCTAGTTGAATCCAGGAAACATTTCAAGGAACTGGTAGCTGCCCACGAGGCATCTATGATGCTTGTAGAAGCAGAAAGCACAAAACATGATAACGTTTCAGTAGAACAACCAAAATCAGTTCGGGTATATTCTGACCGTGGGAATGAAAATGGAGTGGATAAATTTCAAGAACCTTCCAAGTCCAATAGAGCTTCAAAACTTATCAAAGAAGAGGAGAGGGAAACAGGGAAAGTTAGCTTGAACGTTTACAAACTATACTGCACCCAGTCTTATGGATGGTCGGGTGTAGTTGCAGTATTGCTTGTTGCTCTTTTATTTCAAGGGGCACAAATGGGAAGTGATTACTGGCTGGCTTATGAAACCTCAGCAGATCGTGCTATGTCATTCAACCCATCCTTGTTCATTGGTGTATATGCTGGTTTTGCAGCTGTTTCCGTTCTGTTTATAGTAGTAAGAGTTCTTCTAATTACGGTCATGGGACTCAAGACTGCACAAATATTCTTCAGCCAAATTCTTCGGAGCATACTGCATGCTCCTATGTCATTCTTTGATACTACCCCTTCTGGAAGAATCTTAAGTCGCGTAAGGTTTTATACACTCAAGGGTTGTGCTTTTGCTTGTGACATTGTTTTATTCATCAGCTGCCTGAAATGCTAATGTGCAAAGAAAAGAAGCAACAAAAGATGTTTTGATTAATGAAATACTTTTCCCTGTTCTGCAGGCATCTTCTGATCAGGCCAACATTGATGTCCTTATCCCACTGGCTATAAACATTGTTGTTGTCACGTTCATGACACTGCTTGGAATCATTGTGATCACCTGTCAAAATGCTTGGCCTACCATATTCCCGTTGATTCCACTTGCATGGCTGAACATCTGGCTTCGAGTATGTCCATTGTTTATCTTTCTTTTATGTTTTAGTGACTGAATAGGAAACATATCTATGTAATCTTCATTTGGAGTACTTCAATGGCTGCTTTTGGGTTTTCAGGGTTACTATCTGGCAACATCCCGTGAACTAACTCGGCTTGATTCAATTACAAAAGCACCTGTAATCGTCCACTTCTCTGAAAGCATTACTGGGATAATGACAATTCGTAGTTTCAAGAAGCAGGACATTTTTTGCCAAGAAAATGTCAACCGTGTGAATGGAAATCTGCGAATGGATTTCCATAACTATGGATCAAATGAATGGCTGGGTTTTCGCTTGGAACTCATAGGAAGCCTCATCCTGTGCATTTCTGCAACGTTTCTTATTGTTCTGCCAAGCAGCATCGTAAACCCAGGTACTTGAAAGCTTAGCAATGTTAAAATGGTAGTCTCCAGTTACTGTTTTCCTTCTGAACTGCAAGTTCTATGGACTTGGAAGTAAAGAGGTTACTGATACATATACTTTGCTACTCAGCGAATGTTGGCTTATCGCTATCCTATGGGTTGTCCCTCAACGCTGTGATGTTCTGGGCAATATTTGTCAGTTGCTTCATGGAAAATAAAATGGTTTCAGTTGAGAGGGTAAAACAATTTTCAAGCATTCCATCAGAAGCAGAATGGAAAAAAGGATGTTCTTCCTCCTCCAGGATGGCCAAATAATGGCAATATTGAGCTCGAGGACTTGCAGGTAACTTGTGCATATATTCTCTCTTGCATCATGGGACATTAATTAAATGACTATTCTTCACAAAGTTTTGGAGGAACAGGAAGTGTTTAATTTATACTTTTCTGGGATATCAAAACCAATATGCTACTTGGGATTAATCTTTTGCTTAAATTGTTAAATATCTCGCGAACAGGTGAGGTACCGTCCAAATACCCCTTTAATTCTCAAAGGCATCACTCTCAATATTGAAGGGGGCGAGAAGATTGGCATTGTTGGTCGCACTGGGGGAGGAAAATCAACTTTGATCCAGGTTTTCTTTAGATTAGTGGAGCCATCGGGAGGAAGAATAATCATTGATAACATTGACATTACCACACTGGGGCTTCATGATCTTAGGTCCCGATTTGGAATAATCCCCCAAGAGCCTGTTCTTTTTGAAGGAACTGTGAGAAGCAACATCGACCCCATTGGAATGTACTCGGATGATGAGATATGGAAGGTAGTCTTAGACCTCGAGCATTTCAAGTTCTTGATATCCTACATCTCTATTGTGTCTTTCTGAACTGTAAATTTGTGAAATGCAGAGTCTGGAACGCTGCCAGCTTAAGGAAGTAGTGTCTGCAAAACCCGAGAAGCTCGATTCTTTAGGTATACTTACTTTTCCTGCATCCTTAACCAATACAAACAAGAAAACAAAGACGTTTTCTGAATTTTTTGTTTCTGTCAACTTTCTCAGTGGTTGATAATGGAGATAATTGGAGTGTGGGGCAAAGACAGCTTCTGTGCTTGGGACGAGTAATGTTAAAACGTAGCAAACTTCTATTCATGGATGAAGCCACTGCCTCAGTTGATTCACAAACAGACGGTGTTATTCAGAAAATCATCAGGGAGGACTTCTCTTCCTGTACAATTATCAGCATTGCCCATAGAATACCTACTGTCATGGACTGCAATAGAGTCCTCGTCATAGATGCAGGTATAAAGTAGTTCCGTTTGGAATTAAACGTTCACTTCTAAGTACATGTATAGACAAGTGACATTAAGTTTCAGAGTTTGGATATCTATTTTGCCTATTCTGATCTTTGTGTTTCTTGACAGGAAGAGCAACTGAATTCGATAAGCCATCTCGACTGCTGGAGAGGCCTTCACTCTTTGGATCATTGGTTCAGGAGTATGCCAACCGATCTGCTGACATCTAAGAAACAAATTCTGGCTTATCTTATCTTTACTACTTAGTATAGGTAGTTAAGAATAAGAATGATTAATTTGTCATTTGCAGATTGTTTTCCATTAAATTAGCGGTAATGTTGTTGTAACTCATTCACAAATTCTCTACTAAATATAATACTTTCGTTAAATATTGTAAAAATTAAGGAAGAAAAAATTAAGATGTTTTTGTAATTAAAATATTAATATTAGTCTCGTATGCCGACTATTTATAATTCTCTCAACATAAATGTATTAATTTAAGAATAAATGTGTATATTTATTTTTAAATTAATATATCCCAATTATTTTCTTAATTCGAGTGTAATGTATTCATTCAAGCGATAAATAAATGAGAACGAGGGAGTAAACTGACTCCAATTTTTATTTTATTTTTTATTACACTTTCTACTAATTTAAAATTTTGAACCAACTACCCAAAACTGGGCCGTTTGAGGACAGAACCCAGCAATTGGGCCATTATAAGAAGAAAAAAAACCAGCCCCGTTTAACCGAAAATTCCATAAACCCTAAACCTTTACAGTCGCTGGTGTAGAGACTAGAGGAGAAGAGGCAGAGATGGGAAGGTCAAGAAGGAAGTACAAGAAATCAAGAGCAAAGGTAAGAGTTGCTCTACCTAAGAAAAAACCTAACGTATTCAAACCAGCATTCAATGTTCCAGCGAAGCTCCGATCTCTGGTTGATTTTACCAACTCCAAATGGGATGATAAGGCTAGTGTTATCCATAATTACAACTCTTTCGGCTTTGTTTCTGATCCTAATTTACTCAGCGTTCGCTCTCGTACTCCTCATATCATCCAAAGCAAGTCTCTTCAGGTTCCGCCGCCTCCTCGTTCTGACGACGCCGAGGCCGCGGAAGATACTGATTCTGGCAGTGAACTCGAAGAGGACGGTCAGTTAATTATTTTTTCTTGATTTTTTGTTGCCTTGTAGCTTTTTTTATTGCCTTTGACTAATCACGTTCCAGAGTCTGGTTTTATGTTTGTTCTTTTGTTGATAGTGTACTAGAGGATGGTCAGTTACTTAATTTTCTTCATGATTCATCGTCTTGTAGCTTCTTTTTTTATTGAAATTATGTTTGTTCTTTTGCTGATAGTGATATCATTAAGTAAGCATACAGTGCGAAACATGCCTTTCTCCGTACGTAGAAACATCTCAGCCATTGAATTACTTAATCTGACGATTGAGGTTCAAAGTAAAAAAAATAAACAGTTTGAACAACTCTTCACATGTATTCGGCAGGTGAAGAATAAACTGATATCATTGTGACCAGTAACTGTTTTTAGGGGAGAATAGTTATGCAGATTTCTTTCGAAATCATAAAAGAGAATTACTTTTCTGATACTTAGCTGAGTTGTTGATGATTTTTGGTTCCAACCATGAAGATTTTGCTTGAGAATTTAGATTTTTAGTTCTTAAGTCTTGCAACTTTGCTGTTATTAGTACCTATGTGAAAGTGTGATTTCAGCTTATCCAAGATTTTGATTTTTGTAGTGTTACATTGAGCACAAAATTCGTTTTCTGTGGTAGTCTTTAAGGCAGTACACCACATAAAAGTTTTGTGTGTTTCATTCTAGTACTTTTATTGTTTAATTCTAGCTTGCAAGAAATCTCATGCTGTCCAACAATGTATCAGCAAGTAAGATGTAGATGCACAGCTGGACCGAACTATAACTTTTGCATAAGATTGGTATTTTCTTGGAATTCTACAATATTCATGCAGCCATTATTGTTGTTTTTAAGCATTGATTGGCACGAAGATCCCTTTTCAGCTTACTGTATTTTTCCATGTTCAATTGCTTGCAAGGGTGAAAATAATTCACTTCTTTTTCTATGTAAAAAGCTTCCTTTGTTTGACAGCGGATATATCATTAGTTTTGCATCATAAACTTTTACTCTATTGTATCAAATATAGATCATTCTGATAAAACTTGAATTCAGTAGTTTTCGTTATTCAGTTCTTAAGACTCAAGAGTATAATGACCTGATATTTTAAGCTCCTCAGATTTGAAGTCAGCACTTGGGAAGAAAAGAAGTGATGGCAAACACGCACCTCTTCAACCTTTGACTACCATGCAGCGTGTTCACATTGGCCGACTTGTAGATGAATACGGAGATGATTACCTGGTGAGAGACATTACTTATTGGAACAAGTTACTAATCGACATAGTATGTATGTATTTCCTGATCAGCTTCTTCTTATGCAGAGAATGTTCACGGATATAAAACTAAACCAGATGCAGCATTCTGTAGCAAAACTGACAATTTTATGCAAGAGATATCACGCTTGTCAAGGAAAACGTCCTATGCTTGCTGCCAAATGAGAGTGGGATTTTTAGTTGAAGATGAATTTATAGCATATTTGGTGCTGTGGAGTATCAGTGGCTTCATCGCCGCAAAGCCAAGGGATTTTTAAAGATTGCATGTGCTATCGTTGGATATTCTGTTAAAGTAGTACTACTGTTTAACATCGAAGCCATGTCCTCTAGCAATGTATCTACTAATTTTCTCTTCTTTGTTTTCTTATTCGAGCTATTTGGTAATGGACTTCGTTGGTACAAGTTTATGATCAATTAGCAAATATTGATAATATGTATGTTGTAAATGCTTCATTTGTTGCTAAACATCGTTTTGACACAATTAAGACGGATTCTTATCTCTTCTTGATTTGCTCATTTAGCCATTATAATTGAGGATAAGCACCGGAGAAAGCCAGAACTTAATGAACAAATATATATGTACACCGTTTTCAGTATCCAAAGAGGATTTGTCTAACATGATACTGGCAGAAAGCAGAAGTTATTTTTATACAGTTCTGCATTTTGATTAAAATACGCTTGAAGAAAATAGTTTCAGAACTCAAGTAACATTCTACATATTCACCCAAAAAAAAAAAAATTAACATTTTACAGCCCCTTGAACAGTTAGGTACTCGTAGTCGTAGCCAATCCAAGGTGTCAGTAGAGTTTTCTGCTTACATCCCCATCATCGCTCGACACTGAGATTCCCAGTGATCCTTCACCTGTCTAACTCTTTCTACTCTTTCAGTCTGGAGCCGTTCCTCCCAGTACTCGGGGCAACTGTCAGGAAAGCAATCTTTGGTTTTAGGCATTAAGAAAATCCTAAATGTCTCTGATCATTCAGCCTCCATGGCTTTTGTTTTGTTATGATTTTTTCTTTTTTGAGTGGACTCAGATGAGTTATTTCATATTCATCTATGAGAAGCAAAGAAATATACGTACCTTCGTCTTAGTAGAATGTTTAGCTCCTCTAAATGTACAGCTCCTTCATAAACTCTGCCCTGCAACGAACACCCAATCACGCAGAATGTGAGGTTAGCACTCAATTAGATCTTGGAAAAGATAATGGCAATAGCTCATGATAAGAAGAAAACTTCAATCCATTATTTTTATTCTTTATAGTAATTGCTCCCTAGCTCTAAGGCATCCGTCTGGTGATTTTCACTGCTAATTTGGGGATATAGTGTTCAAGAAGAGTGCAGTCTAGATGGATATTTCTGACCAAATTATGCCTTACAATATAGATTTCTGAACTTAAAAGTTAATCAAATTTAAATATAGCATATTTATCACTGAAAGATAACAGGGGAAGGGGGTAGCAGGGGTGCAAGCTCATTTGAGAACACATGTATACCTCTCGGCAAAGGGGACATTTTTCCTTTGGATGTGCTGCTATCAATCCATCCACTATGGTCACTGATCCTGCCTTGCAAGCACACATGTAGCAGAAGATATGACCGCAGGTGAGAGATACCGGATCAAAAACTGTATCCTGTTGTTAGCGAGAAACACACTTATCAGCTTATAGCCGGATGAAATGTTTGGTAATAAGTATAACATGAAAGTGCACTCCTCCGCTGCTCCCCCCCCCCCCCCCAAAAAAAAGGAAAAAAAAGGAGGGAAAATTAAGAAGGAACTCATTAGAGACCTGAGCTTTCGATTTATCCTAAAGGTATATGAGATATTGATTCGATTAATTGGCATGATATATTATTTCCCCATTAGTCTTTCTGATCAATATTTCATTTGCAGGGGAACATCATAGGAAATGCGTAAATACTCCTAAACAGATATATGCAATCTATCCACTATCAGTCTCCGCAAATTGATCCACATATTCATGTAAGCAAGCGAATGAATGAGATATCCAAGATACGCATAAAACAGGATACAAGAACTAACCAAACATATAGAACAGGTCAAGTCAATTTCAAGCTTGAGCGAATCAAAAAGCTCACAGAAAAGAGACGGCTTTCCATCTTTAAAAACAAGGGAGCATCCCTCAAAGAAGGCGGGTGCCTTCCTCGTATTATCCTTCATCTCTCTCAAATTTATGTGAAAAGCCATAAGCTCACAAAGCCAAGGTGACTGAAGAATCTCAATATTCATACTATTGGCTTGCGACTTGAATGCTTGGCCTTGCTTGGAGCAGTGAATCTAGACAAAGGTATTAACAAAGAATCTTCATCAGTATATTGAATTGAGAATATTCTATTTAAATTTTAAAAAAAAATTGTGACAAGGTACCTTATCATATTTCTTTAATATCTTACGCATCGCGATGGCATTAATTATTGCATAAGTAACCAAATCCTTGCCTTCTTCAACCAATGCTGGATGGTTCCCTTGCAGTTTGTCCTTGAACCAAATAAAGCATTTACTAAAGCCTGATGCGAGATGGTGCTCAAGCAATTTCTGGGCATTCAAATTGAACCAATCAACTACTGTTGACATTTCCTTGAGAAGCGAAGGGAAAAAAGTGCCATCACAAACTGCAGAGCACAATAAAATCTCACAGAAGTTAATGTTTTACATTGAAACCTATATATATGCTACTACCTCCGTCCCTAATTAATTGATACATTTCAACTTTTCACACAAACCAAAGAAATTATTAGAAGTCAATAATTATAAATTAAAAAATCTAAATTACTCCTAATTAAAGTATGGTTTGATGTGCATGGGTAAGTGTGAAATTATTGGAAACACTAAAGTATTAAGTAAAGTTGACTAAGGGTAAAATTGGAAGAAATATGTCAAATGTTTATCAAATTTTGAAATGTATCAATTAATTTGGAACATTTCAAAAAAGTGAAATGTATCAATTAATTAGGAACGGAGGTAGTATATAGTAACCCATAGTTTTCCCGGAAATGAATCACAGCACATTTTATTTAAAAATGGTAGAATCCAAGAGCTCTAAAACATGTATCCTTTATGAAAAAATGTTTCATATGAACAGACTTTCTGAATCTCAGTCAGACTTTGAGTCGAACACATAGAAGGCAGACTGGTAAGATCCTAATTTTTCTATCAAAATTGCAACTTGATAAGTTTTCTAGATGAAGAAGATGCATTAAAAACGCCCCAGTTTTGTTAATCTTAATCCGAATTCTAGTGCCAACTAGAACCACTCCTACTTAATAATGTTTCTAAAAGAAATTCTCCCTCCATTCAAAATTGAATGTCGTCCACTGTTCTATTTAAACCGGCACAAATTGAATATACATTTTCCTATTCATTTTCAACAGAACGAGTATTAAATTATTCCTGTAATGAAGTATTCCCTTTCAAAGTGAAAGAAAATTGAAAATCGGATTGTACAAAGAACAAAACAACAGATAAATTAGGTGATGAGGCATGATAGATACCTGGACATGGATGATTACAACAGGATTTGTCAGGTAAAGACGCATCCGCATCGGCCCCGGGATGATGATCAAGAAGGAAATCCCTCCTGCATCTTTTCAAGATTTTCTTGAGCTTCTTAAAACCAACACCAGGTAATTTCTCCTTCTTTTGGGATTGTCCTTGCATGTATTCCTCATATTTCTTACAGAACTTCATCTTGATTCGAAACAAAAATCATAATAATCCCTGCCTGATTAGCTTCTTCTTCTTCTTGTGAATGAATGCGAGATTTGTGATGGACCTTATTTTCTCTCTGTTTCTGATACACTTGTGAGATAGTAACGGGTTTAATGACATCTGACGTGTTTATATAAGGGTAGGAATTTCTGTCCCAATTCAGTATCCCAATCCCTTATATCGTTAATAAAAAATTGATTTGTGTTACTTTTTTTAGTTAAAAAAATTATAATTTATAAGAAATAATGGAACTCGTAAAATAAATATAAATACGTGTCAATCATCTATTTGTATGGATAGAGAAGAGACATAACGGGATACATGATTTTTTGCCTTTATCAAGGTAGGAAAACCGTGACATGCTGGTGTAGGTGCGGGCCGAAAGCAGAAAAAAAATGTCGGTTTTTATCTCTATTTTTTTTTTTTATGGATTGTTTTTATCTCTATTTGACCCCTAGGATATTTTGTTTAAATATTAAATACATTCTTAATTTATTATATTCCGAAGCAATCGAAGTTTTGATAATATATTATTTAGCAAAAATAAATAAATTTTGATAATATATTAGTTTTATTTTTATATGTTATGATATTAGTTCAATTGAGAATTTTAAATTTTATTAGGGTAAACAAATCCACAGATACATTTAATATGTTATATAGTAGTGTCCATTTGTAATAGTTTTTGGTTGCACATTTCAACTTTATATGGAATGTTTTAAGAGAATCCTTAATATTGTCGTATATGCAAATGAAGAGAGTATTCTCTTTGTAACTATTAATCCGAGGTCGACATCAAACTAGGGTCCAATAAACATTCCCCCTTCCCTTCTCCAAAAAAAAAAATGTGGACGGCCATGTGAATTTTGAGCAAAAGCGGAAGAGCTGCTGATTTTTAGTGCTTTGACGAAGAGTTATATATATATATAAGGAAGTAGTTGGTCTATACTTTATGACGTAGAAGTTATGAGTTCGAATCTCTTTTTCGTTTCTCAATTCTTTTATTTAAATAAATATATTTTTTTACCCGATAAATAAGTTGTATAGAGGTAGAGAAAATTTGGGTTTGCTTGAACAAAGGTCTAATTTGAGATTTTAAATTTGGATCTCAAACTAATCTCAAAATTAAACAGGGTCAAAACTTACCACCCATTACTTGTGGGTTATGTCAAGTGAATTTATAGGGATTTTTAGATCTCTTATTTGTCCTGTTTTCATATTGAATTTCTATCCAAATGTGATTTGGGTTTGAATTGAAGGAGACCTTTATGTTATTACATGCAAAAACACGTCATTTTGGTTGGATCTTGATTTTGAATGAGAGTGGTTGCTCGTTTCTTACGCTTCAAGTATAACAAAAATTGTTGTGACGTATCTTCGATTGAAGGAGTCATTTGGGTCTCTCTTGGACAACGTTATTCTCGTTTACTTTTAGAATATGCTCGACTAAATAGGAAAATGAACAACTTATAAAAATAATAATTTGTCACATATAAATATCTATGAGATACGTAATACATACATAGGGGCTATATATATATATATATATATATATATATATATATATATATATATATATATATATTGACAATGAGCTGCAAACCATTCTTATCTAATCATGAATTCCATCTCCCCAGTTGACTTTATTAAATTAAAACCGACGGCTATGTACATAAAAATTCAGGTAAAGAAGGAGCAAGTGGAGTTTTTTTTTCTTTTTCTTTTTGATAGTTGAGAATATGTATTTCTCAATGCAGTCGTTAATAGTATTGTACATACAAAATGTGTTTATTTGAGAGAGAGAAAACACAGTCAACAAATGAATCGATTGAATAATTCAGATATAGTTCGTACGTATAAATAGAATATCTGTTTTGCATTGAAATAGAGGTGAAACGATGGATCATCCTCATCGGACTTTAGCGTAACTTGCATTATTTCAATTATGAGTTTGATGGTGCGGAAGGTAGAATTTATTCCAAACTTGATACAGGAAAAAAAATATTCTCCTAATTGGATTAGGACATGAACCATAGGTCAAATTAATATTTATTCGAGAGGGGCTAACAGAAGCCGTTCATGGTGGGAAGGCCACTAATACTATGCCTTGTCCAATTGCATCCATTAACTTTATCGTTGGTTGTTACTGGTCATTTCCTTTATCACGGTCACTAGCTTCTCTTAAATTGAATTGGATAGTTGTATGAGAAAATGTGAGATTTAAAATTAACATTTTCAAAAGAAAAAGATGCAAAAATGTTTGGAACAACCTAAAAATATGTCTTTTATTTTAGAAAGAACTCTCTTTTACTTATGAACACTTTAGATTTTAAAATTTTCGAGCAACGTATATTTGTCGTATTGTTTTTTTACCCATCAACAATTTGTGAACGTCTGATTTTAACAAAAAAAAAAAATCACTTTGACGGCAGTGTTTTGTGGCGGAAATCACTAATCGAATACGTGTGCCCGGGACTCGGGGCAAAATCGTCCATTCAAAACCCATTTCCCCTTCACGTCTTTTTTCACCCAATTTTTTTTTGACGCCCGAAGGGGAAGATCGGAGAGTACTCTACATAGGGAGATTGTAGCATGCCCCATGGGGAGGGAATTTAGCCTCACAATGAGGAGAATTTATTTGCCCACAAGGGGAGATACGGGAATCGACCACGGGACCTCCATCCCGTGATTGGGTAGCCTTACCACTTGGGCTACCTGATTTGGTGGCGGAATCTTTATAGAATCTGGAAAGCTGGGTTTACAGGGGTAAAAAATCATATGTCACCGTGTATGTTTTTATTCAAGTATTCAATTAATCACAATTTGTCATGTGTATATATAATTAGAATAAATATTCACGTAATAAATTCTGATTAATTGAATATAAATACATAGACATACCGACACACGATTTTCACCCGTTTACAGGTATCTTCCTGTAAACTGGATCGAACTTGGGCTGACAATGAAATATAAGTGAACTTGGGCTAGGCATCATAAAGCAAAAAAAATTGGGCTTCATACCTAGCAGGCCTACTGGCTGTTCTGTCTTCGTATTGCGATCAAATACCAGCTGAGAAAAGACTTCACGTTTTAATCGACAGTCAGTAGCGTTGAACATTTGTTAGTTATCGAATCAAATATTTGATAGTTCGTATCACAATTTTTTACAAAATTCTAATAAGAATTGCGAACTAGTGATTTCAACTATTAAATTTTTATTCCGACTACTACAACTGTCCTCATGATCTTGAAAAAAATCTGTTTAGCACCGGAGCCTGACTCACTATAATCACTCATCACCAAAATATGGATGCTAATAAAAGGTTTTCCCAGCTCATCATGCACCCAAAAAAAAGGAAAAGCAACAAAAAAAAAATATTCCTCATACGCAATTTATATTCTTGATAAAAGGTTAGTTTAAAGTAACTTTCCTATCTCATATCCAAATAAAGTTATATATTATACTTTTTTAAAAGGTTTTTTCATCTAAAATTTGTCCACTTGTACCGTTGTACCCCGGAATTTGTATGTTATAATCCTTTTTTAGTGGCTTTTGGGATCGACTCGAAAAATATCATGAATTGTTTATGCAATATTGAAGATTTTTTTTTTTGAAGCCCAACTGGACATAGAGGAGGAAGAGATAACCCTAGAAAAGAAGACAATTTAAAACATACCCCATGCGCGAGAAGGGTATCGAATCATGGGCAGGCCGTCGCCCCACTAAGCTAAGGACATTGTGATCAATATTGAAGAATCTTTACCTTAAATGTGAATAAAAAGATGAGGGAATTTATTAACCCGAGTAACACTAGATTAGGAATTTCCATTCCAGTGGTGAGAACACCAATAGCAGAACTCATAGTCCGCAATAGCCATTTGAAGCTTATCTTTTCTTTTATAAAGAATTCATATTTGGAAAACTTTTTAACTTTTAGTAAAGTTATAAAGATAAAATCTAAAACCAAATGACTTTATCTGGTCCCAAACTACTACTAAATTGGATAATTATTCTCATCTTTGCGTCTGCACGATTCTATCTAAAATGCTGTTACGGTTGGCAAAGATTTGTATGAAAACAGCTTACGAAAACAGCCTAACCGTCTCCCGTTTATTTCAATTCTATTTTATTTTATTTTTGTAACACTTCTTATAATACCCTAATTAGAGCTCGTTAATATATTTTAGACAAAACAAGATATATTTTATATTTGATTAGAGTTCATGTTATTTTAAAATCAGTTTGAAGTTCTTGTGATATTTTTAGTGACATTTTATTCATAAAATTATTAACATGTTCTAATTGGATAAAATAAAACGTCATATACACAAGTATAATTAAAAATATTACATGAAATATTACAATTAAAAAGTCTATTGTTCTAAAACCGTATCCGCCAGTCAGCCAGGGACGAAACCAGGAATTTGATGTTGGGGGGATGAAACTGGTAAAAAAATTCAAAATTTTGGGGGGCGATAAAAAAGGCAAAAAAAAATTCTTGGGGGGCGAAATTGATAAAAAAATTTCAAAATACACAAAAAATTTCGATAAATAGTTGTATTTTTAAAAATCTCGGGGGCGCCGACCCCCTCCCGCCCCCCGTAATCGTCCCTGCAGTCAGCCACTCACAAGACACGAGGAAAGGCAAGTGGCAAGAAGAACGCAACCTCAATGTTATCCTTAACTCTTGGGACCCCTCTCCTGACGGCGTTAAACTCTTTTTTTTTGGAAGACGGAGTTCACCAAACAAAAAGAATCATTAAAAAATTGCAAAAAGAAAGAATGCTACCAAATTATTATAAATATGTGAAATTCTCCTGCTAATCTCTCCAAAGTTTCAATATATTATTACTTTGTATTGTTTACTTGAGAGCAATTCGATTCGGACAAGAAAGAAATGGCGGCGGCGACTGGAGAGAAATCGGTGATGGTGGTGGGTATCGACGAGAGCGAGACGAGTTTCTATGCTCTGGAGTGGACACTCGATCATTTCTTCACCACTTCGCCGGACAATTCACCATTCAAACTTGTTATTGTCCATGCCAAGCCTTTTCCAACTGCCGGAATCGGCCTCGCCGGCCCCGGTACATGTAATTTTCACTTCCAATTTGTACTTTTTTAGAAATAATATTATACGTAGTACTCCCTCCATTACTAAATATAAGACTTTTAGACAATTTGAGAAAATTAAGGAAGTTGTCATTTTCACCTAAACTTCCAATATTATCCCCCACCCTCCCTCTCTCTCACTTCTTTGTCATAAATAAAGGAAAATATTGAGGGTATAATTGGAATAAATTGTTGACAATTAATAAAACAACCTTAAACGACAATTAATTTGGATACCTAGATATCTCCTAAACGACAATTAATAGGGAATGGAGGGAGTAGTATTTTTAGAAATCTCGAGGCGCCCCTTCTCTTCCTCCCCGTGTGGAGGAGTAGTTTTATTTTCGTTCAGAGAAACTTCAAAAGTTACTCCAGACTAATGGATACAATCCGCGTATTGTGAGTTGGCATTTTTTTTTGTTTATTGTATTGTATCTATTTGTCCGAGTTCCCCTTGTAAAGTTGCTCTTGAATTAAGATAAAATTTCTCAATGTGGAGAAATATGTATCACAATAACTAAATTCATGACAAAACTATCTTGAAAGAGTTATTATCAATATTTAATTGTTGTTCTTGATATTGTTTGATTTGGAATTTATAGTGGTTGTTGAAGTGTTGCCTAATGCGGATTCGGGTTTGAAGAAGATTGCTAGTAGGGTCGTGGAAAAGGCCAAGGAGACTTGCATTGCGAAATCCGTAATTTCATCAACTTTCTTTTCGTTTAGTTTTCCGGTCTGAATAATAGTAGGGTACGTGGGCGGGTTGGGTGCGGACTTGACTTATTGGTCTAATTAGTGCGCAATGAAATGACCCTACTTATGAGTTATGCAAACAGATTGTACAAGAAAATGTTATTAAAGATATTAGATTTGTTTTTATAAGTTTTTACATTCTATGTAGGTAAGTGATGTGAGTTTGGAAGTTATAGAAGGTGATGCCAGAAATGTTCTGTGTGAGGCTGTTGAGAAGCATAGTGCCTCTATATTGGTTGTTGGTAGTCATGGCTATGGAGCCATCAAGAGGTACTACTATATTTCATTTCGTGGTACTTTATTAAGAGAAATTTTATTTTGGTAGATTACTAAATTTATAAGTTACATCCAAACCAATGAGTGCAGTACACGTAGGAAAGAGAATTGATGTAACTTCAATTCTCTTTCCTACGTGTACTGTATTGATTGGCTTGGATGTAAGTTTTAAAACTTAGTAGTATAACAAGATAAAACTACTCATTTATTAAGGAGATATGAATTAATTGCAGACTTTATATTTGACTATGAAATAATTGGTAGTCATGGTTAATGAATACATTAGTTATTTTAAAACGGAACACTGTTCAAATACAATAGTTATTTTACTAATGAATGAATGTAATTGGTATTTGCAGGGCTGTTTTGGGGAGCGTGAGTGATTACTGTGCACATCATGCCCACTGCACCGTCATGATAGTCAAGAAGCCTAAGATCAAGCATTAAGAACTGGTACGATCAATACTTCAATGGAGATAGTACCATGGAATTTTATATATAATTTGGCTCCCCAATGAGATTGTTGTACACCGTTACCTTATCTGTTGAAATCTAAATCCTAGGATCGTGCTATGTACTGTGATCAGCCTTTCTGTCTCTTATGTTTTTCTTCTTAATTCTGTATGAATAAAAGATATTACATTATCTCATTTATTTTTAACTACCATCATTCGTTCTTTAAGATCATGGGCCTTCTATAGCGACAGTCAACTAGTTATTTAAATAAATATATGCAAAAAAATGATATATTGATCAACTATTTATGACTGACATACTAAGAGCTTATGGATAGTATATAAGCTTGAATTGAATATAGACAACGAAACACCGAGGGGATGCTGGTTTGCCAAATTTTGATGATTGAAGTTCATTGCAGAATAGAAATCCAAGACTCAAAATAAAAGAAGGGGGGAATTCAGCAACTAGGAATCTAAGATCATAAGCAAACCAAGCCTATCCAGCGCGATTTCGGACCCTCTCCTAAAAGAAGAGAAGTTTGAAAACATCATTTCTCTATTTACTTACATCTAGGCATATCCCTAACCAAACTTCAAGTATTGAATTTCAAACCAATCAACATTAAGTAGCAATTCCAGTGAATGCAATAAGACCATCACTATACGAATTAATATAACATGAAACATAATATTTCTTCAATGGATCAGCTAATTAAAACATAATCATAGGACATTTTAGTAGTTGTTCGCGAATTATAAAATTGTACTGTAATAATTTGTGTTTAAAGTGTAGAGAGGCCAATGAGTCCATGTCCCAGAAACATCATCGTCAAATCAATAAATTTGGTTGCTGCTGCTGTGATGGGTTTTACTATTTTATCCTCTACAGTACACAACCCTATCCACGACCACCAAGTAGTGCCACAAGTTTTTTTTCTCCTTTTCTGCTTTCTCCCTTGGCAGGCTGGAATCCCAGGACATTTAAAATATCATTTTCATTTTTTTTTCTTCTCCACTTCTCCTCCATTCTCTTCCTAAAACTTCACGAGAGGTTTTCTCAAAATAATTTGAAAATGCATCTTCAGAATATAATAAGTATGAGTGGGGTTTTAGATTGGATTTGAACTCTATTTCATAATTTATATTGCAAATAGACTATTTTAGAAGAGGGGAGACTTTATCATTCGTTCTGTGAATCTTGGGCAGGTTGATTAAGCTCCTATGTGGTTATGTTATTGCCTCATTAGTCATAAGCGGTTATATGAGTTACTGAGGATCTGACATACATCGCATTCTTCTAATTCGGTAGACACGCAATGAAGGATTTTTAGATGACATGCCAAGCTGTAACAAAAGACTCTAATTGATAGATTAATAAGGACAGTACTCCATCCAAAAAATGAAACACAAGGTCAAATGAAACACTTTTTTTCCAAAGTCAGAAATTTTTGCCTCCGAACCCAACCACTCCCACCCATCCAAAGGATGATATGTTGAGGACTTCCCCTATATGTCGGGACAAAGCATTATGGAAAAATATGCACAACATAATCAGGCAAACGGGCCAAGGTAGCAGTTTTACAACAATAATTCCTTAAAAAAAAAGGCCTTTAGCAACACCATCCAAAACAGAAATTGCAGATACGCCTTTCAATTTAGTTCAAATTGGTACTATAACAGATACTACAACCAAATCCGAATATAACAGAACTTCCTTGTTTCAGATTAACATAGATAAGATGTCAAATGTAGTAAAATAAACATGTCCTTAATCCTCACAAACAACCACATCTTCCTGACTTCCTCATCATCAGAAGCTGCTGAACCATTTTACCTGCAGCATTGAACAACTCTTACCGGTCAAAATAAATCAAAATCATATCTAAAAAAAGGACAGGAGGGAGTTCTTTAACTCTTTCAATTTTTATATTAAGACAACTATGAAAAAAATCACCTGGATGCACTCTTGCTCCTACTTCTGCTCCTGCTTTTACTAGGGCTGCGCCTTTTTGGGCTTTTGCTTACACGCTTCTGGCGCTAAAATCAATCAATCAATCAGCTTTATTAACAAAATCAACATGAAATCAAATCCAGATATATTCAACAGCAAGTGGCAACATTAGCTACCAAAACATGACCCCAGGTTTCAAAAGATTCAAATACAACTTAAACTTACAGATGCCACCGGGGATCTAGATCTTGATGGAGATCTGCAAAAGTTCCAGAACAACCGAATTTAATATCCACATGTTCCTCTTAACAATTCTGATCCAAGAGCCTTGAATGCCATTTCCACTCAGATTTGGCACAATCAAAATGGACAAGGAAAAACTTACAAAAATTTAGCATTCAGTCTAAACACAACTTGCTACCTAAAAAAATTATCTAATTAAGTTAAAGAGTAAGAACCTTCATAAAGTCAACAGCCTTTAGAGACCAACAACCAGGTCATCACAAGATTAATATTTGGACAGTACGCTTATTAGCTGGACGGCTAAAAAATGTTTCTACCGCAAATAGATTGTAGGCCCAAATTTCAAATCGCAATTAGTTCATAGTCCAGCTTCACCATCATAGTCCATGATCCTGCTGTTCCCATCTAGCACGCATGGACATTTGCGATGCTTATTAGTAGAACAGAGACACCACGAAGGATTACACAAATTTCCATCTAAAGGACACCATACCTCTACAACCATAAAGAGTTGTAGGCAATTGAACCATATCCCATAAAGAGTTGTAGGCAATTGAACCATATCCCATCAAGATCCTAATATGCAATCCCCAGAACGCTGCATATATCCATATCTAAAAACACAAAAGACAACATTCATATTTGAAAAGGAGAGTAAAAATATGAAGACACTTTGACATATTGGACTTTTTTTCATTGAAAACAAATCTCATGTAGAAAGTAAGGAAGGACATAGACAGAGGACAAGTGATGGATCGGCTAGTAAAAAGAAGCATGCAATGCAACCCGAAAAGAGCACCCTTTATAAATGTAATGATTAATCCACAATAACACTCCACCCATCCCCCAACATCCAATAAATCCTTGGAGAATTTTGCAAGGACACTGAAGGCTCCACTCTGTAACCAGAAGTTACACATTTAATAGAAAAACTTGAATTTAGCAGTAAATGCTAATATGAAAACTGAAAATTGCAGGACCAAAATGCACTGATGATAGACAAATGAAGATGACAACTCCGGTATGCCCGAGTAAAGTGCAGAAATAAGACATGAAAGACTACAAGCAAAGCCAATGTCAGAAAATGTAGACCTTTCATTATTTTCTGTTAAATAAACAGCACCACAGACAAAAATAAGACAATCCTATATGGATCAGAATGAAAAAGATTTAGTCAGAGTTAGAATAGTTTTACTTGCAATTTCCATGCGCAATCATTTCTAAAATAAACAAGATATCATTGCTTAAAGCCTCTAGCTCAGAAGAGGAAAATAAGTAACTACCAAACAATTGCTACCTTGACAATGATTTTTCTCTGGACCTGGAGCGAGATCTTGAGGACACAGACCTCGAGCGAGATCTTGAACGGCGAGAAGATTTAGCTTTGGGAGACTTGCTGCAATGAAATAAACCGATTTCATGAACAGTTTATCAGTGAGCAAAAAGAGAAGAAAAGAGTGATTTAAATAGGTAAATACATCCAAACTATTTATCCAACCTTCTACTCCTACTTCGACTGTTACTCGGGCTACGACTGCCATTCCTTCCCCTTGATCGAGAACGGCTGGGACTGCGACTGCGACTTCTTGATCGACTTGATTCATACTTCTTCACCTGGATGACAATGAACAAAAACAAAACCTAAATTCACATTTGTCTGTACAGTAGTAGTATTACGTGATTAATTACTCTTTTTAAAAATAATCCTATGCTTGAGTCTTACGCGAATTGTTGAACGAGAAAAAGAATTCCGAAACTCAGAGTCGTCAAGCTTTCTGATCTGCAAGATTGTGAAAAGCACGAATTTCTCTATAGCTGTTGCACACTTTAAATAGAAATGAAGCAGTGGAAGACTATGTTACTCGGACCCTTCTTTAATGCCTGTCGTACCTGTGTCAACAGGGCACGACATGGGTATGGATACTTACAGGTACGGGTCAACACCGATCAGACACATTGTTTTAGATGTTTAAGTACCCGACACCTAAATGCATACCCGTACCCGAGTCCGAGTAACATAGGTGGAAGAAAGGAAAATAAGCGAACTAACAGCATATTTCATGTCATCGTATGAGGTATAATCCACAATTCCTGTTGTACCTACAAATCATTAACCGCAAATTATCCCAGAAGTTCGTTTCAAAATAAGAATATTACTCCAACATTTTTACTAGAACCACAACAAATATTTATAAATTTAAAAATCTAAAAAAAAATTGCTGAATATCCAGGAATCAGAACGAAACTCTTTTGACTTTTTTTTGGGGGGTGAGGGGGCATCCAAAAAAGATATAACCATCTTTCATGAATTCACAACTATAATTTCTTAACTACCATGGTTCATCATTCTAAAGATACTCATAGCCCCTTGATGCCGTACACTCTTCCTTACTATTTTTTTCTCAACGAAAAGTGGGAAGGTAGATAGATCTCTTAAAAGTACAGCTATATCTCATAGTATTCAAACAAGAGCAAAAAAATGAATAACTAACCAATTAACATGTAGGACAATATATGCAAACAGGGTAGCATATACCTTTATACGAATGCATCTCAAGCATTTTATCTAAATGTACCCAACATTAACATTAAGAACACTCGTACTTCAAACAGTACGAGATTGATGCCTACAACACTTTTCCCCTCAGAAAGTAGAACATAATTCAATGTGAAATTTGAAAAGCATTCATAAGAATTTTAGTAAATTTGCAATCCACATCCCATTACATTTCAGAAGTTTACAAGCCTTTTTATCTGGCTCAAGGTAAGATTATTTTTAACATCTTTTTAAGCAAAAGGCATCTTCAGGAGCTGACAGCATTTACCGATGAAAACCATTTCGAGGACCCTTCCCCAAAAACCCCTGAACAGATGGAATATCTCAAACCATATAAATAAACTGAAGATCAAACAATAAAATCCTAGACAAAAATGTGCAGTAGCTAACAAAAATAATCTAGAATTTTTATTACCACTGCCCTCACGAAAAACTTGGGAAAAGCACACATCCCCTGCCCTGCGCATGTGATCCTACATAAGAAGTATGGAAAAGAATACAAATTAGACTTTGCGTGCCTTTGTGCATAAACTCAAAGATAAAACAAAAATGTAACTTTTGGAATTCAAATATCTAAAGGTTTTGGATAGCATGTGCACCAAAAGAGAATATGTCAATGTCTCTACAAACCTTGAGATCTTGCCATGAAGCAGAATGTGGCAATCCAGTGACAAGCACTACAAAAGGACCAAAGAAGACAAATTAGTTATTCGAGGCAGTATAGAGATTTCCAGCCCTCACAAATAAAACTGCATACCCCGATAGTCAGAACGCCTAGACACTCCACCACGAGGTCCTTTGGCATGGCTACTGTGACGATCAGCCAAAGATGAGTTACCACGTCCACCATGAGCTAGCTCAACCTGCATAAATCAAAAGGAGTTACAGAAACTTAATGAGTACAAATTGACCTGGGAACAGATGTCACAAGTAATATTTAGAAAATATATATATGTTTCCAAAATACACAACAAACCCGTAAGCGATGTCCATCAAAATCATAACCATCACGACCTCGAATAGCATCTTCAGCATCACGAGCCTCTTCAAACTGTAAACAAACAAGATACTAAGTAGGGAATACGAAGTAAATGGAACTTCAATTCATGCAAAAGTTACTTCAGGCTCTGACCTCCACAAAAGCATAACCAGGAGGCCTTGGGGGAATTTTCAAATCAATGTGTGCTATTGGTCCATACTGCAATTTAAATCCAATCATTAGAAAGAGATCTTGTAGAAAATTGGAAAAAAGCAGAGCATGCTAGTACAAACAACACAATTACCTTGTGAAAGAGATCTTCAACTTCCCGCTCCCTGATATCACCAGGAAGATTGCCCACATACAGGGTTCGACTTGCACGACTCGTCATATGTCCTGACAGGGTGATATTCAACCATCAGTAAACTCCAATAACTTAAATACAGTAAACGTATATTAGATTCACAAATATCAAGCAAAATTTCTTCAAATTAGACTATAATCAAACATGATTACAAGTACGAGAACAACCATTTTCACTTGAGCACATTGAGTGAAGCAGAAATTTGCCAGAAATCAATAAAATTGAAACCAAAGACAGAAAACCAACGGAGGTGGGCCCAGTAACAGCCCCCAATATTTTTCAAAATAACTTTATAAATACTCCAAACTTGTCCCCCTTCCAAAACAAATAGTTTCCTAGTCTTTTACTCACTTGCTATCCAAGCTTGCCCCCTCCCAGAAATTTGAAAAAAAAACAAATCTCCTATATAGATTAAAGTCCCCGAAGGCAAAACTCTAGTTCCCTCTATGTTGAAAGTTTAGTCATGAACATTGAGCATAAAGCTTGGGGCCGGCACTAAAAACCAAAATTCCAGGGCAAAAAAATTCCCCCCAGAAAAAACAAATCGACACAGAAACCTAAAAAGCATCGGACTGATTCTACAAATAAATCGCTGCAGCGCCATAACTTAGAAAGATTTGCATAAAAGAGCGATGTATAATCAAGAGCGGGGGAAATAAATAAATAATATTGTCGGGGGTAAAATCCAACCATATAGAAACACCTACTCATAATCCTAACCAATGTGGAAACAGTATAAACTGAATATGTGAGATTAAGAGAGTCGTAATTCTAGAAGATTAGTAAAGTTTACCTGCGAAGGGTTGCGATTGCGCCGACGATACTCAGGAGAGAACTAATTAGGGTTTCTTAATAAGGGAGGAGCTTGCAAGAGTATGAGATGTCCGCATACGATCTCGTCTTTCACATTATTTATCCTGGGCCAGCTGGTAGTGTTGGGCTTTTTTTCTTTTATTTTCTTTCTCGAAGAAAAAAATAATAATAATTTGCCCTTAATCTTCCGAAAATTTAATTTTTTTCTCTTCTGACGATGAGTACTAATTTTTTTTTGCTAAATAAAAATTATTCATTAATCATAAAATAGCCGAAGTCATTACAATCAAAAGATAAAAATAACATACAAAAAAAATAAAAGTTATACAATAGTGTAGACCAGCATGATAACAAATAAAAATCACATCTTGAACCGGGTAAATACTACAAAAAGTAGAAAAAATAAATAAATAATAAAATTCTTCTAATTTGCAAAACCAGAATCTTACCTATTCTGTTTGTAACAACTTGATTCTTAATATTGCATATTTATTTAATTATTTCGATGAATTTTATCTTTCATCATTTTTTTCTTGTAGTATTTCATTCCTTGGTACCAGTTGTGCGACGAAATTCGATAGATTGAGATACGAGAATTCACTTAAAGTTATAATGGTTGACAAAATTGGCAGTTTACGTGTTAGTTTGACATTATATTGGAATTAGTAAAATTCTACCCTCATAAATGTATTCAATTCAAATTTTAAAAGATTTTAATTGATTTTCAAAAGTATAGATTTATTTATCATTATTATTTTTTTTATAAAGTTTATAGATCATTTGAATAACAATCAAAAAGAAATAAAAGACTGATTTAGTGGTGTATTATACATATACAACGGTGTTGAACTTTCAAAGTCAACATATGTTTATCTATCTTTTTTATTTTGGAATCAAATCATTTTATTAAAAAAATGGTAGTGAATCCTTGATTTGTTTAGAGATCACGGAACTGCTGTCCTTTTATTTATTTAATAAAGGTTTGTATAATTTACTTACTGTATTTTTTTTTCATTGACTTAATTAAGGTATGTTTTGTTTGAATTCTTTTTTTCCCTTTGATTTTCTCTTTCAGGGAAATGAAATCAATGTTTGTAAAAATAGAAATTTGTAGTTAGATAGAGAATAAATTGTTTGCTTTCTTAAATTTATGTTTGAAGATGATCAAGAAGAATATTGATTGGATATTATGAAAATATATATTATTTTGGGGAAATAAACATTTCGTATTGAGTTTTCTAACAATGTGAAAATTTGCCTCATATATATATATATATATATATATATATATATATATATATATATATATATATATATATATATTAGTTTGGACATTTCTTTATTTTTTCTTTTAATTTTAAAGAAATGTGATTACTAAAAAATTTGTAATCTCAGTTAAAATTATTAAAAACATTTAATTTTAATATTAATGAGAGAATCTCAAAATCTGGAGGAAAAAGAATAAATTTCTCAATACACATTTACACCTATAAAATCCATCAAAATCCTCCATTTAATGAAATCTATGTATAGAGTTTTGAATACCAACAGATTTCAACACATAATTTACAATCTGAATTGAATACCTCTAAATTTTGATGGACTTTTTAAAATCTAAATTGAATCCCTCTAGATTTTAATGGACTTTTTAAAATCTAAATCGAATACCTATAAACTTTAAAACTTCTTAAAAATCTTATAAAGTTTAGATTGAATACACCCTCATAGTCACGACTTTGGGTTGGTTGCTCGTACCTTGGTCTACCGAAATTTGTCGCAGTACTAGTAGTGGAGACTGAACTTGTACAAGAAAATAGGTGAAGGATTAAAGATGTCAAAATAATAAATTAAAGGTTAAGTTGCTAAAAATAAAGATAATATCGTCTATTTTACAAGTTGCTCTTTTTTCTCTCAATTTAATTATTCTACATCGTTACTAATGGAGAGAATTTTGGGCTCGGTTAACTTTCAAATAAATATTTTAAAATTTCCAAATAATAAAATGTAGAATACAAATTGACGTCTAAAGGCTCTTGCCAATAGATTACAACCTATTTTGCATTCTGTGATCAATGGATCTCAAGTTGTTTTTTTAAAAGGAATACAAACTATGGACAATGCTATTATTGCATTCAAAGATTTCCATAATTTGCAGAGTTCAAGTTTTTCTCATATGGCATTGAAATTAGACACGTGTAGGCTTATTTAAGGATCATTACGTGTGTTATGCAATTCTCGACACATATAGTGAATTTCGAATATTTCACCATTCTCATGCTCAGAGCTAGTATATGGAGATCCATTAGTCTGCTTTTCTCCATTGCGTGGTATCAAACAGTGTGACCCTTTATCTTCATATTTGTTTATCTTTTGTGTTGGAGGATTGTCTAATATGATGATAGGAGCTATATAAATGGGAGATATTAAAGAAATCGGTCTTGGGACATCGATCATTTATGTATCATATATATTCTTTTTGCGGATGATAGCTCGGTCTTCAGTAAAATTGATGCAGTGAATGCAAATGCAAGTAAAAATATTGTAGCCACATATGAGTCCATTCCCGGTCAGTCCATAAATCTAGAGAAATCATATGCTTTATATGGTAAAAATGTACTCATTTCCTTTCAAATAAAGGTTGTCGAAGAAGATTTATGTTTTTCATAATATAAGTCATCCAGTCAGATCTATAAAAATCAAAATTTTACATTTTTACCCCTATATATTAACATATAAGCAGTGAAGTATAAACTTCATATCCATCTTGATGTCACTCATATTTTACTCTTTCACTATCTTTATCCCCATGTTCAGATTCCTCTCTAAAATTACCACGAAATGACAATCTCTCACGATCTCTATCTAAAATGTTTATTGAAATTGAGTTAAGAAGAAAAACAAAGTTGGGTTCGAAAATGGGGAAAGACGATTTATGCGTATCAATTATGAGCTTCAAGTCTCCAATTTCATTAGACGTGATAAAATACCATGTGAGTTTATGTATCGATGTTACCTACAACTGCATCATCATCCAACGACGGTTATACATTAGATACAATAGTCGTTAGGCCACCTTGCAAGTTTTTAGACTTAAAATTTGGTAAAAAAATCAAACTTCAACGACTCATTAGATATAGTATGATATCGTCAAAACTAGGCAAACTCCACCACAGTCTTCTGCCGATTCAGTCACCAATGGCTCGCTTTCTCTTACCGAAGTTGAAAATCTTATTCCCTATCCTTTTTTTTCTCTGTGAAAAAAATATATATTATCCAACAACAATTTCTAGATATTATGCGGTCGTAAGAGAAGGAACAAAGAGTAGAAATATAGATTTGAGTATGTGAAGTAACGTGTGAGTGATAAAACAAGTAATATTGGAATTAGGTGAAAGAAAAAAGCGCTATATATGTAGACCAACTATTTATACTTTTCTCTAAATAGTACAAATATAAAAGTAGAGCTTAATTATACATGAACATTTTGCGGGTACTCTCTATTTGTAAAATTAAGAATTCAGGCAAAATTCCGATAAAAAAAGCCATGTGCGCGAATTGAGGGTAAAATAGTCACACACTCCATCCTGTCCCTTATTTTCTCTACACCACCATCACTCCACATGCTCCTGTTTGATCTCCACAAGCAGCTCACTTATTCCCCACCATGGACGGAGCCAACCACCACCATCCCAACAAACCCCCACACCCTCCGCCGTCTTCCGCCAACCCTTCACCCTCCTACAGGAAATCCAATTCCAAATTCACCACCTCAAATAATAAAGACCCTCCTCCTCCTCCCACCACCATTATTAATAATGGCAGAAACTCTAATATTAAACCCCCAATCGACTCCACAACATAGAAACAATTCCACCAATAATAATAATAATAATAATAAGCCATCACCAAAAAGTTCAAAAGATCCCCAATTTTCGCCCAAATTAGACCGACCCGTTCAAAGCCCTTTCATTTTCCATTCAGAATAAAATAATGGGATCAAATAGAAGGCAATAAACAAGAAGATTGATGGGTTTTCAGAGAAGTTCATTTAATTATCAAGAAGAATTGCAAAGATAATTTCTTTTAATTTATCTTTTGATGGGTTTTCCAAGAACTTTTCAAAAAATCAGTGAATTTGTATTTCTTTTCTATGAATTATTGTCCAAGAAGTTATTAGGGGTAGAATTGTTTATGAGTTTTGGAGTTGGGGGTTTAGAGTTAGGGTTACCAATTGGTGGTAGTGGTGGTGGCAGGAGGGTCTTTATTTGAGGTGGGTTTGAATTTCTTGGAGAAGAAGGAAGGGGGTAGGGAGAATGATGATGGTGATTTTTGATTGGTGGAGGAGGAGAAAGAAGGAGAGGGAGCGGAGGAAGACGGTGGTGTAGAGAGGAAGGCGGCAACAGAGCTGAATATTTTATTTGATAAACAGAGAGTACCCGTAAAAATTTTGTGCTATTTAAAGAAAATCAGAAATAATTGATATACATAAATACCGATTTTCTCTTTCCTTAAACTCTAAGCTATATCTCCGACGGCCTACGTTCCAAAATGGAAATAGTAATATGTAGGACCCAATATAGGACCGGAGCCGGAGACTTCGGACCCACATGTGTACCGTGGTCACGAACTAAAATAGAGAAACTGCGTCAATCTACCGCGCGTGAGTTTAATAATCAACCATTTGATTAACAAAGTCGGCGATAATCAACCAACATTACCAACAATCAACGGCTAATGTACGGGAGTATCCAACACGCGTATAACTCTTGCGCGTAGAATGACAGTAGCTTTTTCTTGTGGAAAAGACTGAAGGGACTGGAGTTATATACTCTAGTCTAGTGCTCTACAGAAAGAAAAGCAAGCAGAGAACAAAGTTGGAGTTTCGCTTCCCGACTGGAAAGGGTTTTGGAGTTTTGAAGCTCTCAGAAATGGCGTCTTCTCCGACTTCATCGAGTTACTCTTCGTATTCATCTCCGTTTGCATTGTCGTCATCAACTACACCGTCGGCGAGTTTTGCTGCTCTTCCGATAGCGGCGTTGAGAAATAAAATCGTCGAGAAAATTCAGGAAAATCGCGTCACTCTGATCGTTGGCGAACCTGGTTGCGGTAATTTTTTTACCGATGTTTTGAACTCATTTTTAGTCATCTACGGACATGCTTGATTTTCACTCCTTAATTTGTTTATTTTTTTTCCTGATGATTTTCGCTCATTCTTAGTGTTAATCTTTGTTTGGTTAGCTTGAATGAGCTGATAGTCAATTGCTGGTTTTTACTGTTTGGAGAAAATGTTAGGAGGTTTAAATCGTAGCTTACTTATTTAATTCAATTTACTTACCTTGTTCAAGAGGATTTGCTTTGTGGATTGCTTCTTCGTTCAGTCATTTTCAGATGCACAGACTGTAGTTGCTAAGTAAAATATTAATCATTAGATGGATCCAAAATTGGATTAGAATTACAGGAAGTTCCTCCCCTATCACAAAGAACAGCAGGAGGTATAAGGGAAGGATCAATTCGGCCACTAACAAAATTAGACTTGGCCCAATAAGCTAAATTATGAGCTTCAAAATTAGCTTCCCTAATTACAAACTGAACTGTCCAATGCTTAAATTCAGTCAAAAGAGCTTTTCCCAGTTTGATTAAATCTATACCAGTCCAATGGATATCATTTGAAAAGCCTTTAAACCCCTTTAAGAGATTCAAACAATCCCCTTCAATGATAGCACAATGGAAATTCAGAGATTTCAGTTTATCCATAGCCAATATTGCAGCTTGAGCTTCAGCTTCAAAAGGAGATCTAGCCTTAAATCTGTTGATCCAAACACCTAATAATTCTCCAAATTCATTCCTGATAAGGAAGGCACTAACTGCTTCATCCTCTTTGATGAATCCTGCATCAAAATTTACTTTGATAGTATCTTTAGGAGGCAGTCTCCAGTTCAGAATTTTGACCTTTACTCCTTTCTTTAATTTCCTGGCTTTTGAAGCCTCCCAGTAGATCCTTGCTTTATGCTCAATCAGTCCCAATATTTCCGCAATGTTCTTAACTTGTTTCCCATGTAGGATGTCATTCCTGTACATCCACAGCTGTTCCAATAATACTGCAAAAAAATTTAGAAATTCAGACCTCAAATTATTACAAATAGGAAAACTACCAGAGTTAAGGCTTACTTCCCTGATGACTTTGTGCATGCTCCAACTCTGAAAAGCATCCATAGAAAGCTGCCACCTTGATGAAGACCAAATATCCTTAGAAAACGGACAATTAATAAATATATGTTCCAAGGATTCATCTTCCTGATGGCAAATAAGGCACTCCAAATCATTGATCCTAAAGCATTTATTCAATCTAGTCCTGGTAGGCAAGTCTGAGTTGTTTTTGTACTTTGCAAGACCCATGAGCTTCTATCTATATCTTCGGCGAATTCTGTCAGTATTGATACATAATTGACTGATCAGTTAGTCTCTTCATGATCATAAACATAATTTCCAGAGTATTAAGATTTCTGTCTTGTTATTCCTTTAGCCTCCTTGCGCCTGCCACAGTAAGATGTAGCTGTATGGGATAATATTGCCAGGACAATGCATAATTAATGAATGAAATCGTGCAGAAGATAATATTTATTGTAGTTCAGAAATGGATCATATTGTTTGCTTTCCATTTATAACATGATCTTTTGAACATAATCTCCTAGAAATAGTTCTGCATGGAGAATCACAGTATGCATATGTCTTCACATTCACATAATTTCTGATTCCACTGAACAATGTTGCTTGTTTATAATCAAGGTAAGAGCTCACAGGTTCCGCAGTTCTTATTAGAAGAAAACATGGAACCTATACTCTGTACACAGCCGAGGAGATTCGCTGTAGTAGCGGTTGCTAGAATGGTGGCAAAGGCTCGTAACTGCGAAGTTGGCGGAGAGGTCGGGTACCACATAGGTCATTCGCGTGTCTTCTCGGAGAGGTATCTTTTATTTTTCATTTGCGGGAAAGTCAGTTTTTGCAGTTTCTCAGCCGTCTTAAAAAGGCACTTTTGTAGTCAACATATGGTAAATTGATAATCATACGTCTTTGCGTAAGCCTGATATTTCCTTTTTTTAAGCTGATAATCTTGTCCCATTGGTCCAACTTAAGTATTAAGAGAATAAAGTAAGAAAAAGAAGGGTTCTCTATCCTTTTGGACCGGAGACGACACCGATACGACTTTCTTGAGAGAAATACTTTCTATATAATCTTTTACTACATCTGCTCTCTCACTTTAACGATCATAAGTAGCCCCTTAATTTTTCTTTCATCTGAATTGATCGGCGAACATTGCATATATTGTTCATGAAACCGGTCCAAGAGCTGCTTCATCGGCTGCAATAGCAATGTCATGGTTATCTAAACAGTTTCATTATTTATCCTAGATGCCGTCTGTGGGCTAGTTTGATGGTTCAAAGTTATGAATTTTATGAACGCTAGCTCTTGATAGTTTGTATCCAGCCAAAAGAGGAAGGAAGCTTTCACACCTCTAGGATCTAAAGGGTTAATTGAAGTTGCCTATAAAAAAATGTTAAAGGCAATGCTCTTCTTGTTGATGCTTTTAAGACTCTGCAAAACTTAGAAAGCTGGGGTTGGGGAGAGGGAGGAAGCAGGTTTGTGGAACTGGTGCTACTATGTTCAGCTGGTTCAATTGATGCCTAGCAGAGTGGTGGTCGTTTTATACTAAATTCTGCTTTCATTTATGACAACAGATCCTGCAATGACGGAGCCTCTACCTGTTGATAAAGGACGTATTTGGCTTTTTTGCTTTCTTTGGAATAACACATTTACTACTCTGTAATCGTTATTTGCTGATTCTATTTTCCAAATTTCAAATGTTATTGAGATAACCTTTGGTTCAGATTTTCAATTCTGATGAGCTGTTCAACTCTCTTGCATATTTGATCCATTAGTTTAAAGAAAGAACCATGGGGTATTTCTAGTTAATTTATTGTTCAGTCCTATATGTTCAGTTTGACTTGCCTTTAAGTTAAACAGATTGGAGTTTGGACTTTTTTTTTGTTTAAATACCAAAAATGCTCCTGCTCACCCTCTCACTGGGCGTGCGTGCGAGCGAACAATTGAATATCATTTTGAGAAAAAAAGGGTTCCTCTCTGTTTTCTTCCTTAGTTTAGTTTTCTTTTCACTTAATGTATTGTTGCCTTTACTTCTGCCAATAATTTGAAACAAAGGCCATTACAGATCAAAGATTGTCTTCAAAACTGCGGGAGTTTTGTTGGAGGAAATGCGAGAGAGGGGAGTGAATGCGCTGAAATACAAAGTTATCATCCTTGATGAAGTGCATGAAAGATCTGCAGAGTCTGATCTCGTTCTTGTATGTGTGAAGCAGTTTTTGCTAAAAAATGCTGGCTTGAGGTTGACCTTTCTCTTACTTGTCATTTTGTATCTTCAAGTTTCTTATTTATTTTTTTCCTTTTTTTGAACACTTTGAAAAGTATGGTGCAAGACATTTTGTTAATCTATGTGCACATAAATCAAAATGGTTCTTGGGTCTACCTTCTCTGATGCCTTTTGGCTTTGATTTGAGGGCATGATTCTGTAGCAAACGCGACGGCATAGGGGACCATTGTTACATGTGTATTATATGAGCAACCACTTTGTGCACTTGTTGCCAAAGGTTAGGTTAGTCTCCAATACATCTGTTTCAGTGGTATCCTGGGATCAGCCACTTTGTTTGACAAAGGTTAGGTCTGTATCCCGTCCATCCCCGCCCATACCCCCAATTATTGGGGACTTAATGGGTTATGCTATTGTTGTTGTTGTATGGTTCCTAAACCCTTTGCCTTTCCAGGCTCGTGTTGATGTCTGCTACTGCTGATATTGCAAGATATAGAGAATACTTCAGGGATCTTGGTAGGGATGAAAGAGTTGAAGTGTTGGCAATCCCTAACACCGGCGAACAAAATATTTTTCAGCGGAATGTTATGCATCTTGAACAGGTGCATACATATCTTTCACTTTTATATTTTTGGTTATATGTATGCTGAATGCTGATAAACTGTTATATTCTTTTACATTTTCGCATTCTCCTGTGGTTTAAGATATTGAGTTCTTTTAGGAACTGTTATTCAACATGTCTTCCGTCAAATCTCTGGTGTCAAATTCTGCTATGCTCAGTGTTCAATATTGAGTTTTGTTTGTTTTCTGAATTATTAATCTTATTGAATAATGAGAATATTTTGTTATTCTCCTTGTGTTTGTATACTTTTAGATAATTCCACAACACCCATGTCTTTATTGTTTAGTAAATTACTAAATTTGATTTATTTGGTATTGATGCTTTGCTCAATAGGTAGCCAATGTTCTTGGAATGAGATCAGAGTCATCAGACCACTTGTCTTTGAAATACTGTTCTGGAAACAACCCCTTAATGGCTGATGCTGGTATCAAGTTTGAAGTTGTCAAGCTAATACATGATTTGGTGTTGCACATTCATAAAAATGAACCAGATATTGAAAAGAGCATCTTGATCTTCCTGCCTACGTACTATTCGCTGGAACAGCAATGGGTTCTATTAAAGCCTTTCAGTAGAATATTCAAGGTTCACATTCTACATCGCAGTATCGACACTGAACAGGCTCTGAAGGCCATGAAAATTTCGAAGTCGCGCCGCAAAGTAAATTTCTCCTTATTCTTGTTCTTTTCTTTTAAAAAAAAAATATTTTTACCCTTTATTATTTTTCCTTTTGGCGAAATGAACTATCTTCTCCTCTGTTATTGATGATAGTTGATAAAAAAATTTGCTATTTGGAAACCATGGAATATAAGGTTTCTTGAAACTGAACCTTGAACCTTTTTTTTTCCTCATTTTTTTATCTTTAGGGGAAAAATTGTTTTAACGAACCTTGATTTCCTTTCTTTTTCTTTTTCCCATTCTTTGCTTTAATTTTTAAGAAGCGAATGGTCTGAATGAACATTTGGTTGCATAGTAGTTACGGTGAGAGCTTTTTGTTGCACTTAATCAATCAGTTGGGCCATGTCATGATATTTTATCTAAACCACCAATGTTTATGCAGGTAATATTGGCTACAAATATTGCTGAATCATCTGTTACAATTCCAAAAGTTGGCTATGTAATTGATTCGTGCCGTTCTTTACAAGTCTTCTATGACATCAATCGAAAAGCTGACTCCGCCGAGCTTGTGTGGGTTTCTAAATCTCAGGTACAAAGTAGATTGCTTCCCTTTCTTCTTTTGGTTCTTTTCTTGTTTATTGCTTTTAGTCTTTTTTTCTTCTTTTTTTTTTTTCCGTTTTATTTCTTCTGGTTTCAAGTTGTGGCTCAAAAAATCCGATAGCTCAGGCTGACCAGCGCAAGGGGAGAACGGGTCGGACTTGTGATGGGAATGTTTACCGATTGGTGACGGGTTCATTCTTCAAGCAACTGGAGGACTATGAGCCTCCAGCAATTCTGAGATTGTCACTGCGGCAGCAAATTCTTCTTCTATGCTGTACTGAATCTAAAGCCATAAATGACCCTAAAGGTACTTGGTTCTTTTTCCTTTTGCATATTGCTTTCAGTAGAATAACTTGTCCTTCAATTCGAAATTGCTCGGTCTAAAAAGAAAGAAGAAAAACCATGTCATATTTTCTTTTAGTGCATCCAAAGATTTGCAAGCGATGCATTGCCTTAACAAAGCGTGTCTTAAGATGGAGCATTTCTGGTTATTCTGATTAGTTGTGCTATAAGAGCTCATTTATCTTATCTGGACTTGATAGAAATGTAAAACTGATTTGAGAAAATGACCAATATGTAACTCATCTTTGGCCAGCGTTAACATTCTGTGAATCATATGCCACAACATTAACAGGACTGCAATTAGTGCTCAAGGGACTGCAATTAGTGCTTGCTTTAGAGGATTTTGTTAAAGAAACTTCCACCTGATGGCTACTATGGTCATCTAACGAAGGCATTCTGTTAAGCAATGTACCCATCAACAGTTGAAACAACACATCCACATTGCTTACTCGGTCATCTATTACACGGTTTCCTGTTCTGCTTAGTATATACTTATTGGCTTAGACAAGAATATTTAAGGCAGACTGCAATTAGTTCTTACTTTAGACGATTTTGTTAAAGAAACTTCCACCTGATGGCTACTAAGATCATCTAAGGAAGGCATTCTGTTAAGCAATGTACCCATCATCAGTTGAAACAATTCATCCACTGTGCTCACTCCAATCATTTATTACACACTATTTTCCTATTCTGCTTAATATATAGTTATTGGCTTAGACAAGAAGATTTAAGTGGGCTACAAATTACTGTCGCTCTCATGCTTTGATACAGCAGTCTTTGGGAAAAGTTATAGAAAAGGAACTCAAGCTATGTGCCTTTTCTTTTAGTCTTGTTGCAGAAAGCTCTGGATTCCCCAGACCCCGAAGTTGTTCAGGATGCTTTGGATTTTCTTATTCAAGTCTCTGCAATCGAGAAAACACCACAGAGGGCTCGCTATGAGCCTACATTTTACGGGCGTTTACTCTCCAGCTTCACTTTATCATTTGATGCTTCTGTCTTAATACTCAAGTTCGGGGACATAGGAATGCTACGTGAAGGTATCCTAGTTGGCATAATGATGGACATGCAGCCTCTGCCTATTTTGCGTCCATTTGGACAAGAAAATTTGGTAATCTAAATATTTTGAATGTTGAATGTCTATATTGATCATTTTTATACTGTGTATTGACTAGTAAGCATTATTCTTCAGTATTCGGAATACAGTAGTAACTACTACACTGGAGACAACAAGAACCCTGGTTTACTCGGCAGAAAGGAGGTGCTTTATATGGGAAATTTGTGTGCATTTCAGTTTTGGCAACGGGTTTTCAAGGTATTTTCTGTTCGATACATTAGTTATTTCTATATCTCTCTTTTTTGTTCTTGTGCTTTCGGATTTTAACTTCAGGTTTGTGACATATTGTCTTCCTCTGAAGGACAAACACCGGCTTGAACAGTTAAAACAACTTCTTATGCCTGGCATTGAAGATACACATCAGTGGCTGCCTAAGATTGAGGAAGAGTGGTGTTCATCACACAATCTTGTGCAATCGGCACTCAACCAAGTTGCTTTGACATGTATATTCACTATAGTATCCGTAACTTGATTTCTGTTTGCGTAAAAGGATTCTTCTTGGCATATTATTCACCAAATCACAAAAATTCCTTTGCAGATGACGAAATCATACACACTTTGCATCGTTTTCGCCCCAAATTTCTTGTAGCATCTAATAGTGTACCATCATGTTATGAACCTTATGAATATAAGCATATGTGTTCTCTCACCTTTGATCAAAATGGGGATGCTGATGAATGGCTCATGGATGATGACCATCTGGAGCTTGATACTGGAGTGTGCAAATGCATCTCTGTACCATTTGTCACTTCTAATCACTTCCATGCAAATGAGGTGGCTGAAAAGTTGGCAGTCATTATCAAAGAGGTAAGCTTTTGGCTTCTTCTCTTAGATATTACTTTTGAAGTGAAGATTTGAGTTTTCCTTTTGCTTTCCATGCGAGATAGATGAGAATTCAGCAAAAAGACGTATCTGGAGATTGCAATACTCGTACTAGTGGTCACAATCTTGAGGCTGCTGGAGATGCTTCTTTATGTAAATTCTTCATAAATGGACACTGCAACAGGGGAAGCCAGTGTTTATTTTCTCACTCGCTCCAAGCAAAGAGACCCCTTTGTAAATTCTTCTTCTCTCTACAGGTACTCACTAGTTTGAAATATCTTAGCACTCTTTTTGTTCTGTCTTTTTTGTCTTTTTCGAAGTATTCTTTCTCCTGACCCCTCCAGTTTGGGAAGGGAAGAAAGCCCACAATTACTTACCCACTCCTCCTTACTTACCAAACAATGTAAATGATCTATTTGCATCATCTTTTAGTTCCAAATTTCACCCGAACCAAACATCCTCTTTAGTGTTTAGATCATCTGTCATTAAATAGACAACTGGGGATGAATTTTTCCTTGCTGTATCTGAAGCACTTAACTTGAGGATATTCTAAACTTTTTAGTTAATGTAATTTTTCCAGAGCTGATAATTTTTGAAAATCCATTACATTAACCATGTCTAATATTTTTATCAATTCTGCAAACTTTGGTTTAAGTTATAATCTTCCTTACGTTTTGAGATGTGAAAAGAGAGGTAAGAAGAATTTCCTATTATACTCTGAGATATTGACTTATTTCCCATTCTCTAGCAAAGTAATTATTTCAATTGAACTTGAAAGCATTGAAGTGGAAAATGTTGGTTTATCAAGGCATCCCTTGAAAAGCAGAGAAAAAAAATTAGTTGAGAAGATAGTTGAAAGAATATCAAGTTGTGTTCTTTATCTGTCCTACTCCATTTTAGTATATTATTATACAGAGTTTGTTGATAATTAATGGTCGTCAGATTCTGACATCTATCGTGTTGTTGATGCCTCTACAGGGATGTCGTAATGGGGATTCATGTTTCTTTTCTCATGATTGGGTTCCACCACCGTCATCAAGTAGCAAAGCAAACTTATGTGTGCCAGAAGATGCAGATGCTGATGGAGAATCACTTTTGCAATTATTTCCTGCTTCTCCAGACGGATGCATTCTATTGTGGGATGACACTAATTTGCATTTTTCATCTCATCTTGCTCTTCATTATGATCCCTCCTCTATTATTGCAACATCAGCTTTGCCAAATGGATCCCCAAGTGATCCTTCTCTTACAGGTGTCAAAATTCTGTGGGGCCTTACCCACCCTCATCAGACAATCCTCTCCGATGTTGGGAAGAATACTGTACCTTGGAATAAAGTTAAATGCATACTGTGGTTTCCTGAACTCAGTGATCAACATTTGGAGGTGCAAAAAGGTCATCTTAGGACCTTCTTCGAGTACTTGGCTGCTCGGATATTAGGCGATGATCTGTCTGAAGTGCAAGTAATTGTTACTGTGAACAATACTCGCTTTTGTCAGTTGCAGGTAACTATGAATTGTTACTGGACATTTTGGTATATCTAGAGGCTCACTTTATTTGGAAGAGCGGGTTGGACAATAAATACCTAGGAATCAAATTCCTATTTCTTTTTAGTTGCTTTCTTATGAAGTGCTAGATGAGTATGTCCGCTGAGTTACCTAAACATTAGAGAAATTGGGGAAATTCTTACCTGCTGCTTCCTCAGATCTTATAGTAATCAGGAAGCCATTATGTTATCTTATTCAAGTATTATTTCGATTTGTGAAATGAGTTCCAAATTGGATTAGAGAAGAAGGATCTTGGACTTGGGAAGTCAAAGGTGGTAACACCTAAGAGAGTTGTCTACCTTGCCACGGTGTTATTATCTGTATGGTTGTTTTGCCATGAATTTGGTTCTATTTGCCAAATACATTTTTGATATGTATTTCTTTTTTATGTTTACTCCTTTCTGCATAAAAGTACTGAATTTAGTAATTAACATTTGCTGATGTTTCAGGTGGAGAAGCTTGCAAGGGATAGCTTCTTTTTCCTTAGGGAGTCGTTTCCTTTTGATGAAGTAAGATTCGGGAAACTAAATGATCAATGCACCACAAGAAAGCCAATGTTGATGTCAAAGGCTATATCATATGTTTTCTGTTTGCAACCTCCAACAAGCATTCAGTTTGGTGACTACAAAGCAGTTCTTAACAAGCTTATACATAGTCCTTGTTAGACAGTATGTAGCCCAATGGAAGTAGGAGCTCTGTAAAATTTTGCTGCTTCTAGGATTAAAATCTGCTTTGTTTAGTTTGCATATGCTTATGCCTTTCCTGCGTTCTAAAAAACGATGGATATTGCAAGTACTTCTAATTGTGTTCGTCTGAAGTTGTCTTCTTATAGTTGTGTACGTTTCTTCCTTCTCTGACAGAGTCATAATAAGGTATTCCCTCCATTCCTAAATATAAGACTCTTTAGACAATTTGAGAAAATTAAGAAAGTTGTCATTTTCATCTAAATTTTCAATATTACCCCATCTTCCCTCTCTCTCACTAATACATCATAAAGAAAAGAAAAGAAAATGTTGAAGGTATAATTGAAATAAATTGTTGACAACTAATAAAAGAACTTTAAACGACAATTAATTTGAATACCTATATATCTCCTAAACGACAATTAATAGGGAATGGAGCTAGTAGTAATTAGTACTCAGAAATATGGCCAACGTATCCAAGTGGGCGGGTGGCGGCCAACCCCTTGAATTTTTTTTCCCCACTAAAAAAAACCCTTTGAAATACCAAGTTTCCCCCATCTCCTTCGCTCCCCAAATATACAAACTTGTCCCGATACTAAGTTTTTGGATCCGTCACGTTCTGGATCCATCCCTGAACATGTGCCTCTGAGCAAATTTAACCAGAATAGAGAACATTTTTTTTTTACCGGAGGATCGATGAAATGGTTGATCAATTATGTTGAATAATTTTTTTTTCCAACACTAGGAATGCTGAAGATTGTGCACTTTTCATGAACCACGATGCACTTGGGTGGCAAAATAAATTGTTTACTTTTTAAGCCTGTCAAGTTTGAACCAAGAATTCATTCGATAGGCCTCCACTTATGTCGCTGCTAGAGTGGAGTGTGTTCTGGATGATGATGCGATCCAGGGATGGTAATTGACGTAGCTGAATTTAACCCATCTAGACTACTCGGGGATTGGGGTTTGGGATATTTTTTCCCTGCCGCCAGTGTGCGTCGGGAATGGGGACTAATCGGAATTGAGGTGATTCTTTCATTTTCATCGGATTCTGGGAATCTGATGTCCCTAACCCGGCCCATTCCCATCTATTTATATCCAGCCTTGTTGTCGTCATCTTTAATTCTGCATTTGGATACTTATTTCGCTACAATTTTTAATAATTTTTTTTTTATTTTTTTGGATTAATTCTCCATTTTCACAAACACTTACTTTTTCTATTCTCGAGACATGAGCTTTCAAATAAAAAGTCAATCCATTCGTACCTCGAATTTATTCTCCAAAAATTATTTAAAACTTTTTATATAATTATTTAATGAGCAAATAGCTTTTTCTGCCCCAAAACTAGTTACGAGTGCTATATCTGCCACAAATAATGTTTTCGTGCTATATCTGCCACAAATCGTTTTTTCGTGCCTTTTTTGCCATGAAACATTTTATGAGTGCTAAAAATGCCACAAAAAGAGGGAGGATGAAAGGAAAAATAGGTAAGAGATCAAATTAATTTCAAATAGACCCTAAAATCACATTTTTATATTTAATTGGGTACACAATTTATTTTTTAAATAATTGACCCCTTATTCCCAAATTTATCAAAGCCTCCGCCACCTTCTTCTTCCTTCTCCTCCCACCTCGAGCCGCCACCCAAAGTACTAAACAAAATGTAGATTAATTTGCAGTACATAATTAACCTAACAGAAATACTTTGCATCTGAAACCATCAGAATTCTTGAACAAAAAGGACTCTCGCAAAGCAATATGCAAAATGCAGACCAATTTCCTAAGAATATCTAATTGTTCTTAGGCATTTTTGCTAGGCTATCACCTTCACCACGCCTCTCCAAATCTTCAAGTAGTTATTTTTTGGCAGATTTGGTACTCTTGGGTATGGGTGGGGGTAGGGATTGGGTAACGAGATGGGAGGTGGCGGTGGCGGTGGCTCGATGTGGGAAGAGAAGAAAGAAGAAGGTAGCAGTGAGGGTTTTGGTAAATTTGCGAAGAAGGGTCAAATCTTAAAAATAAAATAAAATTAGGTCCCCAATATAATATAAAATTTTGATTTTAGGGTCTATTTGAAATTAATTTGATCTCTTACCTATTTTTCCTTTCACCCTCCCTCTTTTTGTGGCATTTTTAGCACTCATAAAATGTTTCATGAAAAAAAGGCACGAAAAAACGATTTGTGGCAGATATAGCACTTGTAACTAGTTTTGTGGCAGATATAGAACTTGTAACTAGTTTTGTGATATATATAGCACGAAAATGTGATTTGTGGCAGATATAGCACTCGTAACTAGTTTTGTGGCAGAAAAAGCTATTTGCTCTTATTTAATACATGTTTTCGAAGAATTCGTTCCTAAGTAACACTTTTCAACGGTAAAAAATAAATAATTTAATATAAATATAAAGTTGACTCATTGATCCTCACGAATACTTCTTTTACGATCACAAAAAATATTTACTCAATTACCTTATATGTGAAAGGGGTCATAGCCAGAATGTGATGAAGGCCAATCAGGTTGGTCCAACATCGAATTTTCCCAGTCCGACTCTGATGCAGAATAGGACAAATTTTGCACCGTGCGAAAAATTTTAGATCGTCGAATGATAGTTTTAACGGCTCAAATTTGAATAGAAAAAAGTTGCGACTGAAATTAAAAAATTAAAAATTAAAAACCTTTTTCTTTCCAAATCTATATCATTTAAATTGTTGCGCACCATGCGAATTTTTTTCCTGTGGAAGTGGAATCTTCCCTAGAAGCCAATGCAAATCCAGCCACAAATATAGTTGTACTACTACTAGTAGTGGTATTTCCATAGTCCGCGTGGACAAAATTGTTTACATCATCAGGGTTTAACGAGAAGTTTTATATAGTATACGTATATTATTACTTAATTTGAATATAACTTTTAAAATTACTTACCTACCGACCTAAAATTTCACGTACCTAACCCTCTTCAACATACTGTATCACTCAATTTACCTCTGCTTTTCTAGTTCTTAGTGGATCCTTTCTTCATCGTCTTCTCCCTCACCAAGAACAAGAACACCATCCTTAAAATTTGCTTCTTCGTTCTTGTCCATTCTTAAAATCAACAATTTTAGCAAGATTGCGATGTCACATAGAACCATAGAATCCTGCACATTACAGCTTCATACCTGGAGACCCTTTCAAATTCCAGTCACAGTTCCCAAAACCCTAGACTCCTCCGATTCCCCTAAACCCCCTTACTCTACTAATGGAAGCTTCTACAGTAAGCGTCCTTGCCGCTCCGACCGAGCTACGTCGTTTTCAATTGAAGCCCTAGACATGTCCAAACTTAGTTTATTCGACGACGATCGCCCCTTATCATCGGCTCATAAACGCGAAAGCAGCCTCCGCTGGTTTGCAAGGAAACGACGTCGTCGTGGGTCTAGGTCGGTTTCCGGAAGGAGCAGTGATCGTAGTGGAGCTCATCGCCCGAGATACTGCTCGGCTGGGGCTTCAGCGGCGGCTTATGGTACTACTTGCTCTGATTTTCCAATGGCGGCCGGGACTGATTCCAGTGGAGAGATGTTTGTAAATGGGGATCCGAATTGGTCATCTGATGTAAGTGAGGCGGCGAAGAATTGTAGAAGAGAAAGGGATAATGGGAATGGGGAGAAAGATAATAATAATAATGTGAGCTCTGGGTTCGGGGGGCAAGTTGGGAACTTAGATAATAACTTGGGAAACGAATCGGGTTATGGGAGTGAACCGGGTTATCGAGGTGATGCTGAGTTTGGATATGGTGATGAAATTGATGAAGATGATGATTATGACTCAAGACTTCTGTTTTGGGGTGAGGGATCATTTGGAGGTATATTTTGAAGATTTATTTCTGTTAAAAATATTTTATTTTTTGTTTTGAATCCTTTTGAGTATTGGATTTAGGATTTATCTATTATCTGGTCAGCAACCCAAGTTGTGAGAAGGCCCTTTTTTACTTGTCTTATTCTGAGTCAATACAAGCACAGACTTTTCTCAAGGAGTCTGATGTAGCAATCATGGTCTTGAAGTTTGTACTGATAGCTGTAAGTAGTTAGTAGTTACCAGTGGTTAATTAAGATAGTAGTGTAGATATGTCATGTTTTTTCATAAGAGTTGCTCACAGACAACCGATAGTGGCAAGTCATATTGTCCTTTATGCCGTTTTAACATGATATGTGGCCTTTCTTGCAACAATGCAGTTTCCAACATGGAGAGGGTGGGTGACAACACCCTACAGAAAGCCCATCATAGGTGCCGGCGCAAGAAACATGATTTGAGAATGGTTGATGTCTTGAGGTAGCTGGCTTTCCTTATGGATCTTGAGTTATCCGGTTTTGTTGATAGTAATTAATCTGGGTTCATGACTCCCTGGAGTTAGTCTGCTGGTTTATTCACTATCATCCTTGATGTTGGACATGGTGCTTGCTTTCTCAAGTTTTTCCATTTTGTCAGATGGCGCCGTTGTCCTGTAACCATGTATTAATGCGTAGATTTGCAGACTGCTTTATGATCCTTGTACAAATAAATATGGGGTGTGCTCCATAGTTATTTTAGCATTTTCATTAGATATTGTATAAGTGAAAAATGAAACCATCACCATGAAGTTGTTGAGCAGAGACCGGTCTGAGATGTATGTAAAGGACAGTTTTGAGGTTTGTCCACATAATGTTTATTTGCTGTTCAAATTTGACCATCTTTGTTTCCTTTGGTCTCTAGTGGTGTCTATGTTACGTTTCTAATACTAGTGTACTACAACAGGCAAATGTAATTCCTAATGCATCCTTTGTTTTCAATATAGAGGCTCATTTTTACTGTTAACTGTTGAATTTCCTCTCTTTCTAATCAATTAAAGAAAGATGAAGTGCTCTTTCGTCTTCAACCAGGGCCAGGTATGTCTTTTTCTCATGTCTCAAAATGCTGGTGGTTTTGCTTCATTTCTGCAGAACAGAAGGAAGTGAATAATCTCCTAGCCTGTGCTATTTTCTGGTTGTGCTGAAAACATCATTTTAAACCTTTTTGATAGGTGTTGATGATAATGATGTTTACATCATCAAGGATATAAATCTGTTCTAGCAGCAAGCATTTATATCCTAGCTGAATTTGTAAAGATAGCAAAATTGGTGCACTTTTCTTGCTGCAGCCATCAAATAGTTGTTTCTTGTGTAATTTTAGCTTTATTTCCAACTCCTACCAGTGCTTGTGATTGTAATATAGCAATTACCAGAAGTACAGTTGGTTTGCCAACTGCTAACGCCAAAGGGTGCTCCTATGTTCAACTCCTGGTTGTGGTGGTGCTATGTAGAAAGAGTTTTGGGTTAGTCCTTATCTTGAGTAAGGTTTCGACTCTACGGCTGCAACTCTGGTTTGAGTGCGGATTAGTCTCACTGAGGTTGGAACGCTGGGTGCTCTAAACAAAAAGTACATTATAGGCTATGGTTGTTCACGAAGTAATGATCACTCTGGTTATTATGGGTGAAGTTCGGTGCAAATAGTTCAGGCCCCATCTACTGTGTGCTTTATCTTTACTATCTGATCACGCATGTCCCATTTGTCATCCTTTAATGCAGTCACTACCTTCTTGTTTTTCTAACTGTCTGCTTCTACTAGTCTCTCTGCTACCTCATCCTCATCTCATCTGCAAATAACTTCTTCTAAATCGGTTCTTCGTAAGTTGAAGCCTTTCATAAATCTCTGCTTGAGATAATGTGCCACCCTCCTCTCTGTTGAATCATCTCATATTCAACATGCTTTTGCTTTAGCCTGTATATGATCATCAGTTTCTTTGCGTTTTCAGGTACTGAAGAACAGGGGAATAATCAAAATGACATTCAAGAAGATCGCCGTGGTTTGGATGTTTATAGTATGGGTGTTCTTCTTTCTCTGCCGCAAATCTACAGCAGAAGACGGTGAAAGCTACGTTCGAGATGCATGCAGCGGGACAAGATACAACGACATATGTGTACATTCTCTGGCGTCTTACTCCGACGTAGCAAAGCGAGACCCCAGGTTATGGGCGCGGGCTGGGGTTTCTGTCACAATTGGAAACGCGAAGCAAGTTGCAGAACGCTCGAGGAAATTGAAGAATCGCGGAGCAGCACGACAGGGAAGAAACCGGTCAGCTCTTCTAGACTGCATTGAATTGTTTGAAGACGCACTCGACAACCTTCACAGATCACTCGGTGTCCTTAGAGAGCTGAGCGGCCAAGACTTTCAGTTGCAAATGGAAGATGCGAGGACCTGGGTCAGTGCTGCTCTCACGGATGAAGATACTTGTATTGATGGATTTAGCGACGGAAAGCAGTTCAAATTCTTGCAGAACCAAGTGTTGAACGCGACCTATTTGACGAGTAATGCCTTGGCACTGATCAATAAACTCGGAACTACCGGCCTCGGACCTTCAAATTCATGACAGTAAATTCACAATTAATAGTTGTTACCCTATCAGAATGCGCGCTTACTTGCTACATTTGTTATTAAAATAAAAAAAATAAAAATAAAAATTATAAGGAAGGAATCGCTTTTCTCGCAAGGTTAAAATTTGAGCAGATGCTACTGCTACGATCGGATCAGGCATCTTGGTCTGCAACATTTGATATAAATATTGGATGAATAAAGATTATTTATCGATAATGAACTGGCCATGTCCATTACATCCAACATTTGATGTATTATTTAATCCTTGATGAGTATGTAATAATCTTCTCCACAACATTCCTTTTGCTGGAATTAGAATATCCAAAATCCAAAAAGAAAACAAGAAGTTGGGGGTGGGATTCCACTGGTTTCCTTTTCTCGATTATTATTTTTTGTAGAATTTAGGAATGGTAGGAAGTACTCTCATGACTCATTTGGGATAGAGGGAGGTACTTTATGGGAAATGTTTATAATAAAGTGTCGGATTACAAATTTAATCTCTCTAATACACAAGAAAATAATAGTAATGGTATCCTCCTATATCGGTCACTACCACGGGTCAGGGCAGGTTATAGGGACCATAAGTCGCTTACAAGGGTACTTACAGATCACCCACCAACACAGCCCTCACGTCAGCAGCGGAGATTGAACACTTGATATTTGTAAAAATATGTCAAATCCTTACCAAATGAGCCAACTTGTGTTGGTAATCTTTGTTGGTTTTACTAACATGAGAATAAGATAATTCTATATAAGATGAAAGTAATTTCAAAAAATTAATCAGAAAAATCGTAAAGAGATAAAAAAAAAAGAAGAAGTTTAAAATTCTTATTTTGTGAAACAGATCAAGTATTATTATTTAAATGCAAATGAAAAGAATCGTCGAATCTGGTATTGTCGGTGTTGACAATATTTTCTTCCCAACCTTGTGTTGAACTTATCTTAATTATTTGATCCGATAATTATTACTACCTCCATTCCTAAAATATAAGATTTTTTCATTACGTGTTGCGAAAATTAAAATATTTTTTAATCAGAATATTAATATTACTCTCTTAAATATAATTAGTGATATACAAGTCATAATTAAGAGAATAATATTGGTATTTTAATTATAAAAAATATTTTAATTTTCATAGTAAGTAATGAAAGCCTTATATTTAGGAATGAAGGAAGTAATATCTATTTTCTAAATAATTATATTAATCGTTGAATTAAACAACTTGATAACTGATAATTGGCAAAAAAAAATCTCCTATTCCCATTTTGTGTTCCTTTTTTGTCCTCACGAATAGATTATTGATACGTGTTTATATTTTTCTATGACTACGGGTTCCACTATTTCTTTTAGGATATAATTTTTTTAATTAAAAAATTAATACATTTCAATTTTTTATTAGTGAGACAGACATTGAGACAATCGAAGGAAGACAAAAAATTTCTAGCGCTTATAATTGGTGTTTTTTTGGTAAACCTGATAATTGGTGTTGACAGACACCAAAATGGGAAAATGAGTAAGAATGAGGCGTTGATGATAATTTTGTAAAGGTGGTGAAGAAGTGGAAACGAACGAGACATGATTGTTCCCCTAAATAGTGGAGAAACGTGGGAAATCATTAACGTCCACGTGTAAGGCAACCAGCTAATGTTGCTTGAAATCGAATCCAAACAGCCTCTCTCATCCTCCTGCTCCCGGCTCCTATGCGGAACAGCTTTGGTGCGGACTGTGCGGGACACCATCTCAGCCGTCGGATGAGATTTTTTAACGGCTCAGATCTGGAGAGAGAAAAGTTTTTTTTATTATTTTTTAAGTCAGCCGCAACTTTTCTCTCTCCAGATCTGGACCGTTCAAAATCTCATCTGACGGCTGAAATTGTTCCGCACGTGCGGAAAAAAATCTGTTCCGCATAGGAGCCGGACTGCATCCTCCTGAGGTCAGTCCTTTTCTTATACTAATGTTTTATTTTGCTAAGTATCTTTTCTTATAATGTTGGGTTGGGCCTATTTCCTACTTTTTTTTTTTTTTGTCTTTTTTACTTTCTTTTGCAGGAATGAGACAAGCATTTAGCTGTTCTAATAAAAGTATAACAATAATGACTGGTGAAGGTGCCTCTGCGGTAGGATGTCTCATCATTCAGTCGTGTACCTTTTTTTTTTTTTTTTTTCTTCTTTCTTTCAAACTTATACAAATTAAACAACAAAAATATATTGCTTTCTCTATCTGACTCTAAATTTGAATATCTCATTTATTTTATTGAGATTTCTAAATTGATTGTTTTATTTTTAAATTTAGTCATAATTTCAATGCAAAATTTTTAATTGTATTCTAAGATAAAAAATATTCTTTAAACTATTTATCACAAATCAAAATAAAACATTCAAATCTCAACAGAAAGTATAATATATTTGGATGCAGTAGGGGGAGTAATAATTGAAAACAAGCAACAGGGAAGTAACCTGTGGAAATTGCAACCAAATTAATCGGTGTTGAATAAAAAAAGAGGTCCATGTGCGCCCTCGTCCTCCTCTGTCCCCTCCCATGCTTGGGGGTGGGGACATGTTACTTTTTTTGCCGAGTCAAACAAGTTCATTAAAATCAAAAGACACAAATCAAAGTATTGTTTGAATCAAGGAAAACTCAAAAGTTTTAGTGAAACTTAATATTTCTAAAAACTAAGTTCATATACATAGCAAATGATGTCATCTCTAATTTACGTAATAGAAAATGATATGAATGTTAAACATCTTTTTAAGTATTCTAGTGAGAATGGTATAATTATGGAATCACTACAAACGAATAAATTGTTCAATCAGTAATGAAAAGTAATAATTATAAGAACGATCTTGACCTATATGAGAGTAGCACTTTCCCATATCTTTGTCAAAAGATGCATTTTAAGTAATAGTCACCTTAAATAACTACTTATTACAACACGAGTAAAATATTTTAGAAGTTGTATATGTTCTACAAAAAGGTAAAGATGAGGTTCATTTTGGCTTAGGTGGGAAAAAAACAATAACTATAGATGCATATTTTCAAAAGGAATAATCATTATACAAATATTGTTAATTGATTGAAATATTCTAGTGTATATATATTCTCAGAAATTCATCACTTATTACTTTATATTTTTATTGTGCACTTAAAATTTTAATTTTTTTATTATTTAATTTATTTATCAAGGTTATTATTCTAGTCCATTGAACCAAGTCAAAATAAAAAAAAAAAAAATTAGTACATAATCGAGATTATTACTTTTCAAGGTTTAATGTACCTCTTATGATTATGATGGAAAGAATTCTAAGAGGGTATGTTATGTTTAAATATTTTCTATTGTCTTTATTGGTTTGACTTTGATGAAAATGAGCGTTCAAATCACTCAAAGGTTTCCACCAAATGTGTCTTTGCTCTCCAATTTTATTTATGTACTAATTTATGTTTGTTGGCGTCTTTAGGTTAGGAAGGTGGCTTGCAAGAAGTTTCTCACAGTGGGTTAGACCCCTTTATCATCACTAAAGTCTTGAAGTGTGATTGTAAAAAAAAATATAGAAAAAATCTCTCTCTCTCTCTCTTTTTTTTTAAAAAAAATATGTAAATGAGAAATTTATCTTATTGGCTTAGATTTTTCTTGTCATGACTAAAGTTTTGAGTTCGATTCACTCTTTGTTAAATTCTCTTTGTAAGATTATCTTTTTCTAACTAAACAAAAAATTAGAAAAAGTGTTAGATTATTCAAAAAAGAAAAAAAGGAAAAAGTGTTAGAAAGGTAGGCTTGAGAGGCAAAATTAAAGAGGCTGCTGATTTTGTACAAGTCATAAAGGATGCTGCCAATTTGTCATACACTCTAATTTGGAACATTATGAAGATTTTTTCTTACTTGAAGGGGATGGCATTGGCACTTGAATCCTTTTAACTAATCAAAGGATTTATTTTTCATTTTTCTTTATTTAGTTAATAGCAAGTGTCGGATTACAAATTGAATCTCTTTAATAGACAAAAAAAAAAAAATAATAGTAATTTTACCCTCCTAGCAATACATTGCTACTCTTTTATTATTTATTTTTTTTTAACCACATTACTATTCTTTACAAAAAAAATAAAATGAACACTGCATTACATTACTATTTTCGTGATGGTGATTTTGTATAAATAATTAGATACATGAGTTTTATGTGATAAGCATCCAGCACATTTACCATTCTTAAGAAACATTGGATCATATGAGGTAGTGGTAAACGTATTTATGCACGTGTTTTCAAATATAATATCTTTTATTTTTCAAGTTTTGTTTGGTTTGTGAAAGAGGAGGGGAAGTGGGGAAGAGATTGTGAGTGATACCATTTACTTACACTAGAGAAATGGGAGGGTGAAGTATACGAGTACACGTTCATTGTGTTTGGTATGGATGAAAGGGACGTACATCTTTTTTATTTAATTATATAATTTTATTTGTTAGATTGACTATTATACCCTTATTTTATTTTAAAAGATGGATGGGGTAGGGGGTAGCAATGAAAATTTTGAGGGTAGCTGGCGTAGAAAGGGAACTCCTCCCCATCCAATTTACTTCCACTCCTCTAAACACCCCAAAAAAAAAAATAAATTAGTCATTTACCTCACAATTCACATCCCCTCCTCATCTCTTTTCACTATACACCTAACCAAACAAAGGATTAGATATGGAATCGATATTAATAGGTACCAATTATGCTATCAAGATAATAAGTTTAAAAATCGTATATAACTTAAGTTATTTGAATTTTTTTCCTGAATAAATAATTTTACGATAAACATACTATAAAAATTACTTCCTTTATTTTATAATATCGTAAATTTCTTGTCTATTTATATTATGAAATGGAGATAGCAATACTTCCCACACAATTCTTATTACCTAAAAAAACATATCCTTACAATTAAACACTTCATGCATTCTCTACCTCGAAAGTCCAACAATACATTCATCAAACAATCAAATTTCTTACCTATCATGCTCCATTTATATTCATTTAGGTTTACCAAACATTTTTTTTTTTCAAAATAGTTTACCAAAACTATTTCTATATATATATTTAAGATAACATTTATTCATTTGATTCAAACTTTATATTCTAATATTTATTAACTCAATAAAAAAAAATAATTATATTAAAATTTTGAATATAAATTTTTTTAATCAAACACATAATTATATATTTTTTATTTACACAAAAATTAGTTTTAGAAAAAGTAATTTGAGAAAGAGGAAGTAAGAAAAACCATGACTTGGGAATTGAATAGATGGTTAGGCAATTAGGAGAAGGCTATAAATTATTTCCTGGTGCTGGTGGAATCATTCGAAATGCTAATGGTGATTGGATTATCGGATACAGCCTACATATACCAAATACAACATCAAATGAGGCAGAGATTTTAGCTCTCCGTTGGGGACTCAAATTAGCAAGAGATGAGAGCCTCGAATCACTTGAAATTGGAATGTATTCAAAATTTGTTTTAGATTTATTAGATAATAATTCTAATCTAAAATATTTTAACCTCATCAATGATTGCAGGTAGCTGATTTCAACATTCCTAGAATGTATCAGATACCATATCTTTCGGGAAGGGAATCAAGTGGCTGATTATCTCGCGAAACTTGGATCTTTTCTGTCTTTTACTGACGGCCAAATTTTCAGAAATCCACCTGATCCAATCCAGCAAATATGGCAAGATGATAAGGCAGGGAAATTATATTCTAGGGTAGTCCTATAAACAATTTTGTAAACCTTCGACTATTATAGTTAGTTCGGCTAGGTTTTACTGCTTTCTTTTATTTTTCATGTACTGTCCTTTTAGCGTTTTTAATATATAAAATATCTTCTTCTACCAAAAAAAAAAAAAAAAAAAAAAAAGTTTACAAAAAAGCGAGGCTAATTCCGTAATACCAATTCAAGGTAAGCCCATATATAAACTCCCCTCCCTCAACACTTCCTCTAATCCCGCAAGCGCCGGATCATCATTTCCCGGCGTCATTCTCTCTCCCACCATCGGCCATTTCTCCACGATATATATATTTTTCTAATACTAGATCTTCTCTTCTCACTTCTCCGAATCCGTTTTTTATACTTCACCTAGATTATTTACACCAGCTAATTCAACACAAATTCCTAGTTAAAATTATTAGCCGGAGCAGAATTCTAGAGAGAGAAAATGGGTTCGGAGTTGATCTACAGGGGACACGAGTCCCAGCAGGTGACCGACTCGTACTCGCCGAAGCCACAGAAGCCATGGTTCACCGTGATTCGTCCGATTCGTTATATTCTCCGAGAACAGCGACTGATTTTCGTATTCGTCGGCGTTGCAATCGCCACACTCTTTTTCGCCGTCCTTCCGTCTTCTTCTCGTTATCCCACCATCGGCGGCGATTATAATAGTATCGAAACTAACAACCACATCCACAACGCTCTCTCTACGAAATCGTACTTTCCGACAGATTCGGGAGCTCAGACTCGTTTTGGATTACAGCAGAACCGGGTCGGGTTTTCCGGCGGGAAAATTCCGTTAGGTCTAAAAAGGAAAGGATTGAGGATTGTGGTGACTGGTGGGGCCGGATTTGTAGGGAGCCATTTGGTTGATCGGTTGATGCAAAGAGGGGATAGTGTGATTGTAGTTGATAATTTCTTCACTGGTAGGAAGGAAAACGTGATGCACCATTTTGGTAATTCCAGATTTGAGCTCATTAGACACGACGTCGTTGAGCCACTTTTGCTTGAGGTTGACCAGATCTATCACTTGGCCTGTCCCGCTTCTCCCGTTCATTACAAGCATAACCCCGTCAAGACCATTATATCCTTTTGTCCGGTCCGGACCGAACCTTCCATTTATTTAATTATTTCGAGTCATAATGGTTGAGATAATGAGAATTTAATTTTTTTTTATAGGCAATTGAGAATGTGAATTTTGTTAATTTTATTTTGAATTCCTTAATTAATTGGGGGGTTTTACAAGACAAATGTGGTGGGGACATTGAACATGCTTGGATTGGCGAAGAGAGTCGGTGCGCGGTTTTTGCTAACGAGCACCAGTGAGGTGTACGGTGATCCTCTGCAGCATCCACAGGTTGAGACTTACTGGGGAAATGTCAACCCCATCGGTAAGTCCCTCTTCCTCCTTTTGTGTTTCTTGGTTTTTTCCTGCATAATATATATATCTTGAAAGAAAAAATACGTCATGTCATGCACGGATACGTAATGCTTTAATGAAAGTAAAAATGTCAAAGTAATTTTAGATCTCAAAACATGTCAAAGTACACAATTTTATAAGTATTGTCAAACTCAAAAAACAATGTAACTTTTTCAATGTGGGATACTCTAATAAGCAAATTAAGAATTTACAACCAAAGTAAAATTTAACCAACCAATCAAAATTTTATAAAATAATTAATTGAACAAAAATTCATGGAAATTACACGTAGGGATTTAGAAGGATGTGATTAGTAAACCGAAAATAGACTTTTGTAATATAAATATAGATAGACACTCATTCCGATTCAAAATAATAGTCTTTTTAGGAGTTTTCACACAAATTAAGATACTTAATCAAAATGACTAAAATACCCCCTAATTAATACTCCAAAAGAAAAAAATAAATTAATGAAGAGTTGCATGAAAACTATACATTTTTGACAAATATGAATATATGGAGAAAATAATGTAAGGGTAAATTAGCCAATAAATGCACCATTCTTGTAAAAAGACCTATGTTTTCCAACAAAAAATAACTCTTAAAAAAAACTTCTATTTTGAATCTGGAGGAAGTATAAATTTTATGCACATTAATTTTCTTTTATAGTTTTGTCATTTGTCAAATTTTAAAAATAATAATAATTTTTTTTATGTGGGAGTTTTTTATTGTTGTTAATTCTCTTGTTTGACTTTAGATTAATATTTTTTAACTTTGATTATAAGTTCAATCGAATTCAAAGGACCCTACCATCCGAATTACCCGTTATTTGTTAAAACTTTAACTATTTATATTTATATAAATAAAAAATATAAGAAGCAAATAACCGGGCTTCCTTAATTTGATGGGCTAAAATGTCACCAATTTTGTAACTCAAAACATGTCAAAGTACCATCTTTTATAGTATTGTCAAACTCAAAAAATAATGTAACTTTTCGATGTGGGATACTCTTATAAGCCAATTAAGAGTTTACAACCAAAATAAAAATTTAAATTAATATTCCATTAAAAGAATTAGAGAAAACAAATTGTCAAATACTTGCTAGAGTAGTTGGCAATGCAAAGTGCAAAGATTCGACCCCTGCAGTCTGGGGATCGAATCCTCCCTCTCCCGGTTTGAATAAAATAGTTTAACGTTTTTGCACCTATAAAAGTTGATATTTAATTTTTTATTAAGATAAGTCATTTTTCAATTAATTTAATTAACCTAAATATTCTCAACCAATTAAAAAATTAGTAAATTAATTAAAAAAGTGAAAATCTAAGAAAAAAGATGGAAGAAATATATAGATACAATTATCTGTATGTATAAGTGCTCTGTAATATATAGATAGATATATATATATATATATATATATATATATATATATATATATATACACACACACACACACACTAACCAAACACCTATGCTGTGCACGGAGAAGGGTCACAAAAGTAATTTCTTGTATTATTTTTGTCACAAATAGTTTATTGATACATTTTCTGTCACAAAAGTAATTTTGTGTGCTATTTTCGCTACACATAATTTTCGGTCTTTTATGCCACAAAAGAAATTACGCGTGATATACGTGTCATAATGCAACATATCCAATTAATATTCGACCCAACCCAACCATTAACCCCACAGTTTATTCTCCATTGCATTCTAATTTGGTGTTAAAATTGGCCAATCATCTATTTCTAACCAATTCTTCCAATCCGATCTAACTCGACCATTAACACGACATACAAATATCAGTTGCACCTAAAATATATTTGTGACAGAAATAGCATACAACGCTCCTTTTGTGGAAGAATATGCATCGAAAAACTATTTGTGGGATAAATAGCACACAAAACTACTTTTGTCGTAGAAATAACTTTTGCTCAATATATATATTTTTCAATTAGTTCCTTAAAGAAAGGATAAAATATGAACTTTTATTCTCAATTTACTATAAATAAAAATTATCAATTAGAAGATATTTCAAGATTTGGAGAGATTATTTGGGAAATAGTTAAAATTTGAAATTTATTAAGATAAAAAATAGTTTTTAATTAATTTAATTGATCTAAACTCTTCTAAACCAATCAATCAAGTTGTTATAAAAATATTAAAATAAAAAAATTCTAAAAAATTCTACGTATGATTTCTAAGTCTTGGATTGGTTGAAACTTAAAACAGGTTATGTAATATAAAACAGGTTATTTTTGGATGATTATACTATCCAAAAATTCAACAATCTATCTATTATTGTATTAAAAAGTTATTTATTCACCATAAGTTAGTGTAGTATAGTAGTAAATATCTACTCCAACTGTATTAATTGAATTTCCATGTTTACAAGGCTAAATTGTCATTTTACGTATATGGTACTCCAACTGTAGTATAGTAGTAACATTTATAATGGTATTCTTAATTTATGTGAAATAAGGAACTAGAATACATTAGAAAATTTTGGAAGAATAAAATTTTCTTGTTGATGCTATTACCTTTGTTAATAATATTTTTTTCTCTCTCAGAATTCACAATATTCTTCCACCGTCGGTTAGAACCTTATTTCCGAACTATTTCTAGTTCCACTCTATTTGAATCTTTCTTACACTGTTAAGTAAAAGTGGACAAAAGGAAAACGACTTTGGTGATATTTTTTTGGAAAAAGAGAGTTCGGTGAATGTTTGGTAGGGTTTTATCATTTTGAGAAATCTAGGAATAAGTATACTTGTGTATGAGTTTAACTCAAACTTAGATCTAAATTCTATTTAGATTGAATCTGTAAATGAAATTTTAAATATTAAATTATTGAAAATTTTGATTTCGATTTGAGATTAGTCTAAACTAACTCTAGAAATTTTGATTGAGATCCAATTTAATGGGACTCTAAGAAAAAAGTTGGAAAGGCGCATAAATAAAATTGTGAAAAGAGAGATCTGACTTATGAGAAAATGACAGGTGTGCGAAGTTGCTACGATGAGGGAAAGCGTACAGCTGAGACGTTGACCATGGACTACCACAGAGGTGCTGGCGTTGAGGTTTGTTCATAACTGCTGGTTCTGCTAACTGTAAATTACTTGTTTAACATATTTTATTTGTGTACTATGGAAATAAATAAAAATACTTGGGGACAGGTGAGGATCGCTAGGATATTCAACACATATGGACCACGAATGTGCATCGATGATGGACGTGTTGTTAGCAATTTTGTTGCTCAGGTATAAATATTTATTCCTCCAGACCCCTCTGTTTGGTGTTTATTATGGGGTTATGATTAAAATGCAATAAAAATGTTTTATTAGTGACCTCCACAATGTTGTTGTAGGCCTTAAGGAAGGAGCCAATGACGGTCTATGGCGACGGCAAACAGACGAGAAGTTTCCAATACGTTTCAGATTTGGTATGAAATTTCCTATTAAACGTCACCACTCACTATAATAGAAAGAAAAAAAAACACCTAATTGAGAGAACTTCTAGCTTTTGTTGTATCTGTTTTGCTGCTACTTCGTTTGGTGGGGTCTTTTTCTCCTCTCTTTTTAAAATGTTTGTTAAGAGTTTGCTTATTTATGAACATCCGGAATCATGCAAGTTGGGATAACAAGAAACTGAATTAATAAAGTTAGACGTATGAAACTTAATAATTATCAGCTCAATAAATTGTGGGTTTTAGTTGGCTTCTCTCCTTGAATGGACCTATTCTAATTTGATATCAAATGTCATTTTTCTCAACAAAACTGATTTTTGTTTTCCTACCTTTTTTCTTTGAGCGCAACAAACTGGTGTTTCTCCATTATAATTGAAATTTGCCATAACATATTTATATTTTTTCTTCCTGTTGATCTTGAAAGGTTGAGGGTCTTATGCGTTTAATGGAGGGAGAACACGTAGGACCTTTCAATCTTGGAAACCCTGGTGAATTCACCATGCTTGAACTTGCTCAGGTATGTCATTGATTTAGCAACCAAGATCCTCTTAGTTTTTTTTTGTTTACTACTTATTAACGTCATGCTCATTCCAGAGAGAAACTGGTGATTGAGTTTTCTCCGGATGATGTTACACTTCTATTCAGTAAACTTTCTTGTTAAACTTGAGGATTGAACTGCAATCATGTATTGTTGGATACAGGTTGTCCAAGAAACTATCGATCCAAATGCTAAGATCGTGTTCAGGCCAAACACCGAGGATGATCCACACAAGAGGAAACCTGATATCACAAAGGCGAAGGATATGCTGGGCTGGGAGCCTAAAGTTCCTCTTCGCAAAGGCCTGCCGATGATGGTCACAGATTTTAGGCAACGGATTTTTGGTGATCACAAAGAAGATGGTACCACATCATCCACCGTGTAACTAGGCTACGTACGTTAATGTGCTTTTTTTTAGCTATGAGAGGTATGATTTTCTTTGTACGGTTCTCCCCGTCTAAGTGCACTAGGGGCATCACAGCAGATGGTGTTTCTACCCTTATCATATATAGGCAGCCTCTTACATTTGATCCTTCCACAAATTTTCTTTTGTATTTTCCCGCGTTGCTATTGTAGACTATAAACATAGCAATTATTATATTATAATAACGTGTATTTTTTTCATCAATTGCCAATTTCGTTAAGCTTCTCAACACTATCTTATGTAAATCGCCAATATCTTTTCCACACAATATAGGTCAATAAGATAAGTAAATTAATTAACATTTTTATAAGGTACCGTGAGAAAATAATACTCCCTCCATTCCTTAATATAGGTCGTTTAGGACACTTAGAAAAAATTAAGAAACTCAAACAAACAATAATCTTTCCACCACAATTCCAATAATACTTATTCCTTCCTCCTCCTCTTTCACTTTTCCAATATATCATATATTGAGGGTAACTTATAAAATTAATTAATATTTTATAACCCAATTTAAATGCACCCTAAATTAAATAATATTTTATAAGGTATTGTTCATATATTAGCAACACGGTAGAGAAAATCAGCATTGCCGAGTGATGGTGCATCCGACGTCCCTTCCGCCCACAAAAGTAATTTCCTCGACACCGTTTTTTAAACCGTGATTCTAATTTTACTAGCGACGTTTCCGAGTCCGGAGCCGGCCGTTGCACTTGCACCACCCCCTCTCCAAAGGCATACTGAGTAGCAGTGACTTTTTCTCCGGATCGCTTGTCGAGCCATGCTATGATGATGTCCGAAAAGACTATGTCAATGTTGGAATCTGGTTCACCCGACGTCAAACCGTGCCACATTCCTTGATAGAGTTTGATCGTTTTGTCTCTACTGCTGGCTTGCCTGTACAATGCCTTGCTCACTTCAGGATCCGTCACAGATCCTGCTTTGCCATGCAATACAAAGAACGGTAGAGTAACCTGAAGGGCACAAAATCTCCATTTAATAAGATAAACAAGAAACATTGTACTTTTGATCATTTGGATTATATACATGAGATATATTATAGATATGAGTCCATGATAGTTATTGTTCTACATACACTATTCAGTATATTTTGTGTTGCTGTGCAATTGATAATACTGTACACTAACTGGTTGTAATATTTGGAAGCCCCGAATTCATTTATGAATATTGAGAGTAAGAATATAACCTCATTCAAACTGGTCTCAAGGTTCATGCTAGTCCTGAGCATTTCCAAAGGTGTTTTCAATCTGGGCTTTTGGTATATTAATTTGTTTCCGCAAATCTGCCAAACAACCAAAAAAAAGTTACAAATATTATTCTTGCGCTTATTTTTTATTTTTTATTTTTTTGGTAAAAAAAAGTTCGGGTGGGTTCGGCTCCGGTCACCACCATGGGTCAGGGCAGGCCCTAGGGACCATATGTCGCTTACAAGGGTACTTAAAGATCACCCACCAACACAGCCCTCACGTCGGCAGCGGGATTATTCTTGCGCTTATGCGCATGATTTGCTTGTGGATGATCCGATGAAATTTATTTTATATCTCTTCTCGTTTGACTGGATATTTAAAAGCGGAATCAATAACGTCTTTGGTAGGAACGAATTTTCTATCTGGGGATGATATCTAGTCAATAGGCTAATCACCAGCGGATGTGGTTTCACCTTTTATGAAATCTGACTATTACCAAGCTATATGAGTCTCAAATTTAAATTTTATGTCTCGTTTCGTACTAAACACTATCCAACTAAATTCACCTAATTACGAAGCAAGAAATCACCTTACACATTGGTGCAACCAGAACAGCACCGTGCCAGAAGGCAGGATCCTTCTTGTGTATTAATTGGGAAACGGCTCCTCCCATTGACTACCCATACAAAAACCTTTTCTTGATTCTGTATTCTTCCGCCGACTACATAATTTTCAATATTAAAATTTATTTGTTAGATGGTAAAATATCCTGCGGAAAATGTTATAACAAAACAAATACTACCACCATTTTAAAATATAAGCTTTTCTGGGAAAGAATAAAACATGTTTACCGGAAATGGATTTGAAAAAGTTATTGCAGTCACTGACAATATTGTCAAACTTCCTAATGCATGGATCTTCCATGACCCTCATAATTAGGGGTGTCAACGGGCCCGAACCCGGCTCACATAGCTCGAAAAAATGTGAGCGTGAGCTTAATATTCAAGCTCGCTTCTTATGTGAGCTGAGCGTGAGCTTGACCCCGCTCAGCCCGAAAAAAGCTCGAATCCGAATAAGATTAATATAATTAAAATATTATATATATAATAATAATAATACTAATTTAAAAAAACTTATGTACATTATAATTATAATGTGTGGATTAACTCAATAATCTTTTTTTAGGTAGAAAGGAGATTATATTAAAGAAGGAGTCTTACAACAGGAGAGAGACAGGTACAAAAGTTAAAGGAAGTGAGAAAATAGGAAAAGACAGCGTAGGAAAACACCATACAAAATACATTGGGATGAATCACAACAAAAAGTGAGATGGTGTAGAAGAATTCAATGGGATTGTCAAAATTGGAATTGCCACCGACAATGGAATTAAATCAATCTTTTGAAATTTGCAAATTTATCATTTGTTAAAATTTTAAGTGCATGGAATCTCTTGGTTTTTTTTTTTTTGTTTTTTGTTTTTTTATATGACTCCTTTTATTAGCATATCAAACAATTCTGAAACTTTTGCTTCTTTTTGTGTATTCTTGTCCAAATTTAGTTTTAAGGCTCATTGTATTATGCTATTCTTGAGACATGATTTCCGTTTTCTTCGCTAATATAAGTGAGCTTGGGAAGCTCGTGAGCTAAGCTCGAGCTCGTGTTAAAATGTGAGCTGAGCGTGAGCTCAAGGTTTATGAGCTTTTCCGGGCTGAGCGTGAGCGTGAGCTTTTGAATTTTTATGTGAGCTGAGCGTGAGCTATGCCAAGCTCAGCTCACATAGCTCGATTGACACCCCTACTCATAATCAATTCCGAACACTGCGTAATCATAGCTTTTTTTTGTTTTTAACTTTTTTTTCTAAGAACCATCACAATGATATTTATCACTTTTTACACTAAAAAAATTTAGTATTGGCCCAACTTTTAAAACGGGGCTCACTCCTTCAAATAAAGTCGATGCTGGTTTTTTTAGCCTAAAAGATCTATTGGGATGATTTTTGGAATTTTTTTCACAATAGTTTATACCGCAATCATAACATTTGTATGTAGTAATTGATGTTAGGAGGGCCTTCTTCTTCTTAGGCACCCAATCCAGATTAATCAGTCCTTTCGAGTTTGAATACCGGTGGCTAGAACCAAATTACCATTGCCTCATCCACTGAATGAGTTAGAAATCCAGAGGCATATCCAGGATGAAGGGTAACACACTCAAGTTGATCTACGACTTCCCTTATTACCAGCTTCGTTGGCACAACAGATGCTAGAAGCTTTATGACCACATAAAAAAATTCAAGAAGTGGAACCCTTGTCGTTGGCAACTGGACTGTGTAGATAGTTATGTTAGCAGTAAAGGAAGGAACAGTGGAATAAATACAACTCCCTATTTCAGAGAATTGTGAGCAACCAATCCAAAGGTACATTGCTGAGAAGTAGTACCAGTTGGAGACATGGTAGATGTCTCTCTGTGTACACTGGGGGTCGGGTATACAATACAAACATTGTGAATTAACGGTACGATCAGATAGCATCTTAATTGTCAAATTTTATATTTGACATCATATTTCTTTCACAACAATTTTACTTTTGCAAAACAGAAAACACAAAGCAGAAATACAAATTTCAAACTCTGATCTTATCCTGACCTCCAGATTACAAATGTGCCCTTATAGATTACACACTCATCAAAGTAAAGCCTAGTTTTAGAAAATTGATCATGATTTCATCAACTGTATAGGGCAGCTGACGTGTGTCAATGAAGACTAGCGCAATATTTCTACTAGGAAATCGATCTAAAAAACCTTAATTTTTTTTTAAAAAATGATTTAATCAACAGTCTGCCTGTTAATACATCCAGTAGCATCAACCATAAGAGGTAGGCAGGGGTGGTGGGCACCCAAAACCAAAAACCTATGGAGCAATTAAATGCTTTCATCTAAGGCAGTAGAGTGAGACAAACCTCATTTACAGATATCACACACTTGGTTACTTGTTGGGTAGAATCATGAATATGCATAGCTACTGTGAAACAAAATCATCCTAATGAATAAGGAAGATAACCTTTAGGTCCCCATATACTTGTTTGAGGTTATGAGGGTGATTTGGTATCATCAGCAGCATGATACAAAGCACAAACAAGACCGGTCACTCCAGAAACCTGCTTCCAGTTACGTGTACCAGCACCGATAGCTGCCCCTGCAACAGCACCCCCAACTAAAGCATTTACCTGCAACAATTAGTGCCATTCATTCACTTCCTGTTGATCTTAAATCACATTTTTATATTTATAGGGAGAAATTCATTATTTAGTTTTAAACATTCCAAGTAAATGAACGACACTAAAGTTTTAGGCAATCAGTTTAAATTGCTTACCAGGAAATAAGCTCAAAACAGCCTCTCTTGCAAACATAAAAATAAACTCTTTCTCACGGTAAGATTAATTACTTTGTGCAAAAAACAGTTGCTATTTTTAAGGATTTTAAGTAAAAAAAAATTGGTACAAGAAATCAAGGTTGGAATATGCTCAAAATAGGATCTCTGTTAAACAAAATCTTCAGTTTACCATTGGTAAACTTATTATTTCAGTCAAAATCTCTTGCAAGTAGGATTGAAAGATAAAACTAAATTCAAGTTAAATAAACACTTTTCCAGTTATTGGGGTCAGGTACATGAATTATCCTCCTCATTTAACGTCCGGTGCTAATTATTTCTAACACCCCATACTGCTGTTAGAATGGTAGAATGGGATTGAGTATCATGATTAGCAGAAATGACTGAGAATTAATGAAACTACACTATCATCCTAAATGCCTAAATGAAATAGCTGGAACATAAGAGAGAAAGACTAACCCAATCATTTTGCCTCCGATATCTCTGAACCCCACAGCGAGTAAAAGAAAAAATCGCAGCAAAGAGTCCTACAGATGTATAACAACAAACCAAATGTTTGACAAGATCACAAGAAATAAAAGGTCCAGAATTTAACTTCTATATTCTGTGCATAATTTAACTTCTGCTTCTTCTGATTTCATACTTTGAAGCAAATAAGTTCCCAAAAAAAACCGGTAACATTCAAGATCCAAGTAATTACCCCACTGAAATCCATATCTACCGACTGATTTAGCCTGCATTTTTGCAACAAGGAATACAAAACAGTCAGACTAGAACTTAAAATCACGCAGAAAAGATGTTTGAAAAAATGGCAAAGTGAATAACTTACTACGAAAGAAGCACGACCAATGCCAGAAAGACCTACAACAACATAATTGCATCAAGTCAGCTCATCATATTTGAATATATATCTCTCTCTCTCACACACACACACACACATCACTGATAAGCATATACAGAACTAAGAGGCGGCCCTAAATTTAAAAACACAGTATTTTTCTCTTATAAATACTGAGAGATATCATTAGAAATTTTAGCTTTCGCCCCAGAACATGTAAAATTTTAACTTTGGCCCCACATAAAGTTCCTCGTTCTGTCTACGCTGATAAGCTCGGAATATAAGAGATTACCTAATTTGTGAGCCTCGCATGAACCACTGCAAGAACCCCAGAAAACTCCAGCCTGCGGAGTTACGGACACTACGTTATTATTGGTTTTACGAACTTCAAAGAATATTTTAATTAAGGTAAATAGAGAATATATAGAATGTTGCTTACGGTGCCTATGCGCAAAACAGCATCCACGGCGATGGAAGAGCAGGGGATCTCATCGCCGATGCCCATCACTCTCTCGTCATTCTGAATGGCACCACCAATTTCGCCAACTTAGTTTGGGCCAGTGGGCTTTGTCCGGCCTGTTTACTTGAGAGAGATTGTAGTTTGTGTTTTAGGCCCTTTTCCATCCATTGGGCCTTTTAAATGGGCTTTTGCCGTGGGAATATTAAAAATAGAGAAAAATATATGAGATTTAAAGTTTAAAAAAAAAAATAGTTGGAGGTGTATATTCAAGTGTACTTTCACAGTACAGTTTTATTTTTTGATAGGGTAATACTTTATAACTAATTAAAAGTGGAATAAGGAATTCAACGGTTTATTTATAATTTTTTTCCTTAATTTAAATAATTAATTGGTTAAGTATTAGCCACATAGTATTAATTGGCAATAGAATGTGAGAAGAAAGAATAAGTACGTTAGTCAAGTTTGTCCATCATAAGGTCATAGGTTCAAGTCATATAAGAAACAATTTCATATTGCATGATAAAAATGATCTTGCAGACAGATTAGTCGAATTATTAATGTATACCGGTTTAAAAAGAACAGATTTTGTGGCCTCCTCTAAGTCAGAGGTAAACATACCCCACAAAATGAATCAGTTAGAGATAGGGGAAAAAAACAAATAAATGAGTCAAGCCCATCCAAAACCCAAATTAATATACTTAACATAGACCCATAAATTAGTGGAAAACTTCATGGGCTCATTACACCAAAGGGCCCAATTGAAATTAAACCCTAGTCCTAGCTCTTATTGTTATCCCCTGCTAGTAAAAGAAAAGTTCCAGTTCCAGTTCCAGTCTCTCTTCATACCCACCTTCAATCAGAGTCGGCCGCGGCGGAGTAGTATAGACCTAGGTAAGGCAGCTCAGCTCAGAACCTCCCTGAGAACCACCCTATACGGCGGCTTTGATTTTCCTTTCTGATATTGTTTTGTTGAAAAATTGCAGAGAAAATGAGTCGAGGAGGAGCAGCTGGAGCCAAGGGCGGGAAGAAGAAGGGAGCAACCTTCGTGATCGATTGTGCTAAGCCGGTGGAAGATAAGATCATGGAAATTGCATCGCTGGAGAAGTTTTTGCAAGAGAGAATCAAAGTTGGTGGTAAAGCTGGTGCTCTTGGAGATTCCGTTACTGTTACACGTGACAAGAGCAAGATCACCGTCACCTCCGATTCTACTTTCTCCAAGAGGTCTATTTTCTTGTATTTTTATTATTAATTTTGATTTACAGTACTAACTGATTTCTTCATTTGAATTTGATACTAATTTGTTTAGGAGAAATATAGTTCTGTATGATTTTTTTAATAAAAGATTCAAATTTTTATAGAAGTGAAACCTAAGCTGCATTTGGATATCATTTAACTACGAAAATAATTCAACAACGATATTCAAAGAATATCTATCATTATCAGAAGGAAAATCAAATCTCAGATTACGTTGAAAACAGAAAAGTACTAGTTTCCTTATGAACTTCCACTAGTTTGCAAGTCAACTGTTAAAACTTAATTTTAAATTTACGGCCACATAAGCTTTTACTTACTCGAATTAACTGGGGGAAAGGTTGCTCACCGGTCAAACTCGGTTTGATTGTGAAATGATGCTTCCTATTCTTTAAGAATCTTCCTGCCATGTCTTGAATATTTTTCTCCTTTAATTGTGTTGGACCGGTCTATAATTACCGTGTGTATTGTTTATGGAATCCACAATTACCTTTTGGAAGCAGTCATCTTGGTTGTATGTGCCCTAATCCCTTCTAGTATGCTAATCTGCATTGCATTTTTGAATTCTCATTATATGTTGGATTTGGTGATTTGGCGGTTAAATGATTACTTAAAGAATGATAATTCTATAACATGGTCTTTGTAAATGGGCCTGCAGTTGTATCTCGTTTCTGGTTTTGTTGAGTACATGTCGTACTTCATTCAACTTATCCTTTGGGTATGGCCTGTCCTCTGATTTCTCATGTGTCTACTGAGTTTTGACTACCGCTCACACATTATTCAATTGAAAAGCAGTATAGTTTCTACAACCCTCTTTAGATAAGTTTCACTTGAACTGATTGATCAAATACTCTCAAAATGTTTTCCAGTTGCACTTATGTTGCCAGCTTGTGCAAATATTACGCACTAATCATTTTCACACACTTATTATATGTATGCAGAAGAAATATTGCCTATCTATATGTATACTTTGGTCTTCTTTCTTTTGTTTATTGTTTATCTATAAGCGTCTGATTGTATCGTACTTTTCATTTCCAGGTATCTCAAGTACCTTACAAAGAAATACTTGAAGAAGCACAATGTCAGAGATTGGCTTCGTGTGATTTCATCAAACAAAGACAGAAATGTTTATGAACTCCGGTACTTTAACATTGCCGAGGGTGAAGGCGAAGAAGAAGATTAAAGCTACAATTGATGTGGCTTTTGTGCTTCTGTTAGCTGTTGTTTCAGAAACATCATTTTGCTTATTTCACTCATTATCAACCTCCTGGAGTTATTTTGAAGTTTTGTCTATCTTATGATTTTTGTTTACTTGCAAATGAACATGTAGTGGAATAGCATATCCTTGTTATGGGGGTACCAAGTATGAAGAGTAATGATTATTGCAGTCTTAATGTGGTTTGTTTCTACTTGATATTTTGGATCTGTTGCATTTGGAATCAGCTGCATATAGTCACCATCTCCTGGACAACATCAGAAATTTGCAAGTTAGGTTATTTATGATTTCAGTTTTTTTTCTTTTCTTTTCTTTTTGTTTAGTTTTTTCTTACTATTTGTTTAGTATTTACCCCCTATAGATCCGGGGGATTGATTCACTTGTTGGAACGAAATTGTGATGAATGACCTGTTTTGCTAAGTTCAACAAGAGCCTAAGGCTAATTTTTTTTCTTCAAGAAAAAATTTAAGCTAAATACACTTGACCAATTGTTGATTAATTATTAAATATAATTGCCAAAATTCTGAAATGCACTGAATCTTTCAAATTGGATGTCAGTTTTTTTTCATACTCAAAAGTATTATTGAGAAAGTCGTCTGGCTGGTGTTGGCTTTCTCAGTCATACTGGAGGGGAAGTGGGGAATCACTATTAATCCTCCTTTTGAATCAGAAAAGAAAAAAAAAATGACTCAGAAAGCTAGTTGAAGAACTCGTGTTACTGGGACAATGTCGTGAGTTCGACTCTGTAACAGTGTATAGCATGTTTGTTAGAACTGTTGTTCAAATCTCAACAGGATTAATGGACTTAATAATACCTACATGCCAATATAAAAGAAATAATTAATTCAAAATTGAGAAGTGAACATTGGATCTACAAAGGAGGCTAAGCCCACGGGCCACAGGTCATCTTTTGGGCTAAGGGCAATTTCGGAATTAGAAAGCAAAAGTGCCGTTAACATTCCAACAAAATTTTATTTTAGGTCAGCTTGGGCCGAAAAAATTCTCACTCTTTCCCCTCTGCGTCGTCGTCTCCCTCTCCCACATTCCTACGGCGCCCTCTTCTCCTTCTGCAGCAGAAAGAGGAAAATTAGTAGTTGAGTTTTCAAGAAATCTAGATTTCAAGCTTGTATTTCCTGTTTAGAGCTCCAATTAGTTTAAAGAAACAGGTAAACTTTCTGAAATTAGTTTTTTTTTTTTTGGGCGTAGTTTATGTTAATTCTTTCTTTTGATTGAATGAATTAATGTGTCTTTTCCAATAAGAAAACTTGAGTGAGAGAAAATGAAAGAAGAATGTGAATGTATTTTCTGTTGTGTGTTTGTTTGTTTGTTTGGGAGCTTCATGAAGAGAAATGGAGGGGAAGTTGTCCTAGATTACTAATGCACCCTTTACTTAGTTTAAGCCTTGGAGAGCATTTGTTAAGGGAAATTTTGTTATTTTAGAATATCTTTGATTGTTTCCTTTCCTTATGCTGCATTTTGAAGTGCGATGGAGAGCTTTGAGCGTATAGAGTGAAATAGAAAATAAGAGGTTGGGGTTGGGGAAGATGAATGTTGCCCGTCTCTTGAAAACGTGTGTACTAGACCATTGTATTTAATGGTATATATAAGAGGATTGTTGATTTGTTGTGCATGTGCAAGATAGCAATAACGCTCTTCTTAATACATCCATGCCTTGTTCATTGCCTTTAGCAAGCTTTAGCTGTACCAGAAAGAAAGTTAAAGCTTTTCTTGTATAATGTAATTTTTTATTGAGCAGTCCTGTTTTCATATTATATATATGTTATAAAACTGCTTAGTAACAGTTAATATGTTGACAAAAGGGAATTGAAACGCCATTTCTATAATAATATATTGAATTAGAAAGTGTTTTTGGTTTGGATAGGATCATGAGCATTGATCCCTCAGAGAAGCTCAGAAGTTTGAGTATAATGCCCCTTGATGATGAAGATGAAGAAAATATGCCTATTGATGATAATATGTACGATGATGAGGATGACGAGGATGATGAAGATGTTGATAGACACCATCCAGTAGCTCTAGGCTTTGCAGAGAGTCCAAAAAATTCTTGGTCTCTGCTTCGGCCGTTGTTTCCTAGCATAGCTGGTGGCGTTCCTGTATGTTGAAAATTTCCTAAATTTTCTCCTTGTTTAAGCTCAAATTACATTAATTATTTTCTTTTATTTTTTAGAAAAATACGATGGAATTGCAACTCTGTGTTGAAATGTAGGCATGGTTGGATCCAGTGAATATGCCCGGTGGGAGGTCTTGTGTTTGTGATTTCTGTGGTGAACCTTTGCAATTTTTACTTCAGGTATAAATTATATATATCTTTCCACTTATAATCTCAAATGGCTTAGATCTTCTTTGCTGAGTTCATCAGTGAACTTATTGTCTTGTGGGATATTGGAGAGAATACTAAGTTATGATGTCACCAGAAGGTTTTCTATTCCTGAATATCAGATTGTATCCAGATAATGATTTATGTTAATTGAGGGATTGAGGATTAGTTGGATTCCTATGCCTTGAAAAGGTTTTGGTAGTTCTCTTTGTTTGAGGAGTCATCGTAAATTTGCTCTTTGAAGAATAGAGCTGGTTGTTAGGCGGCTAATATAGTCATTTTTTATATTTGATGTTAAGGTTTATGCGCCACTTACCGAGAAGGAATCAACTTTTCATCGCACCGTCTTCATTTTTATGTGCCCATCCATGGCTTGTCTGCTTAAGGACCAACACGAACAGTGGAAACGACATCCAGAGAAGCCTTCTCGAAGGTATTGTCTTGTTGTTTGACATTATTCTCAGAATCACTTTATGGTCTTGTATATTTGTGATCTTACCTCCGCTTCCTTAAGTGTGAAGGTTTTCCGCTGTCAATTGCCTCGCTTCAACTCATTTTATTCTAGTGAGCCTCCAAAAAATGTTGGGACTGACCGACCCTTGAGTGCTGGAGGTATGCCTTACATCTAGTTTTCTGCTTACCTAGGCCTAAATGAAATTTTACTTATTTTCTTATATTATGGACTCTGTCCTTGTTTCTTGATAAGTAGAATCTTTTATTATTTGAATTAAGAATCTCAGCATATTTATATTTATAGAAGGAGACTTCAACTTCAGAATCTATTTAGATAATGTCTGAAGTACCCACAATGACATATAGGAAGGTATTATCTATTATGCTTGATTACTAAGTTTTGGCAAACATACTTGTTTAGCATTTCCTGAGAAGTCTTTGATGTTGAACTTTGGTTTTATCTCAGCTGCACTATGTAGTTGGTGTGGCACATGGAGAGGAGATAAAGTTTGTAGTAATTGCAGAAAAGTTCGCTACTGCTCTGAGAAACACCAGGTTATTAACTACTCCTACTCTTGAGATCTTTTTCCTTCTTTGGTCTTTCATCTTATTGTCTCCCCCTCCTTGTGAACCAACTAATTTCAGGCTTCTCACTGGCGGTCTGGTCATAAAACGGAGTGTCAACGATCTTGCTTGACACCAGTGACATCTGCATCTAGCTCTCATGCTG